>CM050169.1:186173560-186513560 GCA_027410445.1 Discoglossus pictus | reverse complement strand
TAGCAGAGGTCAGACAAATCTCAGTCCAATGGAGAAGGAACTGGCAACCTGCTCCAGTGTCTTTGCCAGGATAAACGTATGGACAAGCACGATCAGAGACATCATGATAGATGTGCCTGGCCTGGCCTCCATGGGGTCACTGAGAGTGAGATACGAAAAGTCCAATGTAAAATACAGAGAGGAGCTATAATATACCAGGGTATAACAGCAGGTAAATAACCCAATTATAGCCCTTTATGGTCCTTTAAGATTAATTGGGCCAACACTTCCCAACAATGAAAGAATTCCCTCTGCATTAGCATTGTGAGGGGCGCCCATAAAGCTCTCACCTAGTTCTGCACTTGCTACTCTAATCTAAGAAGCTACCATGGTAATTTCAAATTTGCTCAACCTCTACGCTAGTGAAAAGTTGCATAGAGACACTATTGGTAGATATGTTAAATAGTTCCTTAATTCCAGAACCATCTATATTTAAATACTAAACCCAAACATGTACTGGTATAACAACGCAATGCATCATTCATAGGATTGATAATATCTGCTTTATACATTAAGCATTATTGTTATACTGCAGTTATGAGAATGTTAAAGTGATTAACCAGTTATAGCTACCAACTCCAACTTCGTTTTATTTGATGCAAATTGATAGTCTGGAAGTTCTTAAAATGTTCTGACGCACGTTTCACTGGTTGGTGCAACGGATTTCTCAAGGGATTGTTTATTAAGTGGCTTCCCAGCCATGTCTCATTGCCAGGATAAGCTTATAGACAAGCACGATCAGAGACATTATGATAGATGTTTCTGGCCTGCTACGGTCCATGGGGTCACAGAGAGTCGGACATGACTGAGCAGTCAATCAACAAGTTACAGTTAAATGCTTCAGGAAGAGACCAGGAAAGCACAGCCAGTCAAGTAGGGTTGAATGGCATGTAGAAATTACTAAATGCTTACTATATATATCTTCCACCATTATGGATGTTACACACGTACAAAGACTATCATTATTAGCAAAATTATTAAACTAGCGACTTGCCCATAAAAAATGACGGTAATAAAATTTGAAGGCTGGCAATGCTGCTTGCCACACAATGCAAGGCTCTCTCCCCTCAAACTTGCGGGCCTCTCCTACCGTCTACTTTACTGGCATTGCGATGAGCGCCTTTGTGCTCTTTGCCAACCTTTTTCAAAGCATGCCCAGAGCTTTTTCTAAGTCTTGTGGGCATCGCAAAGAGCACCTTCGGAGCTCATCGCGAGGCCTGCAATGAGCGCCTTTGGCGCTTATTGCAGCAAAGTAGTGCGTGCCTCGCAATAAGCTCCTTCGGAGCTCATTGTGCATGCGCAAGCCTGTGTTTTTTAACATTGCGTGATGACAACTCACAATTACAACAACTATTATATGTGATGTTAAGACTCAGAGGAATGGTCATGCGTTGTGTATAATCTACAGATTGGATATGCTATTGGGGTACAAAGGGTCTCAAGATCTGGAGTGTTCTGGAAAAAAAACATTCTTGTTTGTAACATCTTCCACAATTATGGAAGTGATGAAGGTGTAAATACCTTCTGCCCAATTCCATTTCCTGCTTCTAATTTCCAATTTCTATATCTCCATGCTAATGTTGGCTCAAATCTATCTGTCTTTCTGTCAAATACACTTGACTGGCTACTGATGAAGTTTTAAATTGGTGTGGAAGGTGACCTTGCCTCTTCCCAGACTCTCACTTGCCCAACACACTATGTTCTTGGTTTCCTTCCTAGACCAACCATATATGGAATGTCTACGGTTATATATTTTTGGTGAAAAAAAGGATTAACCTCTTATTATAAAAACAGTCAAAAATAAATCTGTCACTTACAACTTAAAATAGCTTCCTACCCTAGGCACAGGTTATGTTTGGCATATGCCAAAATACAGCACTGTCGGACAGGCAATACCTTAGACTTTTTTCCCCTTACATGTGTTTCTGTGCGTTATAAATTGGATTGAGACAAACTGACTGGCTTTCTGTAAGCACTGCATAGGTGGACTTAACCTTACATCTATCTTTTGACATATCCCAAATTTGTACATCCCTAGCTACTGATTGGTTGACTCTACCAGTCATATGTCACTAATGTGCTTGTATCCTAAAAGTATCGTGTTCCCTGGTGGTCCAGTGGTTAGGATTTAGCCTATTCTACCTTATACGCAGGAGAAAGGGGCGTGAGTTCTCGCTCAGATAACGCCCAGAAAGGCGTATCTCACTTAGCACATAAAGCCCCGCGAAATACAAACACAGTTAATCACTCTATGTGCCTTGAAAAAGATAGTAGTAACTAGTGAAACCGGTCGGCTAATTTTCTTTATTCTTTTTATTTTTAAATTGGCTATGGATACATCTTGATACCCTCCTTTACTCTTTCTCCTTTTTTGGAGTAGACGGAGTACACTGGTATGTACTAGGAGCCCTAAGGTAAGAGCTGGTGGAGCAGAATCTTTTTTCCTTCTATGAGCTAGCACAGCATATTTTATGCTGTGCTTTGGTGTACTGTTCACCTTATTTTTCTCCCTTTTTGCTCACCTTATGCACCTCAGTACGTTTTAAGATCTCCTTTGCCTCTTTATATTTTTCATTTTTGTCATTATATATATATAGAGTGTTCTTGTATTCATTTTTTTTTATATTATATACCTTTTTTCACTTTTTCCCTTTTTTGATAGAGATTCAGTCCTATGATTGTCCTATCAGATGTATGAGGACTCTATTAATAGGATAATAGGATGTTTAAGTAATGCTATGCGTCACTTACCTTGTATTCTTTTATATACCTGATTCATCATTATTACATGGTGACCCATCCTGGTACCTGTTTTCTCTATTGTTCCCTTATCACTCCTGCTCCCAGGGAGATATTTTTTCTTTTTTCTTTTTTTTTTGGCTTCTATTAATATAGGTGCTAAGCGCCATTTTTTTGATTTTTTCTTTTTTACATGTAGTATAATAATAATAATAATGATACGATGAATAGCACAACATATATCCTTTATAAAACTGATACTCAACAGAAACAAATTCCAATTGTTATTTTTGAGCAGTGTTCCCTGTGTACATTTCATCAGAATGCTGTATGACTTTAGATTTGTAGGAATGGTATTCATGCAGCCTCCATTTATTTAATAGAGGAGCACAGATGGTATGTTTAGTTTTATCTAAGCATATATGAGATACAAATTGAAGGGCAGAGAACAGAACAAATGAAAATGACCAGCAGTGCCCCGCTAAACCCTAAACCTATTAGTATTGCAAGAACGAAAAAACACATTACAAAGAATCTCAACTGGGAGGGGAAATAATTTGATTTTACACAGTATAAAGCTGCACAATTTGCTATCATGGTTCATCATGTCATACAATGCATTGATTGAATCTATTGCTAGTGCTGTATTCGATGGTGTGTATTTGTCTATCCTGAATGCATGGAGCCACTTAGACTAAACTATATTGTAAGGTACATGAAACACATCATAAGAAAGGACATTGTCTACCCAGTACTATAAGGCACACAAGATGTTCTAGTGATATGATTACAAACTTTTGTCGAAGAGAAATAAATATATACGTCAGAAATGCTCAACTGGGAACAAACTAAGGTACCATTATTTTTCACGGCCTTACTTTTTAACAATTTTATCCTGAACATAGCACAAATAATTAAATTAAAAAATATTATTAATGGTCTACATGTAAATATAGAATTCACAGATAAATTATGGCTGGGTGTTCACATTTTTCTTATTTGTGGTCTCATGCCCCTGTTGATAGTGCTTAATGGAGCTCACATATGTGTTTACTACACTATTTTATGTGTAACAAGAGAGATGTTACTATAGAGAGGCGTTAAAATGATATCTTTATTATATCTTGATTATTAAAATTCTCTGATAAAATTCATCTTTCTACAAGGATGGCTCCTGATGCCAAAAAGTATAAAAATGAATGGAATATGAATATTTATATAATCAATAGTATAAAATCTATTTATACATATTTTAATGTATAACAAACCCAGGGCATAGTTTTTTTGTGTGTGCTATATTTACCCATTACTGTGCATTGTTTATGGTCCCCTAGACATAAGGAGAGACTTTTTTAAAAATCAGTTTCCTTTATTTTATTAGATGCTTCTGATGATTCCATTAAGAAAAAAAGTAATAAAGATTCTGATTTTCTCTCTTTTTCCCTCTCTTATCAGATTCTTTAACATAATACGTATTTTACATGTTTTATCTATTTATTATTCCTCTTCTTATCTCCAAACAGAATCTCTCCTCTTTTTACTCTTGCATTCTTCCTTTCCTTCCCTGATCTCCTCCTTTCACCTTCTTCCATTACAAAACGAAAAGCTGACATTTGAGATTCCTCAAGAGTCATCAGTCATATAATATTCCAATGCAGCAGGGTGTGGAAATGTTAGTGGATTTTGATAACATTTTCTTCATGTTCTATTATTATTTTTATATAGAGATAGATTTTCTAAGGGCCACATTATTTTCGTTCACTTCTGGAATGGTTTACAGTGCTATCACAGGTTGGATCAGTAGTCATCAAGCTGGAGGTATCATGTTTTCTGTGATTTATACAGTACGTTATGCACCATTTTCAGGTCTCTGCACATCTTGATTGGATTCTCCAATGTCCCAAGGGAATCGAGAAACTCATATCCCCCCTGTGGCTGTCTGCCAGTAGCCACTAACTGCTAGTGGGTTTAGGTGCTCAATCTATTTTTCTAGTTTATAGAAAGAATTATATATTTTGTAAATATATACTGTGTATATATATATATATATATATATATATATATATATATATATATATACACACACACACACACACAGTTTAATAATAATAACAATAATAATAATAATAATAAAAAAATATTTTTTTTACATATACAGGTCAGGCACCCATTGTCCGGGATCGGATAATCCGGCCCCTACTATTATCCGGGATCGTATAATCCGGCACATCCTATTACCTGGGATCTGATAATCCGGCACCTCATATTATCTGGGATTGGATAATCCGGCACCTCCTATAATCTGGTAGCCCCTCCCCCTGACTGAACTGACTACTTCCGCTATCAGTCAGTGCCTGAATTGAATCCAAGAGCATCCCTGCCGAGCCCCACATAGCCTCACTCCTCTCCTCTTGCCATGGTGTTGCTACAAAAGCACACAGGGTTAAGAGAGGCAGTGAGGGACTGGGTAGGTTTACCCGATTAACTTTATTTTCCAGAGCACTGCTGGTCCAGCAAAATCATAAATCCTGGCATGGAGCATGCTTGATTATCAATGTCCTACCTATAGGCGTCGATAAGGACCTGTATGGTGTGGGTGTTAAATTTAGGTGCCAATTTTAGAGTGGGAAAAAGCGGGCCTGATGGCACCCCGGGTATTGTAGGGGAATCGCAGAGGATACATGGGCTTATAGGGGGCAGAAGGTAGTGAGGAGAACCCCAGGGAATACCCACCTCCTGGGGGTAGTTAGTCATAGGCATTTATTTTTATTATTTAACCATTTTTCTGCTATGGGATGGGGTTAATATAGATAGATAGGGATAAGACAGGATGTTATGGCTAGTGTAATAATCCCATTTGTGGCTACAATTCCATAGCACTGCTATGGAGACTGCAGAGATTCAAACTAGAAGGCTTCTATGAGTAAACTATAGGTAAAACCGCTCCGGGGTCCGAATCAGTTTTACAGGATATTTGTTGTGCCGGAGCTATAGAATTTCTCTGCAAATTAGTTTTTCAAAACTTTCGTAGCTGCAAGTCATCCTTATGAGAAATCTTATGAGAGCCAAGGTTTAGAGGCCTTAGTTTTTAATTACCAAATTTGCCCTTTAACAATTAATAACAATGATTTAATATCACAGTAAGATTTTTGCTTTGTGAATTCACCAATATTACTAGGCAAATGTAAATTAGAGCAACATGTATGAGAAATGAAATTAAAAATAACTTTATAAGAGGAGCTACTCCAATGTGTGTGTCTGGCAGTGAGCGCCTTTGTCGTTTATTGCGATTGTGTGTTGTGGTGTTTTTAAAGTAAAAGTTTTCTATATATGTATTTTTTAATGATAATTAATTAATTAAATTATAAATTAATATAATTTACCTATTTGTAATGAATATATGCAGCAAGCAATGTGCTGAAGAGCTAACAATTTGTTTTGATGTTCCTGCAGCATCTAATGTAGATTGTCACTGTTGTGGAGCTGAGGTGTAAGTGTCAGCAATGTGTGCAGTGTGTAGTGTAAATAGGCTGCGTGCGCGAGGGCAAGACGTTAGTGTAGCTGTGTACTTCCGCATTGTGTAATGTGAATGTTAGTATGTGCAAGTTAGTGGTGTAAAATGTTTATGTGTTAGGCGGGTCTGGATGATTTTGCGTCCTTCGTAAAACTTGATCGGTCGTACGGTCCTGTGTAAAAGTCGTATGTGTGTGGCGGAGTTTTACGTGTTTAGGAGTCGTGTAGCCTCGTTTTCATTTTTTTCGTCTGCTATTTTTTCTCTCGCTTAGGGGATTTTGGAGTGGCTAAACTCTGGAAATTGGACTTAAATTGACGTGTTACATCACTTCCAGACGTCTTGTCCCCCCTTGCTGTGTGTGATGTTTTTATTTTATTTTTGTTTGTATTTAGTGTGGTTTTCGTGGTTTTCGGTGTGCGCGTTTCCGCTGTTAAGGTCGTATTTTTTGCGGCTCGTATTTTTTTTTATGCAAGTCGCGGTTTCTTTTGTACCTTTTATGGGCCGTATTTTTTTAAGCCATTTATTCAAAGCGATACGGGTCTCGCAGTGTCAATTGTGTATTTGAGTTTTGTGTTCATGTGAAGTCTTGCAGGTCGTAGGTATGATGGTAAAGTGTTGCAGGGTCGTAGGGATGAGCGCCTATGGTGCTCATCTCCACCAGCTCAGGGAGTTGCGCCTTTGGCGCTCCCTGCCTAAGTGCTACGGGATCGTAGGGATGAGCGCCTACAGCACTCAACTCCACCAGAGCAAGGAGCACCTTTGGCACTCCTTGCCTGGCCGCAACTGCGGCCCTCGCGAGTTTGCCCGTTGCGTTACCAATGGATTTTGCCAAGCCCAGCTGCTGACAACTATATATGTGATACTTTTATTTAGTGCTATTGCTAATAATCTTCACAAAAACATGATAACTTATATTTTCTCCAAGGTAGTATTTTCTGAGATACTACCAGTGCCACGTGCTAGCCCAGGGAGGCAGAAGGAGCTTAGGGAGGTTAATGCGTGGCTAAAAAAGTGGTGCAGTGCAGAGGGTTTTGGGTGTTTAGAGCACTGGGCTGACTTCTCACTTGGGTACAATCTCTATAGCAGGGATGGATTGCACCTTAATGAAGAGGGCGCTTTTGTGCTAGGGAATAGGATGGTAGAACGGCTGGGGGAGTTTTTAAACTTGTAGGTAGGGGGGAGGAACTATATAGAAGTATTGGGGTAAATAGGGTAGAGAGGGAAAGGGATGAATTATTTACCCATGGGGGAGGAGAAGGGGGGAGGGTTACAATAGAAAGTAGGGAGATATTAATAGGGGCCTCAAATACAGTGGCAGGCACTTCACATCAGCAGAGCCATAGCAACATAAAGTGTATGATTGCAAACGCAAGAAGTTTGCATGGGAAAATGGATGAGCTAGAAATATTAGCAGTACAAGAAAAATGGGGCTTAATAGGCATTTCGGAAACATGGTGGGATGAATCTCATGACTGGACTGTTAATCTGGATGGTTATAACCTATTTAGGAAAGATAGGGGAAATGGTAAAAGAGGAGGAGGGATCTGTCTTTATGTTAAGCCTGAATTTAAGCCTATAGTTAGAGAAGATATTTATGCTGGCACTAACGGCATCATTGAATCCTTGTGGGTTGAGCTAAATAGTGGAGCTAATTCTAAATGCATATTGGTGGGAGTATGCTATAAACGTCCAAATATAGCTGAAAGTGAGGAAATACAATTATTGTTACAGATTGGAAATGCAGCTAAGCATGGGCAAGTTCTAATAATGGGAGACTTTAATTACCCTGATATAAACTGGATAAACGAGACCAGCAGCTCAGCTAAGGGGAGCAGGTTCTTGAGTACACTCAGGGATCATTATCTAGCCCAGGTAATACAAGAACCTACTAGAAATGGGGCCATCTTGGATTTAGTCATCACAAGTAATATTGATATAATATCAAATGTAAAAATAGGGGAACCCTTGGGGAACAGTGATCACAACACAGTCTCATTTGAGATTGAATACAAAAAACAAAGTTGTAAGGGGCCAACAAAAACTCTAAATTTTAAAAGGGCTAACTTTAATGGGCTACGGGCAGCAATACAACATATAGACTGGGACAAAGAATTTACAGGGAAGAATACTGAAAATAAATGGACAACATTCAAATCCTTACTAAATAAACATACTCATCAGCATGTACCATGTGGAAATAAAATAAATAGGAGTAAATCACATCCCATGTGGCTTAACAATGACTTAAAGATCATGATGAGGAAAAAGAAATATGCATTTAAATTATACAAGAAGGAGGGAACAGAGGCATCTTTATGTGACTATAAGGAAATCAACAAGGCTTGCAAAAGGGCTATTAGACTGGCTAAAATAGAAAATGAGAAGTCAGTTGCAATGGAAAGTAAGACTAACCCTAAAATATTTTATAAATATATTAATGGGAAGAAGGCCAGGAAGGAATCGATAGGACCATTACAATGTGACACAGGCCATCTGATAATTAGTGACCAGGAAAAGGCAGATGAGCTAAATAGGTTATTTTCGTCGGTTTACACAAGGGAGGTACCAGTGGTTGGGACACTGCAACATAATGGGGCTACACTACCTTCACTAAATAATTGGTTAACGCAGGAAGAAATACAAAAGAGGTTGGAGAAAATAAATGTTAATAAAGCCCCAGGTCCTGATGGAATACATCCAAGGGTACTGAGGGAGCTGGGTTCTGTAATAGCCAAACCATTATATCTAATCTTTAAAGACTCGCTCACTACAGGGTCTCTACCAGATGACTGGAGAAAAGCAGAGGTGATACCTATATTTAAGAAGGGATCTAGAGCAAATCCGGGGAATTATAGACCAGTGAGCCTCACTTCTGTAGTTGGGAAGCTTTTAGAAGGGTTAATAAGGGACAGAATACAAGAATATGTCTATTTGAACAGGATCATAGGTAGCAGTCAACATGGATTTATGAAGGAAAGGTTGTGTCAGACCAATCTAATTAGTTTTTATGAGGAGGTTAGTAGGAACTTGGATCAGGGCAACTCAGTGGATGTAGTCTTTTTAGATTTTTCAAAGGCATTTGATACAGTGCCACATGGAAGACTATTGAGCAAACTAAGGGATACAGGAATTGCAGTAAATATCTGCTCATGGATCGAGAGCTGGCTAAAAGACAGGAAGCAAAGGGTTGTTGTAAATGGAACATACTCCGATTGGTCTAATGTGATAAGTGGGGTTCCTCAGGGCTCAGTATTGGGTCCTCTCCTTTTTAACATATTTATTAATGACATTGAAGTAGGACTCGAATGTAGTGTCTCCATTTTTGCTGATGACACTAAGTTGTGCAAGGTAATAAAATCAGATAATGATGTACTTTCCCTACAAAAGGATTTGCATAAATTAGAGAAATGGGCGGCTAAATGGCAGATGAGATTTAATACAAATAAATGTAAGGTTATGCATTTGGGAAGGAACAATAGCCAAGCAATCTATAATCTTAATGGAGCAAATCTAGGGGTATCAGATATTGAAAGGGATTTGGGAGTACTAGTGGACAACCACCTAGGTAACAGCGCTCAAAGCCAAGCAGCGGCTGCAAAGGCAAATAAAATATTAGCATGTATTAGGAAGGGTATAGAAGCCAGGGAAGAAGATATAATTCTGCCACTATACAAATCTCTAGTACGCCCTCATTTGGAATATGGAGTACAATTTTGGGCACCACCTCACAAAAAAGACATTTTAGAGCTGGAAAAAGTACAGAGAAGGGCTACAAAACTAATAAGGGGAACGGAGGGGCTAAGTAATGAAGAAAGACTAGCAAAATTAAACTTATTTTCGCTAGAAAAAAGGCGTCTAAGAGGAGATATGATTACGTTATTTAAATACATCCAGGGTCAATATAAGGCTTTGTCAAGTGAACTTTTTGTAGCAAGAGATTTTCAACTGACAAGAGGACATCCGTTGAGGTTAGAGGAAAAAAGATTTCACCTTAAACAAAGAAAAGGGTTCTTCACAGTTAGGGTGGTTAAACTGTGGAATTCTCTACCAAAGGAGGTGGTGACAGCGAATTCGATAGACAACTTCAAAAAGGGGTTAGATATATTTCTGAATAAAGAGGGCATTCAAGGCTATCCTGGATAACTAGCAAGGAATATTGATCCAGGGAGAAATTTGATCGCCAGTTTCTGGGGTCAGGAAGGAATTTTGCTTTTTTTCCCCCTTATGAGACAATTGGCAAAGTTTCAATGGTTTTTTTTTTTATGTTTGCCTTCCTCTGGATCAATTAACAATAATTAACAATTAACAATAATAATAAATAGTCCAAATTAAAAAGATCAATAGAGATCTAAAAAGGTTGAACTTGATGGACTAACTCTTTATTCATTCTCCAATACTATACTATTAATAATTATTTAATCAATAATTTAATTAATAACTAATCCGCATATTGCAGATCAGAGGAGATCTTAACAGGTTGAACTTGATGGACTGAAAGTCTTTTTTCAACCTTAATTACTATGTAACTATGTAACTATGTAACATTGAAACCTGTCAGTGTAAAATGGTATGACCCAGACAGCTTCATCATAGACAGCTCTTCATGCCACAACTGACACAGTAGGTATCCAGCAGTTCTATTTAGTTCATCATAGCATTCTGAGCAAGTGTAAAAGTATCCAAGTAGGCTTTCAGGCTGAATGAATTGCCTCTGATAAAATAGACATTATCTAAATGATTTTGACTTTGTTTTGTATCAATGACTATATCCACTTGCAAAAATACAGTTTTTTTTAAGTGGGGGGGAATTCCATAAAACAGACTTTCCTTAACTGTAGACAAGTACTACAATAAATAATACAAATACATAAACAAGAAGCATAAAAGTGCATTGCGTAGCTACAAGATTTTATTGGGTAGAAGTGCACATGCTGGACTTCAGTATAGCATAATTGTATTGCATTTATGAAATAAATGGTAGGGAAATCAATTAGTGGTCCTCAAAGACCCCTAGCAAGTTTCAGAATGTTTACAAACGAAGGTTGGGAACTACTGTAAGAAAGTGAGAAAAAAGCAATTTCAACTACAATAACATAGCAATTGTAAGCAATTATTTTTACTGAAATTGTCAATATACAACATAATAGAAAAATAAATATGTGAAAACCATGGGCTTTATTCAATTGCAGGCCCGCAGATTGAGTTGTACAGGCTGTATGTGTGCGGGCTTGAGATTTGCTATAATTACAAAGCTATTCAATTGAACAAACCTGCAACTTATGGGCCGAAAGTCGAAACAGTAAACCATGCAATCATAAGTAGCATTTCAGAGCGTGATCAAGATCAATTGAGCAAGGCCGTAACTACTGATTTAGAAACTGCCAATAGAAAATGAGACCGCCATCATTACGTCAGTGGAGGTTACCTCAATTAGCCTTTAGCGTTCCGATATGTGATCAGACTCGCAATTCGGCAATTTTTTTTACAAAATAATAAAAATGAATGGCGATACTGTTCTAGTCCATGTGGGTGGCCTGATATGTATTAACTCATTGATTCCTGAGATTGATATAACATGGAAATAAAAAAAATATTATTTTTATTGCAGATTTGCGAGCTTGAGACTGTTGTGTAATTAATTCTAATGTCTTTCATCGCTTTCATCACTTTTAAAGTGCAGTATTGATTTTGTATTTGCATTTACAGTGCTACGAACAGGTGGTTAGCCCCCTTGTGAGTCCTAGCTGGTACTCGTAGGATTTTCTTCTGCATTTGACATTTATGGATGTGACAACATTTGCTGGCTTGAGGAATCGTAGCAATTGAATAGAGATTTGAGATTTTAGCGATTGGGCTGTAAGTTACGATTTTGACAACCGCAGGGATTTTCAGCCTGTATTTCAGCCTAGATCTTTTGCGGCTTGCAAAAAGACGCCAGTTGAATAGCAAATTAGTTTACGGGCTACATTACGGGCTCCCGTAAACAACAATAGCTTAATGGAATTGAGGCTCATGTGTTTAATGAAATGCTGTAAAGCTTTACAAAGTTTTGTATCTAATTAATGTGAGAATTTATTTCTAATTATTTTTTTTTCAATAGATTAGTGTTACATGATTCTTACCAATTCTCTGTCACTATCTGGAGTGTAAGGCCTGTGTTCTGAGTGAATCTATGGGAAAGCAGGTTTGTAATTTGTAAATGTGCTTATAAGTGTCTTTTTTCTTCATTAAGCCAAGGAACATTAGAAATTTGCCAAATTAAGTCAAACCTGCTTGGCCCATCTAGGCTGCCAGTTTTGCCATCTGTCTTAAACCTCAGTGCATATTTTATACTTGGCTCTATTTTATGTATTATCTATTTGCCAAGCATACTTCAATTTGTTTATTGTATTAACCTCCATATATTCAGCTGGGAAGATGCTCAGTGTAACTATCACCACTTTTGTAAAGTATAATTTCCTCACATTATGAAGGAACTTTCATTATCCACTTGACTTCTTATTACTACATTTCTGTTCTCTAAAACACATTTTACACATGCTAGCTTACTTAAATAGGAGACTATGGGGTATACTTTTTTTTTTTAACTTAGGCAAAAAATGGGATTTAACAGGGAATGGGAATATCAAGAATAGGCTTTCACTACACCATTGAGGTGGCAGGTTCCAAACTGAGATATGCAAGGTTTAGATATCAGTAATTAGTTTTATTTGAAGGCTGCGAGAAGGCCAGGGGCAGTTTAGAAAGTGTGAGGTTCAGTGCCACTGGGAGCAGAGTTGCTGATTAGGCATAAAAAAGCCTCAGGGTATTTTTTGGCTTTTTTGGAAACCTACAGGCACAGACTTTGTATAGAATGGTTGCAGAGTTGGGTACAAAATCTATAATATGACCAGAGCCCTCCATCCACTAGCTCTGCTACTGCACTTAACAAAAGCGGTGAGAGGAGTGAAACAAGAAAGTACTGACATAGTATAAAATGAAGAGGGTAGGACATTTAAATAGGTACAATGAGAGTTAATGGAAAGAGAGATGTTTGAGTTGGAATAAGGAACATGGCATTGGAATCATGGGCTGAAATAAAATTTGGAGGAGGATGTAGTTTCATTTTTGAAGGTGTAGAGTAACGAGTAATAACAGCCTATTTAAATTGCGATTCGGCAAATTCTAAAGGGCTCTATATAAGCACATAGCATATTTATTTTACAGAAGTTTTTAGTTAGTGAACTTCTATCCAAAAGCAAGGTCTTCACTAACTAAAAAAATCTGTAAAAAAATATGCTCTGTGCTTATATAGAGCCCTATTCAATTGGCCGAATCGCAATTTAATAAGGCTGTAAATGTTTAAATCTCTCTGATTATGGCCTACTACATACTGTGTGTACCGCCTATGTGTGTGCCTAGTCAATATAACGTTGGTATTTATCATAAGTACAATATGGCCGATATCTATCAAAGAAATATCCAACTAAATCTCCATAATAATAATAAAAAAAAATGTGCAAGTTCCTTAATGAATTAATATGTAATTCTGCAAATCATCAATGGTGTACGTATTGATCAATGTTATACTAATCATATATTTAGGAACATGTGTAGGAGGCATTATGCCATGGCTGTAATGTGCTCTGTAATTAAGAAAATGCTAATACACTATAATATTGTAACTATGCTGTTAAACACATTACTATTTGCAGAAAAATATTTTACAATACTGTACATGGTGTCATAACTATTCACGTTTGAATTGCTCATAATTAGCCTATTGATGCCAATATGAGCTTATCAATACACCAAAATCAATATGCCATTTAATAAACATAAGCCTGGGACTGTGGGAGTTCACTGTATTATTGTGATGCGATATACATTATAATCTCTGTCAGAGTATTTTATTTAGTATGTTTGCTATTAAAATGACAACTGGATAGAAGGTATTGATCTTTATTTAAACACAGAAATTATAAGCCTGCTAACCTTTTCAAGGCTGACCCAGTGTGTTTGTGCTTTCTTGTCTGCATTATCCTTTATTTACAGCGAGCGAGCATTTGTCTACTAATATTATAAAATAAGGTGACAGTCCCAATTAAACATGAACTGCAATGATGTTTTGAGTACACCTAATTAGCAAAGAATATCTAAAGAAACAAATGAACCAGTCTATTAACTATAAATAATGAACCAGTCTACTAAATTCAAAATAAATGTTTTGTCCACCCTTTGTCAGTTCTTCTTTGCAGAGAGACTTTAAAGGATCACTGCACAAGGATAAAAGTGTATGTTTGAAGACTGTACAGTATAATTAATCAGGAAAAAAGTTATAGAGATAGTTTTTTATAAAAAATTGAATGTCTCTGCAAGTCCCTGGAGGGAACCATGATACATTGAGGGAAACTGTGTGTGAGAGGGGCATTTACATTTCTGGAGAGATGCAGTGGCATTTCCTGAATCAAGGTGTCTGCTTCTGGGCCAGCGAGGGGTTAGAGGTTTGGTGTCAATTTTAATCATATCTATTATAATACAAAGGCTCTGGACTTCTGCCTGTTCCCTGTTTCCGCATCACTTCTTCCACTGTTACCTACCAACACACAATCCTATTTTCCAGTTCTCAGGATGTGATGTAAAAATTCTGTGCCCACAAGGGCTTCTAAAGCCCATATATGCTCCCTCAAAGCAGCCCGACTTCCCTGTATGATGAACCCCCTGTTCCCTAAACACATCCCCATGCTGCAGGGGTTCCTATCGGGTCCCTGCAGCCTCCCCATGTTAACCCTGCTAATTCTATACAGAGCCCCATGAGACTAAAATGAACCCCCTCAGTCCAATAGGGGTCTATATAGATCCCTATAAGTCACTATAAACCCTTAGGTTAACCCTACAAGTGCAACGAGGGTCCTCCAGTCTATGCAGTACACTACACTATTAACCCTAACTATACCCCATTAACTCCTTAACCTTAACTATACTCCATTAACCCATACTAAACCCTTTCTAACCCTAACTGGGCCTATCTAACCCTATCTGGACCTAATAACCGACACTGGGCCTATCTAAGCCTTACTGAGCCAATCTAACCCTAGCTGGGCCTATTTAAACTTATCTGAACCTAATAACCCTAACTGGGCCTATTTAACCCATCTAGCCCTATTTAATCCCATTATTTATGGGGGTCTATACTGACCCTCATAGGACAATGAGAACCCTATTATTAACCCCATAAGTGCCATGAGGGGCTCCAAATACAAATACTACACTACACTATTCTCCCCAATAAACCACTAAATCTAAACTATCCCCCGTCTACCCTAACCTATTAACCCCTACCTACCTAACACTACCTACCTACCCCCCTATTAAACCCTTCACCTCACTAATTACACAAAAAAAAAAAAATAATCTATGTTACCAAAAATAATAAACCTATGTTACCAAAAATAAAAATGTAAAAAAGGACATTATAACCCCCCCACTACAAAAAATAAAACATTTTTTACACACCTGCAAAGAAAAGGCATACACAAATATACATAACCTTACAGTAATAAATACAATATAAATATACCCCTAACTACGATACATTTCCGCCTATCTAGACATTACTCCCTATCTAGACGTTAGCCCCTATCTAGACATAACCCCCTATCTAGACATTACCCCCTATCTACATTGCCTCCTAAATCTAAGCTAAAATAGGAAAAATAAAACCACTTACATTTGCAGATGTCCCTTCAGATTTCACTGCCTAGGAAAAAAGAAACCTCAAATTAGTACATAATGGAACAATACATGTTAAAAATAAACATTACAAATACAGTATTGAACTCACCTTTCCACCATGGCCCCGTCCAAATTCTTCTGTTCTCCGGCTCGGCTCCTGGGAAAAAAAAGCATCACATTAGTATAACACATCCACAAATACACACAACATAAAAAAACAATAAACATTATACATTTAAAACTTACCTGTCCATGATGTCCCCAGCCTTCTTCTCTTCTGCCCCGGCTGGGCCCTTGATGAATCCGCACTCCAAAAAAAAAAAAAAATAACAGAGCTCCGCACTTGCAGAGCTCCCAGACACTAATGAGGCCTCCAGAGCCTCTTCCGGTAGAAAATTGGCAATGGCGCCTTCTGATTGGCTGAAAATGCTGTCAATCAAATTTCAGCCAATCAGAAGGTGCCAAGGTGTGAGCCAATCAGAATGGGATACACCCCTATATCCCATTCTGATTGACTGATGGACCTGTCAATCTTTTTTAAACCAATCCGAAGGCACTATTGCCCTCAGCCAATCACAATGGGATTCACCCTCATGGGGTGATTGGCTGAAGGCACCTGTGCCTTCTGATTGGCTGCAGACTGACTGACAGTGAAAACAGCCAATCAGAAGGTGCAGATGCCTTTAGCCAATCACCCCGTGGGGGTGTATCTCTCAGAGCCTATTCTCAGACGTTTTTGGGTGTCATTTTGCAAAGGAGGCTGCAAAGGGACGTATTGTGGAATCGGCCCTCGCAAACAGCAAAACAATTTCTTTTGCAAGGACCGAGGGAACTACGAGGGCTAATTTAATGAGGTTCATAATCTCTATTTTATCCCCATATGTAGGCTTTTCTTACTAATCATTCAAGTTTGTCAAGAGGGAGTATAGGCTAATTAATAATTCTACTGTATCTTCTTTTCTGGTGTTCTTTTTACTCAACTACTACTCCTCTGTTTCTTATTGTTATTTACAACTAAAGTGCTAGAGTGCAACAGTGAGGAGTTGTAAAGGCCCCAATAAAGAAAACAAAATACTACCTGACTGACAATTTACAACATATTACCAGTTTTAACTACCAAGTTGTTTTATTAATTTTTCCCCTTCCATTTGTGGATTTATCACAGTTTTCCTACCTTCTGTCATAATTATTATTGTAGTGGGGAAACCCCATCTATATCTGAGGTTCCTTATCTCAGCTCCCTGGTGATGTTTTATCATGGTATGTCTTGATAAATCCAATAAAAAATTTAAGTTGTTGTATGGGGTAAAAAGGCTTTGATTCAAAGGACTTTCTAAGACTTTTTTATTTTTATTTATGTTTTTATTTTTAATCAATACAAAAACAACATCATATACATCAAAATGACATTAAAAAAAAACATATACAATCTTTTAAAACATATTTTCATAAAATCATCGCAAGATAGGATATTTATCATTATCATTTTATATATAAGAGGATATAATTTTTTTTTATCTTAAAGGACCATCCCATATTATAACAGGAAAAGAGAAAAAAAAAGGAAAGGGTAAGCATCAAATCCTGAATCATTTACATCTTGCTTCCTTCCCTTTTCCTCTCCAAGTATTTATCCCATATATTCCACTGGGTTAACAGTCCCTTCATTTTTACTTGAGAACTTTGATTTACATAATCAAAATCTCTATTTCTATTAATGATTCTAAAGATTTCAGTGATTGATGGCATTGTACTTACTTTCAATGATCTGGAGATTAATCCCTTAATTACCTATAAAATATTTTATAACAAATAATAAAACATCGGAAATAGTTTTTTAAGATGTAAATGTAATATTATAATTTTCATATTAAAAGGAATTTCTTCCTCAAATACATCAGATAACCAAGCAACACACTTTCTCCAAAAAGATCTCAGTTTAGTACCATCCTACCAAACATGTATAGTATCAGCCCTTAACCCACACTCTTTCCAACACAATATGGCGTCTTTCTTTATCATTTTACTAATAGATTCAGGGGTATAATGCCACATATTAATGATTTTAAAATATAATTCATAATAAGCCAGAGATCTTGCAGATGTTCTAAATAATTTAATAGTATTCTGCCATTCTTCAATAGAGCTAAGAAATCTTCCTTTTTTCTCCCACTCTATCATGCCTGCAGTTTTACCACATTGCTCATTCAAATAAAGGATCTTTTGATATCTCGATATTCTATGAGTATTCTTTTTATTATATATCATTAATTTGAATGTGGATAAAGGTTTCAAATTTTTCTTTTTGAATCCTCTCTGTTTAAGTAAATTCTGAATCGAAATAAACTGCAGCCACATATTTTTGTTTAATTTAAACTTTTCCCGAATTTTTGACCAGCTAAGCATCATTCCTCCTTCATAAAAATCATTACATAGTTTCATACAGCCTTATTAAATTGCCATTCTGCAAATTTAAAAGGACTCTATTTAAGCACACAGCATATTTTTTACAGAAGTTTTTAGTTAGTGAAGACTTTGCTTTTGGATAGAAGTTCACTAACTAAAAACTTCTGTAAAAAAAAATATTCTGTGTGCTTAAATAGAGCCCTTTTAAATTTACAGAATCGCAATTTAATAAGGCTGATAGTATTTAAGGTTGAAAAAAGACCTTCAGTCCATCAAGTTCAACCTTTCAAGATCTCCTCCGATCTGCAATATGCGTATTAACTATTAATTAATTAGTTGTATTAAAAAATAAAAATAAAATCCCTCCTGATCCCAGACACCGGCGACCGGTCTTCTCCCTGGATCAATACTGCCTCTCTAATTATCCATGATAAACCTGAATTCCCTTTTAATTTAGAAATAAATCCAGTCCCCTTTTAAAGTTATCTATCAAATCCGCTGTCACCACCTCCTCTGGTAGAGAATACCACAGATTAACCACCCTTACAGTGAAGAACCCTTTTCTTTCTTTAAGGTGGAATCTTTTTACTTCTAACCTCAAGGGATGTCCTCTTGTCAGTTGAAAACCTCTTGGCACAAAAAGCTCCCCTGACAAATATTTATACTGACCCTGGATGTAATTATATAATGTAATCATATCTCCTCTTAGACGCCTTTTTTTCTACAGAAAATAAGTTTAATTTGGTTAGTCTTTCTTCATAACTTAGCCCCTACATTCCCCTTATTAGTTTTGTTGACCTCCTCTGTACCTTTTCCAGCTCTAAAATTTCCTTTTTTTGAAGTGGTGCCCAAAATTGTACTCCATATTCCAAATGAGGGCGTACTAGAGATTTGTATAGTGGCAGAATTATATTTGCTTCCCTGGCTTCTATACCCTTCTTAATACATGCTAATATTTTATTTGCCTTTGCAGCTGCTGCTTAGCTTTGAGCACTGTTACCTAGGTGGTTGTCCACAATCACTTCCAAATCCCTTTCAAAATCTGATACACCTAGATTTGCTCCATTAAGATTTTAAATTGCATGGCTATTTTTCCTTCCCAGATGCATAACTTTACATTTATTCGTATTAAATCTCAGCTGCCATTTAGATGCCCATTCCTCAATTTTATGTAAATCCCTTTGGAGGGAAAGCACATCACTATCTAATTTAATTATCTTGCACAACTTCGTGTCATCAGCAAAAATAGAGATACCACACTCCAATCCTACCTCTAAGTCATTAATAAATATGTTAAAAAGGAGAGAACCTAATACTGAACCCTGAGGAACCCCACTTACCACATTAGTCCAATCGGAGTATGTTCCATTTACAACAACCCTTTGCTTCCTGTCTTTTAGCCAGCTCTCAATCCATGAGCAGATATTTACTGCAACTCCTGTATCTCTTAGTTTGCACAATAGTCTCCCATGTGGCACTGTATCAAAAGCCTTTGCAAAATCCAAAAAGACTACACCCACTGAGTTGCCTTGACCCAGGTTCCTACTAACCTCCTCATAGAAACTAATTAGATTTGTTTGACATGACCTATCCCTCATAAATTCATGTTGACTCCTACTTATAATCCTGTTCAAAAAGACATATTCTTGTATATTATCCTTTATTAACCCTTCTAAAAGCTTCCCCACTACAGAAGTGAGGCTCACTGGTCTATAATTCCCCGGATTTGCTCTTGCTCCCTTTTTAAATACAGGTATCACATCAGCTTTTCTCCAGTCATCTGGTAGAGACCCTGTGTTGAGTGAATCTTGAAAAATTAAATATAATGGTTTGGCTATTACAGAAACCAGCTCCCTTAGTACCTTTGGATGTATTCAATCAGGACCCCGGTGCTTTATTAACATTTATTTTTTCCAACCTCTTTTGTATTACTTCCTGTGTTAACCAATTATTTGGCAAAGGTAGTGTAGCCCCATTATGTTGCCGTGTCTCAACCACTGGTACCTCCCTTGTGTATACCGAAGAAAATAACCTATTTAGCTCATCTGCCTTTTCTTGGTCACTAATTATCAGACGGCCTGTGTCACATTGTAATGTTCCTATAGCTTCCTTCCTCGCCTTCTTCCCATTAATATACTTAAAAAATATTTTAGGGTTAGTCTTACTCTCTTTTGCAATTCATTTTTCATTTTCTATTTTAGCCAGTCTAATCGCCCTTTTGCAAGCCTTGTTGATTTCCTTGTATTCCTGTAAGGCAGTCTCTGTCCCCTCTTGTTTGTATAATTTAAATGCCTGTTTTTTTACTCTGTATCTTGATCTTTAAATCATTGTTAAGCCACATTGGATGGGATTTACTCCTTTTACTTTTATTCTCACACAGTATATGCCGATGTGCATGTATATTTAGTAAGGATTTAAATGTTTTCCATTTATATTCAGTATTTTTACCTGCCAGTTCTCTGTCCCAGTCTATACTTTGTTTTGCTGCCCGTAGACCGTTAAAATCTGCCCTTTTAAAATTAAGAGTTTTCGTTGGCCCCTTAAAATTTTGTTTTTTTAATTCAATATCAAATGAGACTGTGTTGTGATCACTGTTTCCCGAAGGTTGCCCTATTCCAACATTTGATACTATATCAATATTATTTGTAATGACTAAATCTAAGATAGCCACATTTCTAGTATGCTCTTGTATAACCTGGGCCATATAATGATCCCTGAGTGTACTTAAGAACCTGCTCCCCTTACCATGCATTCTGGTCTCATTTATCCAGTTTATTTCAGGGTACTTAAAATCTCCCATTATTAGAACTTTCCCATGCATAGCTGCATTTCCAATCTGTAACAATAATTGTATTTCCTCACCTTCAGCTATATTTGGGGGTTTATAGTATATTCCTACTAATATTCTTTTGGAATTTGCTGCTCTGCTATTTAACTCTACCCACAAACATTCAGCTTTATCACTAGGTCCACCATAAATATCTTCTCTGACTATAGCCTTAAATTCAGGCTTAACATACAGACAAATCCCTCCTCCTCTTTTGCCATTGCCTCTACCTTCCTAAATCGACTATAACTATCCATATTAACAGTCCAGTCATGAGATTCATCCCACAACAAGGTTCTGCAAACCTTTAACGGACCACTGCAGTCCTATTCCAACATTTGCTACTATATCAATATTATTCGTGATGAGTAAATCTAAGATAGCTTCATTTCTAGTAGGCTCTTGTACAACCTGGGCTAGATAATGATCCCTGAGTGTACTCAAGAACCTGCTCCCCTTAGATGAACTGCTGGTCTCATTTATCCAGTTTATTTCAGGGTAATTAAAATCTCCCATTATTAGAACCTTAGCTGCATTTTCAATCTGCAACAATAATTGTATTTCCTCACTTTCAGCTATATTTGGGGGTTTATAGCATACTCCTACTAAAATTCTTTTGGAATTTGCTGCTTCGCTATTTAACTCTACCCACAAACATTCAGCTTTATCACTAGGTCCACCATAAATATCTTCTCTGACTATAGGCTTTTATTCAGGCTTAACATACAGACAAATCCCTCCTCCTCATTTACCATTGCCTCTATCTTTCCTACATAGGTTATAACCATCCAGATTAACAGTCCAGTCATGAGATTCATCCCACCACGTTTCTGTAATGCCTATTAACTCCCATTTTTCATTAATTGCTAATAATTCTAACTCTCCCATTTTTCCTGGCAAGCTTCTGGCATTAGCAAGCATACACCTTATGTTATGAGTCTGTAGTTCTGAAGTGCCTGCCACTGTACTTGAATTACTTAGTACTACCTCCCTATTTACTATACAACCCCTCCCCACATCTCCTCCCCTATGAGTTGTTAATTCATCCCTAATACCCTCTACACTTTTTACCCCATTACTTATATCTAGTCCCTCCCCCCACCTACTAGTTTAAAAACTCCTCCAGCATATCTACCATCCTATCCCCTAGTACAAAAGCTCCTTCATCATTAAGGTGCAATCCATTCCTACTGTAGAGATTGTACCGAAGTGAGAAGTCAGCCCAGTGCTCTAAAAACCCAAACCCCTCTTTAGTGCACCACATCTTTAGCCACTCATTAACCTCCCTAAGCTCCTTCTGCCTCCCTGGGCTAGCACGTGGCACTCGTAGTATCTCAGAAAATACTACCTTGGAGGTCCTTGCCTTCAGCTTATTACCTAGTCCTCTAAAATCATTCTTTAGGACACTCCATCTTCCACTAACTTTGTCATTTGTACCAATATGTACCAAGACCGCCGGTTCATTTCCAGCCCCTCCCAATAATTTGTCTACCCAATCCACAACATGACGAACCCGAGCACCCGGGAGACAGCAAACTGTTCGATTGCTGGGATCTGGGTGACAAAGCACCCTTTCTACCTTCCTAATAATAGAGTCCCCTACAACCAAAACCTGTCTGTTGCTCTGCCTATTCTGCCCTCCCTCTCCTCCAGTAGAGCTGTTCTCCTGGCTGTTAGAGGGAACAGCTCTATCTGGCATTGCCATTCCAGAATGGACATTCCCAACAGTTTCACTCAATCTGGCAAATCTGTTGGTTTTTGCCAACTCAGAACTGGCCTGCCTCCTCCTGTTCCCCCTGCTTCACCTTGTAACTATAACCCAGCTACCTCCCTGGACATCCTCACTAGCCCCAGCTCCGCCCTCCATGCTAGGCCCAGCTAAACTGTGCTCAGTGAGCACTAACCCCCTTTCCAGTGGAGCAATATCACAAAGTGCTGCAATTCTCCGCTCCAGATCTCCAATTTGAGCTTCCAGAGAGGCAACATGCTCACACCTTTCACAGAGGTATGGACCCTGGATCATCTGTTCTAGTATTGCATACATATGACAGGATGTACACTGAGTGAGGTTGCCACTGGACTGACTCATAATTATTATTATTGTCTACAAAATTTCAGTGGGAAAAATAAAGAATATAAAATTATATTTGTATAAAGTTTTCCTCCTTTGCACTATAAATCTGCCCTCCCTTTTCTTTGAAGTCCCTACCCCTATTTAAACTCCTACACTTTTACTAGAACTGCACCTGAAACTGAAAATGTTTGCAAGCTCACAAGTTCGCCCCTTCTCCCTTTTATACTAACTTCTGCCTTCTCACCTGGGCACAATTAGTGCACTCTGCAATTTATCAGTCTTTACCTGTAAAGGAAAATCCACTTGTAAACAGGCCCCAAAACAGCTCACAAACCTTTTATACTAGTTAAACAGTCAAGCCACATCCCTCTCACCTGGGCATAATTAGTGCACTCTGCAATTTATCAGTCTTTACCTGTAAATTAAAATCCACTTGTAAACAGGCCCCAAAACAGCCCACAAACCTTTTATACTAGTTAAACAGTCAAGCCACAACCCTCTCACCTGTTTATACCATATTTTTTCCAGGTTTCCATACTGACTTGCTCTCAACCTACATTTAAGATTTCTATAGGGGTGCCTAATGATGGATATTCTGATAGTTTCATTTTTGTCTTAATTTTCATCCACAATTTGAACAATAACTTACTTTTTCTTGGAATAAAACTATTTTTCAATTCCTCCATGTTAGGAATCCATAGTAATACCTGGATATGATTTTTCCCAAAAAATTCTCCCTCCATTAATTTCCAGTTAGAGATTGGTAATGGTGTACCCCACTGTATTATCTGAGATAGCAGTGTATATATCCTTTATTCAAGGGGATGCCAGGCCCCCGGTCTCAATCCTTCGTTTAGTAATCTCATTGGAGATTCTAGCTTTTTTCCCCTGCAGAATATACCGATCTATATCTCGCTGGATCTTTTTTAGCCAGTATTCCGGCGGTACATCTGGTATAGTTTTAAAAATATTAATTTAGGAATAGCTATCATTTTTCCTATCGCAATTCTTGCTGTCCATGATAGATAAATCAATCTCCAGTCTGTCAACATCTTTAATATTTTTCTATGAATGTTAGCCATATTGTTTTTCAAAATATTTTTTTATACCAAAAGATAGACTTATACCCAAATTATTTATTTCTTTAGCACTCCAGTTAAAAGAATAAAGATCTCTTAGCTTATTTTTAGTTTTGGGAGAGAGGACCCTCATAATAATATCTGTTTTTTGTCTATTAATCTTAAAATATGAGATTCTACCAAACTTACACAGTAGTTTATCAAGATTGAAAAGTGATTTCTCCAGTTCGGTAAGAGTAACAATCATATCATCTGCATATACCGTTGCTTTATATTCATTATTCCCTATTTTAAGCCCTTTAATGTCTTTTGTCATCCTTATTTTTTCAATTAGGGGTTCTAAAAATAAAATAAACAGTAGTGGGGACAGGGGACAACCCTGCCTTGTTCCATTAGTAATACAGAAAAAATCCTTCTCAAAGTTTATACCCACACTTTTTGCTCTTAGATTGCTATAAAGAGCTCTTATTGCTTTACTGGCAAAATCTCCCAAACCATATTTCTGAAGTACTACTTGAAGAAAGTCCCAGCTGACTCTGTCAAATGCTTTTTCAGCATCTAATGACAGAGCCAGCATGGGCACTCTCTCCTTTGCACTAAATGCAAAAAGATTGATTAAACTCCTAATGTTATCACATACCTGATGGGTCCTAACAAATCCCACTTGATCTGGGTGGATGAGTCTATTAAGAAAGGGATCTAGCCTATTTGCCAGAATTTTAGAGTAAACCTTCAGATCGAAGTTTATCATTGATATCGGCCTATAGCTCTTCTTATCTGCTGGGTCCTTACCCTCCTTTAGTATATCTTTAATTTTAGCTTCAGTCAGTTCAGCTGGTATGTTCCCACTATTTTTACATTCATTGAACATCTTGGCTAAAGGAACTTTCACTATATCTAGAAATGTTTGATAGAATAACTTATCTAACCCGTCTATACCAGGTGCCTTGTTATTCTTACATCGCTCTATCACGTCCTCAACCTCCTTTTCAGTTATATTTTTATTTAAAGAATCCAATTCTAACGCAGAAATTCTAGGGAGGTCGATATCACCGTTTTATTTGTCTTATGTTGCAATTCTAGATTGTAAAGCTTGGAATAATATTGATAGAAAATATTCCCTATCTCTTTAGGGTGTTGATGAACCTTTCCATCATCCCCTCTCATCTCCACAATCGAATTAGGTAATCTTTGTTTTTTCATCTTATTAGCCAAATATTTACCTGTTCTATCTCCCATCTCATATTTATTCGCTTGCATCTTCCATATTAAATGATCTAAATTGTATTGTTCAATCTTTTTTATTTGTAGTTTTATTATATCTATTTCTTTCAGGATTTCCACATTTGAATCGATGGGGATAATACCGATCCTGTATTTATATCTAAATATTCTGTTAAAAGTTTCTTAATCTCATCTACATTCGATTTATTTTTTAACAGTATTGATTCCATTTTCCAATTATTACTTTTCTCTTGAATTTCAGTAGTTTTTATTGTTAGCACTACTGGAGCATGGTCCGATATAGCACTTATACCTATATTTATTACATTATTTAATATAGAAGCATCTCCCAGAATATAATCTATTCTTGAATAAGTATTAAATCTCTTAGAGAGATAAGTATAGTCCTTTCTCATAGGATAGCTTAATCTCCATAGGTCAAACAAATTCATATCTATCATCAATTCTCTCATTTTTTTTACTCCACCTATTTTATTACTCTTTTTTTTATTTTCCGGCCTGTATGATTTATCTTTTAGTGGGTCCAACACCAAGTTGAAATCTCCACAAATTATCGTCCTACCTTTCTTAAACCTATTTACAAGCTTTATCGTACTTCTTATAAACTTCTCTTGTTTCTGATTTGGAGCATATAGATTAACGATTGTATATGGGTTATTATTAATATATCCCACCCATATGATATATCTACCTTCCTCATCTTTTTTTTAAAATTCTTCTTTTAAGCTTTTACAAAACAGCCTTACTACTAAAGGTAGAGTTTATACTCTGTATATATATCCTATGTATTAATAAATGTGCTTGATTTTCTTCCAGATGAGTTTCTTGTAAACATATAATGTTCCATTTTTAGTTTAGCGTACTCTGCAAAGGCGATTCTTCTTTTTATAGAAGAATTCAGTCCATTAATATTATTGCACACTATCCTTAAAAACATCTATCTAGTTGTTTTAATACTATATTTATCCTCTTTGTCATCTTCTCTAATATTTCCCATCTTGCTCTTAACTTTCCATTTAACTTCACATTCATACATCCTTTCATAACTTTGACTGTATTAGTTCTTTGATACAGTCTGCTCCTGGGGTGTCTTGACCTAATGGTCAGAAATGGTTGGCCATACTCATTGGTATTGGTACATCTAAAATCTATATATTCTTTCCTTCCTTCTTTACAAATTTACTAATTGCCTACAATTTCTCTCATTACTTCAAAACCTCATCCTACCTCACTCATATGCCCCTTTCACCAAAAATTATTTTTAGAGTATATTTTTTTATGCATTATACTTTCTCTGTGCTTGTATAAAATATAAGTTTATATCCTCCCATATTGTATATCCAAAAAAGTGCTTGTGTGCAATTTTGTGTGCCATAACACACTGGTACCCGTATATAATCTCTTTCTCTATATATTTATCTATAAAAAACCAATAGAGAGATAAAAAAATAGAGAAAAGACAAAACCACCTGATTCATTAATATATACCCCTAAAATAAATTTTCCTTAATTCCTTAAAGTTATAGAATTTTAAAACCTATGTGCGTTAAATGTGCATTACCATTGAAAATATTATAGTCCTCCTATCATACAAATCTTTAAAGTGCATTTTTACCATTATCTGCCCCTCCTCACTCAAAAAAAAAGAAGAAAAAAAAAAAGAGGGAGAGAAATAGGAGAAGAGAACTCGTGAGTGAAGTAATTCAGTCCAAGAATAAATCTCTAATTGAACATTGAGTCTCTAACTGGATTTTAGTGTAGTTCTACTTTTGTTGCCATCCTGGGACTGATAGAATAGATTTTTGCATAATAGATGTTTGTGGTTCCATCACAATATTCCAGCTTTTTAATAGATCTTGTCCTTCCTTTAAGGATTTGATTTTATGGCATCTAAAATTTGTATTAACAGATAGTCCCATTGGCATAACCCATCTGTATTTCAGCTTTTCTCTCCTCAAAGCTTTCGTAATAGTGGAGAACTCCTTTCTTTTAGTTAGTGCATATGCCGAGATGTCCGAGAAGATTTTTATATTTTCATATGGTGCTGGAAATCCTTCTGCCCGTAGGCTTGTTTTACTTATAGAATCTCTCATTGATAGGTGGTGTAGTCTCTAGGAAATTTATTTTCCATAAATGAAGGGATAGGAATCCTAAAAAAAAAGTCAAATCTGTTTTCCACTTGGGTAAATCCTGGAACCAGAGATGAAAATAAATGTATTAAATATTTTTCCAAGCCAGCATCTGTAATGGTTTCCAAAATTCCTCTAATACAAAGATTATTTTTCCTCCAATTATCATCTAGAGTTGCAACTTTATGGCTCAATGGTATTACCTTCTCTTCTAATTCTAAATTCTGTTTTTGTAATATATTAAAGTCCAGTATTACCTTTTCCAGTTTACCCTCTATCTCCAAAGTTGTAATATTTACTGCTTTAATTTCCTTTACATTCTCTAGAATTTGTGTTTTGATATCCGACATAAAGTTTATTTGAAACTCTTGTAATAATATTTTCATCTTTGCCACCGTGAGTATTTCATCTTCTTATAGAGTGGATTCCTTACTGATAATACTTTCATTTAAGCTCTCAATACTATGGCTTAAATTATGTTCCATATCCGGAGAGGTTGGTAGAGGGATTTCCTGAGGCTTTTCTTTATCTTTTGGTAAAAAATAAGTACTTAATTTTTGATGAGTGGACTTTTTGTCCTTATTTTTTACTCTTGCTGCCATACTAAAGTTTTCCACACCAATTTCTAGACTTTCAGTGCAGAGGAGGGTTTGGGCAATTTTTATTCTTCTTTTATAATTAGTCTTAACCTTGATTTCCTTTATAATTATTCCCCTTTCTTTCTTTCTCTTTCTTTCTTTTCCCTTTTCTTTTCCACTTTCTTTACCCTTCTAAGAGGATCTTTAGTAAGTGACCAGTTATATATAGATCTTGTCTGGTGGTGCTCCCCACTCAATGGGACCTCCGCCTTCCAGGCGCTTTATGGTATCCGATCTCTATATGGCGTCATACTTACACCAGGCCTTGGGGCTATTAAAACAGGACCAGTAACACCTCCCTGGGCTCCGTAACTCTGAGAGCCAAATTGCTCTCCTCACTTATATATGTCCTTCGTGTATTTGCGAGGGATGGCAGGGAGACTAGCGTCAGCAGTTTCCTGCACTCTGCATATTCCTTATCTGCTTTCCAGGCACATATTCTCCTTCTCAGGTTTACTTCATATATATCTTATAAGTCACAAAGCGCCATTTTTATCCTTATATCCCAAGGCAGTATTGAACGTTCTGCCCCTTATTTATAAACTGACATATAATTGTGCAATGATTTGATAGAGGATTATAAGAAAGTTCCAGAGACGAAAGTCAGTTCCTTGTACTTATGCCGTCTCTTTCTCCCATTTTCTTCTATCCATATATACAGAGTTTATACATTATTTGTGGGTACAAACTTTCACCAACTCATTATCCACATCTTATACCCTGAAGGGAATTTTTTTTTGTGCTTTATACAAGTCTGCTTCACTCTATCTGCCCCTCTTCACTCACCCCCTGCAACTTTCTCTGGGTCTGCCATACACCTCGTGGTATCTGTTCTTCCACCTGTCTTCCCATCTGCCTTCTGCTCCATTACTCACAGTTATATGCAGTTCTTATATAGTAGCACTCCCCACTCAGTGGGACCTCCGCTTTCCAGGCAATTTAAAGTCTCTGGTATCTGGATGTCGTCTTACTTACGCCCAGCTTTGGGGATCTCAAGACAGGACTCGTGACACCTCCACGGACTCCCAAACTCCCATTGGCAAGCTGCTCTCCTCGCCCAGGTATATCCTCCGGGTGTTTGCAGGGGGTGGCAAGGGGGACTAGAATCAGCAACTTCCAATACTCTGCATCTTGCTACCGTGCCACACCAACCGCCAAATTCCGCACTCAAACAGCCCGAATCTCCATTTCTGGTCACCCCCCACTACCAACTCCTTATACGCGAAGAAGTGTAATTTGACAATTGTGTCCGCTGGAACATCCCTATCCAAATTGGGTGAGATGGGAACACAATGAATTCTATCAATCAGATTTTCATGTGTGAAGGAGGTGCCAGAGAAGGAGGTGCCAGAGAGGTAAAGAAGGAACTTGCATAGTCAAAAAGTTCTTTATATGAAATACTTTCAGGAATACCCCTAATTCTTAAGTTATTTTTTCTAGAAAAGTCCTCTAATTTATTTAATTTAGTATTAGCTATGACTACTTCCTCCCTTAATCTCTTCACCTCTTCTGATATTTTTTGCTGTTTTAAATCTAGATCACTTTGTTTAATTACAATTCCCTCAGTTTTAATTGCAAGTGCTGAAATAGCACCTGTGTTCTTTGCTACCTCTAGCATTAGATCTGAAATCATTATAGATCTAAACTCACCCAAATGTGTTTTCATTGTTTTACCATTAGAATATCTTCCTCATTGGAAACAAAACCTAATGTGTCATCTGCACTCGAGATCTCTCTGTTTTCCATTGAGGTTGAAGACAACCCTTGAAGAAAAGTTCTAAAGGGTTGTCCGAATTGTCCTCAGTTTGCACTTTCCCTTTGGAACTGCTCTTAGAAGAGAAAAAATCCCCTTTTAGAGCTAATAAAGAGAAGACAGTTCCCTTATAGCAGGGATATAGGTTTTCTTAAACCCGCAAATATCACTAATAATAATTTTGAAGAATTAAAACTATCTGTATATTTAGCTAAGCCACTAGAAGCTTCTGTGGCTATCAAAGGGAAAATATATTAAAAAGTTCTATCCTTTCTTAAATTGATAAGTAATAGTTAGGCATACGTATTGTAAAGTGCTGTACAAGGCCAAAGAGAAAGTTTATCCTCCCTTAAATTCAGTATGGTTATCTAGAGCATTACATATCCACTACTAAAAACTCTTTACCCATAAAACTCTTTACCCATAATAGACCATAAATAGAGACAAAGCAGTACAAACTGCAATAAGACCAATGGATCCACAGGAGGAGTTGTACCAAATTATATCACAGTTCTGAATTCAGAGTTGTCCTGATATTTCTGTCTTTGTATAGTCTTAGCTTGGTTTGTTCCACAGTTCAAGTGGAGATGAGTAAAGGGAAGAAAAAAATGCAACTGATATTATAATGAGGGTATCTACTGCAAAAAGCGGTGTGATAAATACTCAAAGAAGAGCTTTTGTCCTTGTCTAGAGAGAGGACCATACACAAAAACAGTCCGGTATCGTCTTCCTCCCTAATTATACTAGGGTAGTGCCAGGGCTTTTCTTTAGGCAAGGTAAATCCACCCAGTCTTCTTAATGCCAGGGATAATTGACTTAGTCTTTTTCAACATCCAGTAGTCAAGTAGACTGTGTGATGATCCACTCCGCCCAAAAAGTATGCCGCTGCGTTTACCCAGTTTAAAGCTGATTCAAAATGGCGGTAAAATGCTGGTAACCTGCTCAATAATAAGCTCAGCCAAAGTCGCACACAGTATGGTTGCTTCACAGGGCTACCAAATCCAAGACCGATCACTGCGCGGCTTTCACCCCTCAAACAGTGCCGGGTTCCCCTTACTCGGTGCTGGTACCCATAGGGAGCCGTCCGCCGCTCAACCTCTACTGATTAGGGCAGGCTCCGATGGAAAGTGATTATCCACTCAACCTGGAAGGTTTGCATCTGTGCTTCTCATGCCTGCAGCCGATACAGGTGGGGAGCCGTTGGCTTCCCCCGGCAACCTGCTCAGTATACAGCACGGCGCAGAACACTCAAATGGGAAACATCATATTATGCTTCATGTTTCTCCAAGACGGCGTCTCTGTGAAGTTCGCGTCACTGCCCTGCTAGCTGTGTATGATAACGTTTCCTGGGCGTGTTCTTCATCCTGAGTTGAGAAAAGTGTCCTGTTCTATTACATTTCTGTTAACAAATTTGGGCTTCAGTGTTCCTTTAAAGGGTAAGTTCTAACGATAATTATATTTCTCTTATATGAAAGAGTGCTCCTAGAATCATTTAACTATCTAACTAAAAAAAGAAAAAGCTGAATGTAACATTTTAAACTTTTATGCTCATTGCAGTCACAACTACTAATATTCTTAGTTTTTACATACTTCAAAAATGTGAATTGTTCCCCAAACTAGGTTGATCTTTAAATGCTTAAAAAAATCTGGTAGATTTCACTTTAAAAAAAAAAAAAAAAATTCTTAAAAGTTACCAAGTAATAACCATCAGATTAAGATTTGTCTGACATTTATTACTTCTGGAAAGCATAGGAGTTAGAATACATAATAAGGGCAAACATTTATTACTGGGACTAAATATGGATGAGAACACCAGCATTAAAGTTATACTATGTGCAAATCATGCCATTATTGTGTCTCTTGGGTCAGAACAAAATTTATTTTGGAAACTATTTATAAGAAGAAGTTGCAGGTGAACTTTTGGAACCCCAGTCTGAACAAGGGACTTACATGGCTTGAAGAGCTGATGTAAAACACAACTATGAATAATTCTCATAGTGATTTCTACAAAATGCAGTATCCTGAGGGAGGAGGTTGATGCAATACTGATAGAGTGAGGGAAGTTATGCTTGTCTGCGAAAGGATGGGGAGAATTGGCAGAACATAAAAAAGTTTCCAGATAATACATTTGTGTGTTCATCTACATATGCCTAAGTAAAGTTAGAAAACTTGTCTTGTTGCTCAGAATTCAGGAAATATAATGTTTATATTGCACTCTGTGAATTGTTGGAGGAACATTTTGCATGTTGTTGTGAAAAATTCCCAGAGTGCAGTAGAAACTTTGCAGTTCCTAGGATTCTTGTCTACTGGTAGGTTTTCTATCCTTACTAGACATATATAAATACAAGAAGTGTATAATTTGCATGCTATACTTGGTGGTGGGCTTATTTTCCTCTTTCCTCTATAAAATTAATGCATTTCTGGAAAGTAGTTCTTTTTGAGAGAATAAATTTACCTTGAAAATATCTGGGGAAAAATTCCTGTTTTTAAGTTTGCAACCTGAGAGATCCCCGGACTGCGAATGTTAGAGGTTCTTGAAAGTAATACAGACATTTCTGAGTAAAATAAAAGATTTACCAAGGAGTTTGTTACATTTTAGTATAGTTTGACCAAAGGAAGGACATGTACACAGTAGGAATAATATCAGGACACTACAAAATCATTTAACTAAACTAATACATGTTATTAAGATATAATAGCACTAATGCTTAAAAGATAGAGGACCAGTTATCTCAGGGACTAAACACCAGATGCCATTGAAAATATTTGCTATAGTTTGTATTGTTCTGAATTTATTCCTGTCTTGATTACATTATTAATAGCAAGAGTAGCAAGATCCATATTTGGTTAATTTGCTGTAATTATGTGCTCTCTGGTTGTACTGCTTATTAATGGAAACCTAAACGTAAAGTTTGATAGCTGCCACAAACCAAAAGTTTGCCTATTTTCATATATAAAAAAATAATAATCCCCAAGTTAGGCTTAATTTGAGCCTGGTCTTCTTAGAGTCTAGAAAAATGTTTTTTGTTTTTCTTTACTTCCTTTTATGTAAAGTAGCACTTCCACACATTTTCTAAACCTTCTACACTACAACTTGAATCATTTAAATTATTACCTATTGTTCTAATGTTCTTATTTTTTATAGGGACTATAGGGAGAATATCTTGTGTCAGTGCGTTGGAAACAAACACTATGAGCATTTGATTTTAAGCTCAAAAACAGTGTGTGAGTGTGTAAGTTAATTTGAGGCATATTATTTGTTTTTAGCAGGTCTTTCAAGTTCCATGCTACGGTTCTTAAGTCCTATGGGCCGTAATTTTGTGCACCGCCCGAAGTCCTACTGGCCTAGCAAAAATCGCTGCGGTGCTCATCGCGAGCCCTGCAATAAGCGTCTTTGGCGCTCATTGCAGCCTAAGTCCTGCGTGTCTCGCTACGCAAGGCTTGCAAAATTTATTTAATTTATTTGCAGCTGCTCCTTCCGCAACATCAGCTCCCTCCTTTCTCTCTCAACTGCTTTATCTCCCCTGTCGACATGTCTTCTGGCTGGGGTAGGAAATCCTGAATAAAGTCTTGTGTGTTTGACATTACTCATGATTCCCTGCCCTGGCCAGAAGATGCTCCCGGCAGGGTAGATAAAGCAATGTGTATGTCGGGGGCTGGGAGATCCAGGAGGGCTGGTGCAGTGGAGGGTACCGACGGCCCCAAATTGGCAAATTAAGAAAACAAAATAAGAAAAAAAGTTGACAGTACTGGGCCCCTCAGAGGAGGGTGTGGGTGCATTGCACTGGTTACACTAGCAGTAGCTCTGTTTTTGTCACCAATAGTTAACCCAGCCCTATACAACAATACTAAAGAACAATCAACTAAATCTCAATGTCAATTAAAAAAACCTGCTCACACAATCGAACTCTGACACCCTCCCGAAGTGATACCTCATTCATTTTGAATCCCAGAGGTTAACACATACGTACCTACCCTACAAATACATTTGCAGTCCCCCTCAACAATAAGCCTCTTTTTGTATTCGATATGTATCCTGCCATTTAATACCATGTCAAAAAGTATAAAATTCAAACTGCAACATTCACTTACTGTAAAAACAAGAGGGAAATGCAAGGGAGAGAAGCGCAAGATAAATAATTTATTTGTGTACAGAACAATAAAATAAAAAAAAAAAATATTTTTATTTATAAAAATAGTATGAGATAAATACCAATTTATTACACTCACATGTATTTACCTCAAACAATATGAGGTATGAAAGCCACTGAAATTGAAGGTCAGTCCACCCGTCTGGAAGTGATGAAATCAACTCCAATGGTCCAAGTGCATCAAAAAAGTCCCAAGGAATAGATAATAATATACAATGTCTAGACTACTGTCTATAGGCTGAGGTAGACAGTGATATAAGTTCTCAAACCGCACAACTATGCAGCCCGTACTGCATGGGTTAATGGTCCAATGCAGAAAAGCTGAATAAAATGTACCAAAAAAAATGAGGATGTAATGGTTACAGACCTTCAATAGTGGATATAGATATGTATAGACCACGTTTAGTATGATATTGTGGTCACATGTACTAATTGCAAAACAAAATATATGCAGAATGTAGCAAGAATGTATAAAAAATTATAAAATAAATATGCACACTGATGCTCAACAAAAAAAACAGGCAGTGCTGGATTTAGAACCAAATGCGTTTCAACCCTAATGGGTCTTTCTCAATGGTAGTCCAGTGGCCAAAATATGTAAAATTATGTATAAAATACTTAGCACAAAATGTCAGTGCATGGTATCTACCTTTAGTGATCTTGTAATCTATTGATCTTTCCATTAGTCCAACTGAAAATTTTAGCTGGCACATTCCCATTGTGCAGATAGAAAATTCCTCTGCATCTAAAGTCTCATCCTACTTCCGGATATACTTAATCAAAAACCAAAATGGTAGTTTCCACTGTAGTAAAATATAAAAAAACAGCTGCTTCTTTTTGTTCGTTTTTATGTAAAAGTTCATAAAAACGTAACCTAAGCACAATTGTAGATATTTTGCTAATCCTAGTAAGGATTCCCCTTTGTTATCTAGGACATATGATACTACACAGCACGGTAAAAATTTGTAAGCAGAATATTCAAGATCAAATATTGAATGGGAGCAGAACGCCGCCAAGTTTTCTGATTTGTTTCTAGTACTTCTGCATTTTGTAATAATAATAAAAAAAAATGGTTGAGAAAAGTCCCCCCACCATCTGCTGACAGGCCTGTAATTGATCAGAATTTATGATGATTTTGTACATGCTTCATGATATATGAGGCTGCTTGTGACACAGCAGGATTTAATAATATCCTTCAAAGCAGGAGGTGAGAAAGTAATTGAGATCTCCCACCAAGAAAAATATATACACGAGCTAACACGCATACACTTAATGACACACACCTGTGTGCTAACACACCATTCGGATCCCATGTGGTCTTACTTGGAGTCCAACCATCCAACCCACAGCTGTTTGGTGGTATTTCTTACATATTACACCACATAGATGGAAGAAAGATTTTGCTATATTTCAGTGTTTCCTAGAGCAAAGAGACCTTCTGTTTTGTCGCACTACAATTGACAGCAGCATTCCCAAGATTCAGTTAAATCAATCATAAAGAAGTTTAAATAAAAGTTATATATATTATTTATTACTCCTTGTGAATGCTACCATAAAGTATATATATATATATATATATATATATATATATATATATATGGTATTTGGATTAAAAAGCAAATCCTTTGTGAGCACATGTGCATGTCCCTGCCCAGGTTCCCAGAATGCAGTGCAATAACTGTATTTCTCGGAATTCTGAACAGGAAACAAGTTTTTTTAAACTTGTTTTAGACATTCAAAAGTGAACACAAATGTACTATTTATTTACTTTACTACTAGTAATAGTAATAGTAATAGTAATAGATAGTGGAGGGCTTCTATCACCCTTTAGCCCATTATAAATGAAATGATTGTTGTGGTAAACTACCTCCCCAGAAAATCTACCACAGAAGCTAGAAACTGGCCCCACGCTGATGAGAGGCAGTAACTTCAAAACAGCTGTCCGTGGGTAAGATTCTTGGCTTGTGCAGAATCCATCCTGGGCTTTGCTTATAGATGTGTAATACATAGCAGCAAACATGTTTTTTAACCTGTTTTAGATGTTCAAACATGATCACAAATGTACTATTTATATTTTTGTTTTATATATATATATATATATATATATATATATATATATATACAGCTTGTTAACATATACAGTTACCTTACATTAAAATCTATTGTACTTTGCATATTATTATGAAGGCTCTTTCAAGTCAATTTAGATGGATATCTTCATTTTCATCAAAATGTCCCCTCCTAGGTGACCAATCAAAAAACGAAAAAAAAAAAAAAAAAAATGGCTGCCCACAGTAATGCACAGTTGCATATAATAGTTAAAAGATTAAAATCTTAATTTATTTTTTGCTTGATATCGATTCATGTTTTTTAAAAGAGCATATCACGTATACTCCAGCAACCATTTAATACAGATTTTTTAATTTTTATCTAATATTGCAGATTTTCCTTCTTGAAAAACATAATTGGTGGATAGTTCTCTATCACATCCTGACCCAAAATAAAATCCTTAAATGTCATGGCTTACACAGTATGCACAAATATGTGCTTAATTCTACCTGCAAAGGATAAAGCTAAATATGGGCCCTATTCTATTGCCCAATTTATACATTTATACACACTTAAAACTGCTCTTAAAATTGCCACAGATTCTATTAGCGACTCACAATCCGATTACGAGTTCGGCTTTAGAACTCCATTGGTTTTAGCACAGCTTGAATATTATAAGCTCTAAATAATTAAAGTTACACAAAATCGATCCTCTATTAGATCTGTAGCTCTAGTTCACAAATAAAGTGTGAAAAATGTATCACTTTTCTGTCAAAAATAGGGCTTGCAAGGGATTTTTCAAACACTTTTCGAGTTGTAGCAGCAATTAAACACACAGGAAGGCATGGAAAGACACAATTATAATTAATTGCAAAAAAGGTGTTAAACCCACAAATATGCAATTTAAAATGTTTTTTTAAATATTATTTATTAATAGCCATCCCGGGACTCAAGGGGTTAATACATTTCATGAAACCCACAAGGACTAAAACAGATGATCGAATGCATTTTATATATTGCTTGATCGTGAGCCTGATCTGCAAATATTAATTATTGGCAGTAACTTTTTTTGTAGCTTCTAATTGCAAATTACTTTTAACTTCCATGTTTTACTGACATCATGATGACAATCTCATTTAATGTTGGCTGTGATTAAGAAGTAAATTACTGGCTTGCTTATATATTGTCAGATCATATGATTACATCCCTTGAGACCAGACTTACGAGGTTAGGCTTAAGGAGGTAAATTGCGAACTGGAGTCAATAGAATACATCTAAACATTTAGAGAAAAAAACACTCACATCCAAATTTACGAGTTTGAGGCATTTTCAGTCTTCTAATAGAATAGGGCCCAATGTCTATGTAAAACCTTAGAACTAACCAATGCCTTTTAACTTTATGATAGATAATGTCTAGTACTAAACCATATAAGAATACAACCCTGGAAATAATAGAGTTAAATAAGTATCTATACGATTGTCATATCAGGTCCAGAAAACCCAAAGAGAAGGATTACTGGAAACCAGATCTGATCAGAACTCTATTTAGAATTTGTAGCAAAAAAATCTTGATTAAAAAAAATGACTTATATAGAAGTAATGATGATAGAATACATATTACATGGAATCAAATGGTTGGCAGCATATATCAAGTTGATAGAATAAATGACCCACCGTGTTGTTGAGTTGTTATAATGGTACCCTAGGTCAAAACATATACAAGCGCCCAGTTAATTACTGATAGCGCCAAAAATTGCTAGAAAGGGTACATAAGAGTCTTAATTGCTACCTTACTGTCTTGATACAGATCGCCCGCCATATCTGTAACATTTGCTATAGTCCCCAGTACATGAGATCTAATATATGTCAGTGTCACACTAACCTGTAACCATTATGAAGGGATAGCAGCTCATGTGCAGCCAAATGCACAATCTCCACAATTTTAATGCAGTTTCATCAGGGGAATTGTGGAGTTCTCATCCCACCAGGTTATTTAAAGCATGGCCGTGCTCTCCATGCAATGTGCGCAATGATGTCATTACGTGGCCACGCCCACTGCGCGGCGTGCGCAATGATGCAATTTTGTCAAAGCGGAGTAATTCTTGGGATAAATTGTAAGACTTTATTTTGGATAAATATGCAAACAAGCTCCAGGCTTCATATTTGCTGGTTAACAGTATGCGCTAATAAAAATTAGTGTAGCTTTTAAAAAGAAAAAAATCATTTTTAAAAAGAAAAATTAAGTATAGTGTGTTATTATAGTGTGACATTTTAGAGATGGAAAAAGTACAGAGAAGGGCAACAAAGCTAATAAAGCGAATGGAGGGGCTAAGTTATGAAAGACCAACAAAATTAAACTTATTTACTCTAGAAAAAAGGTGTATAAGAGGGGTTATGATTACCTTATATAAATATATCCAGGGTTAATACAAGGCTTTGTCAAGGGAACTTTTTGTGCCAAGAGGTTTTCAACTGACAAGAGGACATCCTTTGAGATTAGAAGTAAAAAGATTTCACCTGAAAGAAAGAAAAGGGTTCTTCACAGTAAGGCTGGTTAATATGTGGAATTCTCTGCCAAAGGAGGTGGTGACAGCGGATTTGATAGATAACGTTAAAAAGGGATTGGATATATTCTGAAATAAAAAGGGCATTAGGGTCTATCCTGGATAAATAGAAAGGGAGTATTGATCCAGGGATGAATCCGATCCCCAGTATCTGGGGTCAGGAAGGAATTTTATATTTCTTTCCCTGTTGAGACAATTGGCAAAGTTTCACTGTTTTTTTTTTTCTGTTTGCCTTCCTCTTGATCAATTAACTATAAAACTGCGTATTGAGGATCAGGGGAGTTCTAAAAAGGTTGAACTTGATGGACTAAAGTCTTTTTTCAACCTAAATTGCTATGTAACTGTGTAGTTCACTGGAATGTATACATGGTGATATGCTACCGTGGCATTAGACTATACAATCGACAGGACTGCAGAATAAAGTACACATAAGCAAAATACTTAGAAATAAAGAAATAACTACTAATGAATAAACATAATAAACTAAATATTAACAATGAAAACAATAAAATAATGGTAAATACATAAATATATAAATTGTCATTGTTTTATTGCTACAAATTCTGGTCAGATCTGGTGTCCAGTAATCCTTCTCTTTGGGTTTTTTCGACCCGATCTGACAATTGTATAGATAGGTAATGTCTAGTGCATAATATGCTCCAGGTACTTTTATGTAAATGATCTCTTGAGATTTGCTTTCTTGAGGAAGTCTTTACTTTTTGAAACCTGATTAAGCCAGTTCCATGAGCTCTAACCTACATTTTGAAGAGACTATTTTCTATTTTGTGTCCTGTGGATTACTTGAAGTGTTTACAGTTTTTCTTCTCTGGAAATAATCACTCCAAACCTAATTTTTAGAGGAAAGCCATGGTAAACATACACTCACAAATGATTACCAATTGTTGTCTGTACAGTTTATGGAGAGATGTAAAAAAGAAGATTTGACTACAGTAAGCTAAAATAATCAACTAAATGAAAAGTTATCATCTTTAATCTTAATCTTAATGAATAAGCTCTCATCTCATAAGCACATGAAATCACTCTTTTAATAGATGGGAAATCCCTGTATTAAATGAAGCATGTTACACACCAGAATCTTATCATACCATAACAAACACAATTTAACTGCTTAAGGAGACATGGAATTCTCTAAAACCACCTAGTGGCTGATGGCCGCCACTGCTGAATAGAAGACTGAGTTATGTTGAGGTGGCCTCTAAGAGGGGCACGCCCATATTTATCTTACAGAGTTTGTACCTGTTCTTTGTTCACGATGTGAAATCAATAAAACCTATTAACAAAACAACAAGCACCAGGATTTGTACCCTGGAGCTGCTACACTCGAGCTGTATGTGAAGCTGAGTATAATTTTTAAAGGACCTCTGAGCTCATTTTGTTTTTATATAGTTTTTAGAATCACTAAACAAAATGGCCAAAATGTTTTAGAAAGCAAAAAAGTACAAGCTTTATATACAATTATTCTTTACTGTGTGGCCTCATATTTTGCTTTCTTACTGCTGCCTATTTCTTTGTTAGATGTCACTGTTAGATGTGACTGCCACATTCCCATAGTGAAGACATTTTTTTTCCTGTGTATGGAAAGTCTCCTCCAACGTTATGAGGGCCCAAAATGTTAGATAACGTAGCAGTGTAATTGTAAATAAAAAATAATACATGAGAGCCTGGATTGTGTGTTTATATATTATGAAAACATGTTGTATATTTTAAGTAAATAGTTCTTTAAAATAGTAAATTTTAAAAATATAACTACATACAAAGTATGACTGAATAACAAGAAATATATCCCTCCACCCTTTATGACATGTTCCTATGATTTTATTTGTGCTGTTTCTTTATATACGTGACATAGTGATACAAGGTGTTCATGTGAGCCACCGACTTTACAAAGCTCCTTTTCCCCAAGAGGTTTGAGAGAGTTAACTTCCCTGAGCAGCTGATCAGTAGCACCTGAGTGCATTTGGACTGCAGCTCAGCGGCTATGTTTATGGTTTAAGAAAATTATATATAATGGAAATAGTCCTAACCGGATTAATTTAAGATAATCTATTAGTTTCCACAACTTACAAAATAATATAGTGCTATTTCTATCAAATAAGTCCAAGATAACCCAAAAGTGTCCCAATAGTAGGTGTGAAATTAGAATGCAAAGAATTGAGACAAAGACACCAACTAAACTATCGGGCAATCCCCATAGAGACAGTCTCAAACAAAGCAAGAAGGAAACCTTAATACAGAAAATGTAGCTTTTATTCACAAACATGATAAAATTCAAACAGAAATCACTAAAAACAAAAAATATCCCACTGAAGATAACGTCATGGTTATAATGCAAGTGTCTCAATTAGGTAAATATCATTCATTAGAGATAAAGTGCTGATGAACAACATTAAGTAATTGATATCATACAGCAAAGTTTAATTGATAGAAGTGCTTGTGCCAATATAAAGAACAGCTATAATCTGTATATACCACAACACATATAGAATATTAAAGCGCATACCAACATAAATATAGCAATATAATATACGGTATATACTCGAGTATAAGCCGACTTTTTCAGCAGATTTTTTATGCTGAAAAAGCCCCGCATGTGACGTCACGTCATTAGCATATGCCGGTACAGAAGACGTGCTGAGGCGTCAGGATCAGCATCAGCTCATCGGAGCATAGTAGCAAGTAAGGAGGAAGGGGGATAGGGATTGGAGAGGGTGTAGTAAGGAGGAGGTTATGGGGGAAACAAGAGGATGATAAGGGGAGGAAGGAGGAGGATAACGGGGGAAAGAGGAGGATAACGGGGGAACGAAGAGGATGATGATAAGGGGGGGAAGAGGAGGATGATAAGGGGGAAGGAGGAGGATAATAAGGGGGGAAGGAGAAGGATGATAAGGGGGGAAGGACCCTCTTTTCCACCCTCGGCTTATACTCGAGTCAATACCTTTTTACCGTTTTTTTTGTGGTAACATGAGGTGCCTCGGCTTATACTCGCGTCGGCTTATACTCGAATATATACAGGTATATAGAATAATGTGCAAATACACAAGTTATACAAAACATAAATAAATATGTGCTTAGAAATAATTCAATAGTAGTCAGATGATTAAATAAATAGACTAGTGCACAAAAAAAGAGACCTATCACTAAGGAGTCCCTACAGGTACTATTGCAGCAGCTTGTGGAGTCCACTGTTTACTCCCTAACTAATAAATTATACTCTCTACAATACTCTCCTAAAGTGATATGGAACTAAAAATAAGTCATACAGTGGCTGGTGGGGATCTGCCACTTATACCATAACCTGTAAACAAGACAGTATTTATTACTGCTCTTACCTCATATGCTAAATAAAGTGCAGACACTTGAACAATAAATAAATTCACATTGTCAACAAGACAACACAAGAATATTTGAGACATCTATATATAGATATCGTAAGAACATAACAGCACAAAAAAATACATATGTCACAGGGAAGAGAATTGCCTGTGTGCGGTACTCTGCGAGACCGGGAATCGACAAACAGATGACGTCATCAGCGTGGGACCAAGAAGCAGAGCTGTATATAAGAGTGTGAGACAAAGACACCAACTAAACTATCGGGCAATCCCCATAGAGACAGTCTCAAACAAAGCAAGAAGGAAACCTTAATACAGAAAATGTAGCTTTTATTCACAAACATGATAAAATTCAAACAGAAATCACTAAAAACAAAAAATATCCCACTGAAGATAACGTCATGGTTATAATGCAAGTGTCTCAATTAGGTAAATATCATTCATTAGAGATAAAGTGCTGATGAACAACATTAAGTAATTGATATCATACAGTAAAGTTTAATTGATAGAAGTGCTTGTGCCAATATAAAGAACAGCTATAATCTGTATATACCACAACACATATAGAATATTAAAGCGCATACCAACATAAATATAGCAATATAATATACAGTATATACTCGAGTATAAGCCGACTTTTTCAGCAGATTTTTTATGCTGAAAAAGCCCCGCATGTGACGTCACGTCATTAGCATATGCCGGTACAGAAGACGTGCTGAGGCGTCAGGATCAGCATCAGCTCATCGGAGCATAGTAGCAAGTAAGGAGGAAGGGGGATAGGGATTGGAGAGGGTGTAGTAAGGAGGAGGTTATGGGGGAAACAAGAGGATGATAAGGGGAGGAAGGAGGAGGATAATGGGGGAAAGAGGAGGATAACGGGGGGAACGAAGAGGATGATGATAAGGGGGGGAAGAGGAGGATGATAAGGGGGAAGGAGGAGGATAATAAGGGGGGAAGGAGAAGGATGATAAGGGGGGAAGGACCCTCTTTTCCACCCTCGGCTTATACTCGAGTCAATACCTTTTTACCGTTTTTTTGTGGTAACATGAGGTGCCTCGGCTTATACTCGCGTCGGCTTATACTCGAATATATACAGGTATATAGAATAATGTGCAAATACACAAGTTATACAAAACATAAATAAATATGTGCTTAGAAATAATTCAATAGTAGTCAGATGATTAAATAAATAGACTAGTGCACAAAAAAAGAGACCTATCACTAAGGAGTCCCTACAGGTACTATTGCAGCAGCTTGTGGAGTCCACTGTTTACTCCCTAACTAATAAATTATACTCTCTACAATACTCTCCTAAAGTGATATGGAACTAAAAATAAGTTATACAGTGGCTGGTGGGGATCTGCCACTTATACCATAACCTGTAAACAAGACAGTATTTATTACTGCTCTTACCTCATATGCTAAATAAAGTGCAGACACTTGAACAATAAATAAATTCACATTGTCAACAAGACAACACAAGAATATTTGAGACATCTATATATAGATATCGTAAGAACATAACAGCACAAAAAAATACATATGTCACAGGGAAGAGAATTGCCTGTGTGCGGTACTCTGCGAGACCGGGAATCGACAAACAGATGACGTCATCAGCGTGGGACCAAGAAGCAGAGCTGTATATAAGAGTGTGATGTGTCAATAAAGATGTCTGTTTTGTATAAACATAAAACATGGGGCCTAATTCAATTGTGATTTGGCCAATTGAATAGGGCTCTAAATAAGCACATAGCATAATTTTTTTAAAGAAGTTTTTAGTTAGTGAAAACCTTTCTTTTGGAAAGATGTTTACTAACTAAAAACTTCTTAGTTATGTGCTTATTTAGAGCCCTATTCAATTGGCCACAATTGCAATTGAATGAGGGCCCATGCTGTGTATTTCATTCTGGCCTCCACATGGAAAATCCCTTTAGCCTATTTCTGTATCCGGAGGACTGTACTGATTGTGCAGGCTAAACACTGGGATTACCCACAAATCCACGGAGGAATCCCTGTAAGCCAAAGGCAGTTGGTCCTTGTACATTAATGAACTTTGTATTATCCCTAGTGAGAGCACTCATAGTTGTAACTACCACATTCACATTGTGCAGATGAAAACTTCCTGTCTTCTTTCAAAGTCTTTTACCACTAATAGTATGTAACTGGAAACTAAAATAGTAGATTTCACTTCAGCATATTTCCAAATTAAAAGTAGTAGATTAAAGGCTGTATTTTTTACATTCTAAAAAACTTGGAGTCCCATTCAATTGAGGCTACGGGCGATCTGGAAGCCCGTAACTGAGGTTGCAAGTTAATTTGCTATCCCATTCACGTCTTTTTGCGGGCTACAAACGGGTTACGTGTTACAGCCTAGAAAAAATTGCTGATCGTTAAACACGTAACCCCCGTCTCCCGAAGCCTTTGATTTTTCACTTTCGCAAGAGTTATGATGGCTAAAATCGCAAAACGCTATTCAATTGCTCAATTTCCCCAAGCCCCGCAAATGTTTTCACACCCGTAAATCGCAAAAGAAGGAGAAAATCCTACAAGTGCTAGAGAGGACCCACCAGGGGGTTAAACAACTATTCGTAGTACGGTATATGCAAATAAAAAATAACGGGGAAAGAGATGAAAGACATTAGAATTAATTGTACAACAGTCTCAAGCTTGCAAATAAGCAGTATATTACATGTATTTTAATGTTTCATTTCGGGGTTAAATCGATCTCAGGTATCAATGAGTTAATAAATATCAGGCCACTCATATGGACTAGAACAGTACTGGCATTCATTTTCATACTTCTTTATTTTACGGGTTTGCAAGTCTGATCGCATATCGGACAACCAAACCTAATTGATTGATATGTAACCTCCATGTTTTACTGCTGTAATAATGGCTCTCTCATTTTCTCTCATTTTCTATTCGCTGATTTGAAATGGGAGGTTATGCTCTTGCTTAATTAATCATGTTCCCGCCCTGAACTGCTACGGACCAGTGCATGGTTTACGGTTTCGGCTTTGGGACAGTAACTTGCGTGCTTGAGCAATTGAATAGCATCGTAATCAGAGATGAACAGGAGCCCGCAACATGGTGTCATGGCTCATGGTGTCTATTTTCAAGTGTAGTTCTTCAAAACAGGATATTTTAAATGTATGATCACAGCGGCTAATTAACCTTATAAATGGACTCATTTGGATAAGATTTTTACAATATAATATTCTCAACTGAAAATAAAAGGTATTTATACTGTAACTACGATACATCCTATTTTTCTCCCTAGCAGGGTAACTTTGATAAATGATTTCCAAGAGTAATTTGTCTATATTTCTATATCTATAACCTCCAAGTTTCAATTTCTGTTTATATTGTGTCCCTGTTTCCTCATCCAACGCTCATCCAATAATTTTTCATATTTTTCTACGCATTTCTCTCTTTCTTTCTTATTCATTTATTTTGTGGGGGATCATTTGATTGCCGGACAGATAGATAGATAAATAAGAGGTGGGTGATGAACTGTTTGGATGGGCGAGCAATGGATGGATAGAGTGATAAATGGATAAACACAGGCTTTCAAGAATGATTTATGAACATTCAATAAATAGATAAAGGGTTAAATAAAGGATCAAATGAGAATATATAAACAATAAAATAGCATGTTTAATGTGGGGGAAGGTATTGATAACTAGATTTTGAAAGAATGGAAATCACCCAATGATGTATATTCATGGTAAAAGAGACACTTTCTTTTCACATCCCTAGTTCATAATTTTGTGTAATTTACTATAACTATAAATAAATATACACGGATAGTCAAAAAAGACTAAAAAAATAAGTAGAATAGCAATATCTTTTGAAAGTTATAAACCATATAAAATAAAGTATATTTTAGAAATTTATGATGAACCTGTAGGAATCAATTCGTCGTAATTTCTAAAATATAGTCTATTTTCGGTTGTTTATTACTTTTAAAAATATTGCTATTCTAATTTACTATAACTATGATTATTATTTTTTTTAGAAATGAATACTAGTTCACTCTCTTGCTGAGCTGCAATATTGACCAGTTCCTTTTCGCTTTGAGAGAATCCTCCATTGTACTTTTGCTCAGAAATATTTTTCCAGAGAATAATTTATATCCCTGAAGGGATTCCTTCCAAGACGCTATATATAGCCTGTCTGGCTCCTATGTAATCTTTCTAGCTCTTACATTGTTATATATTTTTGTCCACTCCTTATATTTGTCTTGCTTCCATCTAGTAGCTACAGTGCACTCTTCATCAATAATATGGAGCGTCAATGTGGACTAATGCACAGGGTGTAGCACATGGAAGGAGAAAGAGCACAGTATCCAGGGATGATATGGGTAAGTAAAAAAGAGCCATACACTATTTAGTTGGTTTATTAAAGGACCATTATGGTAATATTTAAAAAAATGATTATTTTGAAGAGATTCACCTAAAAAATGCAATATTTAGAATGTAAAAAAAAGATATTACAGCCTAATTTGTTATCTTAATATGCTGCCACAGAAACTATTTTGGCTTCAGCAGATGAGCTTCATGAGTACGGAAGAGGCTTTCAATATACAGGAAGTGTCTGCACAATGGGAACGTGGCATCTACATCAGATTAAATGGAAGTTCACTAGTTTAAAGGACACACCGACCTGAGAAAGTAAAAGGAAGCAGCAGGGAAGGAAGCGAAATGGAGCCAAGTATATTATTATTTTATAAAACTTGCAAAACGTAAAGGTTTGTTTACTTATTTTGCTTTCTAAAAACACTTTACCCAATATTAAGTTTGCTTTTTTTTTTTAAATGTATAAAAATGTGCTCCTTTAATTATAAAATATTACATTAGCAGTGATGGTTTCTGTGTGTTAAGTATTTTCAAAAGTATTTAATAATACAGATTTTTAATATAACATAATATAACAAAAAAGGCAATGTCCATTTAAATGAGAAACTAAACAGACATAGTCATAGTAGCAACGGTATTGTAGATAATAGGTGGAAAACGATGGACAAACAAAAAACTGGATCCCTAGAAATGGTTTACAGCTGTAAATAACAGTGCTGGGTTTACTGACCTGTGAAATAGCAGGACCCAATCTCCACAAAGTGTCAGACTTGTCATTCACCTTGGGATTGGGGCCTTGACTTTAGTGATTCAGGTACCAAATACTCCATTCAGTCGGAATAATAGTATTTCAAGCTAAATGATGCTAAGGCAACATCTTTCTTAACCTCCAGAACCTTTTTTTTCAATAATAAAGTAGATGCATTAATTCAGGAAATTTACAATAAATAGTTATCTGATATGTAATGCTTTGTATTTCCCTTGATTTAAGATTCAAGTGAAGCTCTGGAAGTACCCTTAAAACTGACTTTCATTTTGGTAATTTATCATGATGACATTGGCTGAGTATAAGAGGATCTGGATGCTTGGTGACATAATATTATCTGGCAATTACAGAGTGAAGACTGCATACTGAAGTTTCCATGAGAAAATGTGATCCCATACACACTTTAAAGCATTATATTGCAGTAGTATTAACACAAGTGAGTTCTGCTACCTACAAATTGCTATTAAAGGTATCAGTCTAGAACAAAGAAGGGTTGAAGCATTATTAAGTATAAATACCTAATTACATATTACATACACGTGGACTATTTCACTAAAGCTTGGCTGAAGTCTAAGCTCACATTCTTCCATTGTATTGGCTATTGATTATGACCTTTCTAAGGATAGCAAAATATGTAGATGTGTAGATACCCAGCTTAAGACTCAACAGTCAGATACTCCTGAGAGCTTAGCAAGTGAAGTGGTATGCATATAGCTGTTGGAATAGCTGTTGGTTTATTCTGTTGTATCTAAATCCAGAAAATAAATGACAGTACAACTGACTGGGGGCCTCATTCAATTGTGATTTGGCCAATTGAATAGGGCTCTAAATAAGAACATAGCATATTTTTTTTAAAGACGTTTTTAGTTAGTGAAAACCTTGCTTTTGGATAGATGTTTACTAACTAAAAACTGCTTTAAAAATATATATGGTATGTGCTTATTTAGAGCCCTATTCAACTGGCCAAATTGCAATTGAATGAGGGCCTTGGTTTGGTGACTGTAGTTTTATATCTATAATTGCAAGCCTTCGGTTTATTCCATGCTCTGGACCATGAGAATAATTTATAACAACATCTCACATATATAGCTGAGATTATGCTATAAAAAGATGGGCTGAAATGGAATAAGACTTGCCTCAGAAGAGACAAGTATTTTAGAGCTGTCAATTACATTGTGATCACAGTTAAGGCTCACTGATTCATCGGCTTTGTATCCGTTTTATTTGTCTATTTGTCTTAAAGAGCACATTTAGAGTATGTAATATAGATGGGGTGTTAGAAACCTAGAGATGTATGACAACAAGTTAACTCGATACATAGAAGTTGGTTGCAGTTAGGCATAAGCGCAATTCAGTAAATATTAAATATAATCAGCCTTATTAAATTGCGATTCGGCCAATTGAAAGGGCCCTATATAAACACAGACCATATTTTTTTTTAACACATCTGAATACTGTTATTTTTATTATCTAAAAAATAACTCAATTAGTTTTCCTGTGAATTCTGGTGAGTTTACGATTATAACTTGCATTTTTCACTTCACCTGCTGATCTTATGATTTGGGTGGTTATATTGTTCCTGACATTGAGATTACTTCATAGCCTTAAGATTTACTTCTATCCCCTGAGCTGTTTTTCTCATATACTGTCTGAGATGCAGGCTTTTGTTTTTGTGTAACTATAATATACAAGCCATAATATGCTCATCATACACTTGGTCATATTAGGCACCAAAATAAGTATTTTCTCTGTCACAAAATTATCCAACACTAGTTGTTATTTTTTCACCTTTCAATTGATCTATAATATTTTCCACTTTTATACTTAATATATCAACCATCAATGTAATATTCCATATATACTTTATACTTCAGTTATCTGTATATGTCCTCCAGCCTATATGTCCATTATGTATAAGCGTTATACATTATTATGTTATATTATATCTGTTACCCTCCAAGAAACTTGGAGCATGTATTCTGAAATCCTAACTGTAACATTAAACACATAAGAAAATCAGCTTCTTTTGGATATAGACACACACACTTACTATTCGTAAATTATGATCTCTGTCTATGAACAAAGCCAAGCTCTACTTCACCAAATGCATGCAACATATTATAGAAGAAAGGAAAATGTTCAAATGTTAGTTTAGGAGCCAAAAAAGTCTGGGGTTTTAAAATAAATGGTACTGATCAGAGAATTGAATGAGCAATCACATATATAGTTGTGAGCGTAGCAAACCCGCGGCCCTCGCGGAGCAAGGGCCTCAGTTGCTGGCATGGAGCGGCGAAGGCTCCTTGCCAGCAACTACGACCCTCGCAAACTTTACGTTGTAACGCAAACAAAATACAAGACACGTTACGAGCAATTACGACCTCGCAAAAACGTCCGCAACACGCAGACATGAAAAAATGAAAAACACAATAAATACACACAACACATACATAAAAAGCTTACCTACAGCAAGAGGAGGTATCCAGGATCTCAAAAAGTGAAGTTACACCTTAATTTAACTCAAAAGAAAAGAGTTTAGACACTAAAAAATTCTCTAAGCGAGAGACAAAATGGCCGCCGAACAAAATGAAAACGAGGCTACAGGACTCTAAACACGCAAAACACCACCAGAAACATGCAAAACACCACAAAACAGCTAGATATTCCGCTACAGACGCATACCACACATTAGCCGCCATTTTAGAACAATAACTTATACAATGCGGAAGTACAAAGCTAAGCAAACGGTTTTGTCTCGCTCACGCACACTATTACACTACACACATTAATCACGCTTACACAGCAGCTCCACACCACTAATGCTGCAGCAACATCAAAACAGATTGCCAGCTCTTCAACATAATGCTTCCTGCATATATTACTTCAAAAGAGGTAAAGTATATTACTTTATTAATCTATTAGTTATTTTATTATTATACACCAAATAACATTAGCTCACTTACAATTTCATTGCAGTCATTTTTTGACGGGCAATTCGCTAGTAGCCCTATAATTCACAAAGATGGTGTTGAAATCTACACTGAATGTGTCATTAGATTAAGGGGACCAGTCTGTTCTGTAGTATATATGTGTGTATAAGGAGAGCCCATTAGCCTTTGTTTTCTGAATTATATAGGTGTATGTAGAAAGGTTAGGAGAGGTAGGCTATAGGTGCACCATGTATCAGTAATACACATTAAGGGCTATTTGTACCGGTATTCTAAGGTACGTATCTACTTTGTATTGCCCATCCTGGTACAGTAGGCCCCCCTTGAAATGTGGAAAGGGGGGTGGGGATTATCACCCTTACTCCTTCCCACCTGCCTGGTTCCTACACCCAAACTTCTTGGGAGTTCATGTTTTACATGGTAGCACATGATTCATAAACTCTCTTTTGTTCCAACATGTCTTCATTTGACAAAATATGCAGCGTACTGCAGAGAGCTTTTCTTTGACATTCTTTGAAACTTTATTTCGAAAATAGTTTTTAGAACTTTAATTTTATAACCCATATGAGACAGTATAAACATGACCTGTCAGGTAATATATTCAAGAAATAAGTTATGTTTGGGTTCATTAACTGTTGGGCTGTTCAATTGAGGAGCTTCATGGCCTCTTGAAGATAACACCCTGCCCATATACTTAAATCATTAGCTATCTATCTTCTTTTAAAGACCTTTGTCATTTGTGTTCTTCTCAAACTTCCACCCATGTACCTGTCCTACTCTTTATATTAAGTGCCGTTCAGTCAGTGTCTTCTCCTTTCCTTCTTCTGTCAGTTATCATCTGCTGCTTGTCAAGCTCTATCCAGCCCTTACCCGCCTCTTCTTTAATTCTCCCATTATTTTTCTGTCTGTCACTACAGCTGTCCATCCATCTGTGCAATCGCCCTGTCCATCAATCAATTCCATTCCTGCCAAACGTCTTGTCTCGTTATTCCTCCATTAATCATTTTCCCCTATGCCTTTAATCCATCATCCTTTCCTCTAATTACTTTCTCTTTTCAATATAAAGTCTTTGCCTCTTCTTGTGTTCTCCTTGGTGGCCACTGCGTTATTAGTGACAAAAAAAGGTCTTCAGTATTAAACCAGGGGAATGGGAAATATATGTCATTAAAATATTGTAATAACATAGCTAATCTGGTTGAATGCATGAACACTATTATATATGAAGCTGTAAATCCATAAAGTGATGGGTTGTTATAAATACTCTCACAATAAAGACAATACAATTATTTGGTTTTGCTATGTTTCATGGTGTTTGCATGAAGGTTATTGAATGAAATTGACCTTTACAATATAATTACTTAATTAATTTATAAATATTTCATATGTGTATGTTTATATAGGTATTTATGTAAAAACCATTGCTTACAGAAATCCACACTTCAATAAAAATGATCATCATGCAGTATATAATAGTATAGCACTATATTAAAACTGGCTGATTCTTTATTAAAACTAATTAGGCATTTGTGCAAAATATTCTATACATTTGTTATTGAGATTATTTATAACTCCTAATTTAATAGGTTCATTGTTAGATGTGATTTAGGCGTTTAATTAGAATTACCAACCAATGTTTGGAATAGATGAATGCTGCAGCATACCCCTTCAATTAAAGCAATATAGAAAAAGAAAGAATATAGATACACATGTAAAGTAGTATTTATTGAAAATGTAAAAGGGACATGCTCCTCTATCAGCCCGATTAAATTTGAAGCCCTATTAAATTCAAAGCCCGTAGTGGCATCGACAAGCCCTTAAAGGCTGCGGGCTTGAAATTCGGCTGCGTTACAGAGCTAATAAATTGAACCATGCCGCGAGTTACGGGCTTGAGATGCAAACCCGTAAACCATTTGTCGCACTTTAGATGTGCGGCCATGAACATGTTCAATTAGTCAAACCCTTAGTTATGGGTTTAGATGGAGCCAATGGCAACAGAGATCGTCATCATTACGTCACTGAAAAATGGAGGTTAGATTTCAATGCCTTACGGCCTTCAAATACAAGTTACGATCGGACCCGCATTTCAGAAATAATGCAATATTGATAAAGCCGTAAATATGATATTCTAGTTTATGCGAGTTCCATTATATGTATTAACACATTAATTGCTGGCATCGATATAACACAGAAATTAAACTGAAAATAATGTATTTTAGATAGCTTGAGAATGTTGTGCTATTATTTCTAATACCTAACATAACTTTCCCTTTGTATTGAGTACAGTAGTGTGTTTATATTTGCATTCACAGTGCTATGCGCTACATATAGGACTTTAACCACCTTGCGGGTCCTCTCTAGTACCCATAGGCTTTTTGGCTCCATTTGCGGGTTACGGGCTTGAATGCCAGTGAATTTGTTGCAATTTAATAGCGTGATTGGAACGTAACAGTTACAGGCTTGACAGATCAAAGGATTTGCAGGCACACAGTTCAAATTTCCACGTCCCAAAGCCTTTTCTCGCTCTTACCCCGCAAGTCATTTGCGGGTTGCTCTAGGGTCCAATTTAATAGCTGTAAGTCTTGTGGCCTACATTACGAGCTACGGTTTTCAATGTTGAGGGAATTTAATAGGTCTGTATATCTACTTATGAGGCACAAAATGATAACAATGAAGATAAATATGTATTCAAAAGATTTAGAATTTTGTTTAATGTTGAGCTGATCCCAATAGAAAGTTCATACAAATCCATATCTTGGTTATAAATGTATCAAATGCCCTAATATTACTAATGGAAGATTGCATAGAGCATAAAATAAAAAAGTGGCAAAATTGTTTCAAACTTCTGCAAAAAGTATATTAGAAAATGATATTAAAAGACACAATAATAAAAATGAAAAGCAGAACTGCTACGTCACTGTCCTGTGGACTCGATAACATGCATGTTGCATTAAATATGAAAACATTTGTAAAATGCCTAATTGAAATATCCCCTATGACAATTTAGGCAGGATATCAGTCACTGATTCCAGAATCTGGTTGTGATGGAAACAAAAATGGTGCACTAAAGGGTATTTATGTTGTAAGGGAGCTTTTATTTCATTAGATTTCAATGTGTTTTATGGCATAGCAACATACCACAAATGTTACTTTTGGTATCTTTTGCAGTAGAAGTGGTGTTTTATAGCAAACCAGAAAAATACAAAGAGCAAACACGATGACTTATTTATCCCAAAAGGAAGATTTTCAAGTAAATATTTTGACAAATCAAACAATTACAAAAAATTAAAGGTAACAGTAAATGTTACAATTATGGTATCATTTAAACTATAGGTGGTAACAAGCAGTAACTAATTTAAAATTGCATTTTCATGCAGTAAATACAAAAAAATTGTAATTTTGGTGTTAATCAGCCTTGTTTCATCTAAGCACTGATGTTTATCTTATTGGTAGAGTCTTATCTTTGTAATCATTGGTAATTATTCCTTACGGATTCACACAAGATCGGAGTGAAACAAGGGGATGTAGGTTAGAGACACACAGCCCCATTACATTCACCCGTAACTCATATTTTAGGACTTACGGCTATTAAATTAGCCCCATAACGCAGCCCGCAGATGACTTGCGGGTTAAGATGCAGCAGGGCGAAAAAAGCCTACGGGTTGAGCAACGTTGAACTTCGTGTCTGTAAATCATTTGATCTATCAAGCCCTTAACCGATACGTTTCCAATTGAGCTATTAAATTGAAAAGAAGTCACTCACGATCAAGCCCGTAACACGCAAATGGAGCCCAAAGCCCAACTTGTGCTCGAGAGGACTCGCAAGGGGGGTAAAGGTTAATACGTAGCACTTGTAATGTAAATAAAATCACACTACTGTACTAATATTAAAAGGGAAAGTGATGCTAGGTCTTAGAATTAATAGCACAACATTCTCAAGCTCGTAAATCGGCTCAGAAAAATACCTAATTTCATGTATCTTTTCGGTGTTATATCTATCCCGGCAATCAATGTGTTAATACATATACTGTAACTCGCATGTGATAGAATATCATATTTACGGCTTTATTAATATTGCATTGTGACAGGAATGTGGGTTCGCTCGTAGCTCGTAATCGAACCCCTGTTTCCATTGGGTCCATCTCAACCTGTAATTACGGGCTTGGTTAATTGTTTACGTTCTAGCCCGCAAGTCCAACGGCCTACAACTGGTTTACGGTTTTGAGCCTCCAGCTCATAGCTCACAGCCTTTCTAATTTAATAGCAGCGTAACTCGTGGAAATTTAAAGCCCGCAGCCATTACGATATTCACGTTGGAGTTACTGGCTTGGAATTTCCAGTAACTCTGATTATGTAATTTAATTGCCAGTGGTTTAACTATAAAACAAAGATACAAATTAGAATCTAAAGGGATGATTTCAAAGATTGAACTTGTACATTTCAATGTCATTTTAATGCAACAGAATACATTTAAAAAAATAACGTTCAGATATATCCTGTTATAGTTACGGCAGCCGTGACAGCAGCAGTTGTAGCAAGGAGCTGCTAGATGGCGCTGCCGATATTTTACAGCGCTGCCGATATTTGAGAGACGTTCTAACCGTAGAATGTTACCTTAACCCTTATACTAACCCTAACACTAACAGTTTACCTAAGCCTAACGCTATGATATCAGCACCATCTAGGGGTTGGTCGCTGCCACTGCTTCTGGCAATGCGGCCGTAACTAAAACAGGAAAGGACCTAACATATAATAAAGTACTTGTTTCTTTCTATAGATTCAAATTACACCAATAGTAAAGTGTTATTAGAAGCAGCTACAGCAAGAATGTATTTAATCAATGACATGTATAACATGAAAGATTTATAATAACATTCTTGCAGGAACATATAGAATATCTAACACTCCATATACATTAATTCTATTAATCCTGATAGCAAAAGGTCAGCCCTTGCAAAAGGTGGTAATTGACGTGAAGCATGTCTCTGAGGTTGAATGGGTTAAATCTCAGAAGACTTTGTAACAGAGGACAAGTGCTTTTGTGTAGTTTGCTTAAACTAGTGCAGAACAAAAAGGCTAATGCGGCTCACAACCAAACACCAAGCAATCAATGTCATGAGCCTGTGAAGGTCAGAGCCCCCGCGCCAGCACACACACACACACAGGCACAGGCAGACAGGCTCAGGCACTCATGGGAAAACACAGATACATGTCAATTTTTCTGAAGTAATTGTTTCTACAATGAGGTGTTTCAGATAGGATCTTATACTAGGAAGTGTTCCAATATAAACAGTTTATTTATAAAGGTCAGTTTCCCCTGCATCTTGGAAGAGTCCTTTAGGTTGTTAGGATATGTCAAACGTTCTCTAGTTGCAATCCAGTGACTTAAAGAGACAGTGAAGACCCATATTTGCAGCATGATCTTTGGAAAAACTAAAACTGATTTTAAGTTATTAAAAAAAAAAGTAGTGGAAAGTTAATTACTGTCCATAAAGACCTCATGTAGTGGTGTATGTATCCATCAAATGGCAAGGAGCCTTGGAAATAGAAACTAAAACAGTTATATATAAGCACCACATTAGTCCTATATTTATATTACAGTCATTGATTTATTAAACATTATTGCAAATATTATTTAGTGAGAGCAGCCATTGCTCGAGCTGCCTTCTTAGGAGGGAGGGGCCTTGCTAACAAATTTGATTTTTGTTACTCCTTGTTGAATGCACTGGAATTTTGAATTGCCACATGTCAGTTGTAGCATGCAAGTAATGGAGGCTCCCACTGTGTCATAGTTGCATCTTTTGTACTGTTTTGATTTTTTTCTTTTCATTATCAAGTATTGCTCTTTAAAATAACATATGGGACAAATGTAGTCATTTAAAACACAGCTGAAATATATTGAATTTACAAAGCAGATAACTAATTTATAGCTAGAAAAGGCAATAGTGGATTTTTCCAGTACTGCATAGGTAAAACATGACCCTGGCAAGATCCATTGGGCGTTAGAATAAATAAACACACTGACCCAGAGTTTCTTGGGAAAAATACGGGCCACAGCTTTATTAAAGCAACCATAAAACCAATAACCAATTAACATAATTAACATTGTTACATCACAGCTCAAATAACATCCCGGAGGAGGAGCCCGGCCCGGTCAGTAACCTCACACCCTGGGCCCGCGCCCAGATCCTCCCAGTGCTTTACTAAGGCAGGGCAACGCCCACCTAAGCCCGTGGGCCAGGTTCCTCACCTCCCACCAACCAAAGACATTCCTACTTGCATCCTAACCTAGAAATCCCAAACTCCTCAACCTTCAACTCTTTTCCACGCCTCTTTTTTTTTTTTTAAACCTAACATAAGCTCCCTGAACTTTGCTCAACCAACCTCACACCCTAGACATACCTTATTAGTATATCTGCTATTTTCCTAACTAACCACTAACTCAAGGGGTGGGAGGGAATCAGCTCAATGGCCGGCGCTGAATGAGGAGGAAGCCTGCGAAATGGGCGGAAGTCCCTCCTCCTCCCCCAGCCAATCAGAAGCACCCAGGCTCCGCTGGGTCACGCAGCGCTGCGTCAAACCCGGCGTGCCTGGGGCTGCCTCCGCGCCGGCCAGTATATGTGCAGTGCTTGCCTATAAGGGTTTTCCATAGGCAGCAAGCTGTACATATTTGCACTGCACCCTAAGCCCAAGAACTTAAAATTATTCTGTGGCCAACAACTACTATAGCCAGAGCTCATTGATTAATATTGGCTCCATCATGGATTCAACTTCAGTACTGTACTTGTATATGGGCTGCAGTGCATCTAGAGATGCAACTACAAGAAACACAGTTGCTTACCACCTGCTTACACTAAGCCACACACATGTAGAGGTGGAAGGGGTGTAGGAAGACATTCAGTACTCCTAGAGGCATGCTGCCCAAACTTTAAAAAGTAAGTGAAATATTTATTGCCTACTTTTCAAACATGACATTCTTTTAATTGAAATGATCTTTCAAAAGCTTTGCAAACATATTCCATTGTAAATAACTACAGTGGGCCTTTTAATTTCCAGGTAGAAATGCAGTAGCTATTTTACCCAGACTGGATCAATTCTTAAATATATTTACATGCTCCAGTAAGGATATAAATGCCACAAGGGAGCTCTGCACATTGCTAATACATTTCATCTCAAAGCTACATTATACATTTTGCTGGATATAATTAATAATGACACAATAGTACTGCACGCCGGTGCTGAGCCTAAAATGTAATTTTACATCAAAAAGCAACATTCGATTTTATTCTTTGCCTGAGCCAGTGAATCATCTATCATCAATATTTGATTAGCTGCAATCATTACAATCTTTTCATTTTCTCCAAATACTTATTTTGAAAATACTGTTCAGATAGTATCATGAAATGCTTTGGAAGGCACATTTCCTTTGTTTACCTACTTGTAATAAAAAGCTTTTCTCAAGTACATTAAACCCTGGAGTGCCAGTCACAGTGGCTTGTGAGATGGTCAGTTTTAGATAAATATGAGGTCCAATTGACCTCCTAGGTCTTTTATCTTATCAGTTATTTTTTTCTAGTTTTATATACATAAGAAAAACTGGGCAAGTATTTTAATTTGTAACAATTAGTAATTGTAAGATCCCCCCTTTGCCCCTAGTAGGCTTTACCCAGAGGTCTAGTGGAGCATATAAGGACATATCATGATCTCCAACATACATATTTATATGCATAGAATAAGCTTGGGCGTTGTCATATGACATCAGAGTAATGTCACATCTCTGGACTGTCAGATCATTTCACAGCCAGGTGGGAAGAAATTAATACCTTAATCACCACAGAGAGCTATTGGTTTGTTTTAACCATAGATATGATGATATTATGTGGATAATATTATAAAATGCACACATGCTTTTACATACTGATAATGAGGGCTATATTTTTTTAAGTACTTCTCTCTATGTTTCTATACACACACATCATTATAACAAATATTCTCCTGAATTTGTACAGTGTTGCATTATGTATTGTTTCTACAACATTTCAGTTTTGGTTATAGCTCCGGGGATTTGAAATGGTCTTCAAAATACAGGGAGTGCAGAATTATTAGGCAAGTTGTATTTTTGAGGATTAATTTTATTATGGAACAACAACCATGTTCTCAATGAACCCAAAAAACTCATTAATATCAAAGCTGAATATTTTTGGAAGTAGTTTTTAGTTTGTTTTTAGTTTTAGCTATTTTAGGGGGATATCTGTGTGTGCAGGTGACTATTACTGTGCATAATTATTAGGCAACTTAACAAAAAACAAATATATACCCATTTCAATTATTTATTTTTACCAGTGAAACCAATATAACATCTCAACATTCACAAATATACATTTCTGACATTCAAAAACAAAAAAAAAACAAATCAGTGACCAATATAGCCACCTTTCTTTGCAAGGACAATAAAAAGCCTGCCATCCATGGATTCTGTCAGTGTTTTGATCTGTTCACCATCAACATTGCGTGCAGCAGCAACCACAGCCTCCCAGACACTGTTCAGAGAGGTGTACTGTTTTCCCTCCTTGTAAATCTCACATTTGATGATGGACCACAGGTTATCAATGGGGTTCAGATCAGGTGAACAAGGAGGCCATGTCATTAGATTTTCTTATTTTATACCCTTTCTTGCCAGCCACGCTGTGGAGTACTTGGACGCGTGTGATGGAGCATTGTCCTGCATGAAAATCATGTTTTTCTTGAAGGATGCAGACTTCTTCCTGTACCACTGCTTGAGGAAGGTGTCTTCCAGGAACTGGCAGTAGGACTGGTAGTTGAGCTTGACTCCATCCTCAACCCGAAAAGGCCCCACAAGCTCATGATACCAGCCCAAACCAGTACTCCACCTCCACCTTGCTGGCGTCTGAGTCGGACTGGAGCTCTCTGCCCTTAACCAATCCAGCCACGGGCCCATCCATCTGGTCCATCAAGACTCACTCTCATTTCATCAGTCCATAAAACCTTAGAAAAATCAGTCTTGAGATATTTCTTGGCCCAGTCTTGACGTTTCAGCTTGTGTGTCTTGTTCAGTGGTGGTCATCTTTCAGCCTTTCTTACCTTGGCCATGTCTCTGAGTATTGCACACCTTGTGCTTTTGGGCACTCCAGTGATGTTGCAGCTCTGAAATACGGCCAAACTGGTGGCAAGTGGCATCGTGGCAGCGGCACGCTTCACTTTTCTCAGTTCATGGGCAGTTATTTTGCGCCTTGGTTTTTCCACACGCTTCTTGCGACCCTGTTAACTATTTTAAATGAAACGCTTGATTGTTCGATGATCACGCTTCAGAAGCTTTGCAATTTTAAGAGTGCTGCATCCCTCTGCAAGATATCTCACTATTTTTGACTTTTCTGAGCCTGTCAAGTCCTTCTTTTGACCCATTTTGCCAAAGGAAAGGAAGTTGCCTAATAATTATGCACACCTGATGTAGGGTGTTGATGTCATTAGACCACACCCCTTCTCATTACAGAGATGCACATCACCGAATATGCTTAATTGGTAGTAGGCTTTCGAGCCTATACAGCTTGGAGTAAGACAACATGCATAAAGAGGATGATGTGGTCAAAATACTCATTTGCCTAATAATTCTGCACTCCCTGTATATATAATGGTGTTTCAACTATACAAGTATGTTAGGATTATTCACTATATTTGTAATGCAAGTTTTTGCATCTCACATTTGTATTTTTGGGGGGTTCATGTTCAGACCGGTACAAGGCAATGCAGTATACAGGATGATGGCAATAACCAAATAAGTTTTCCGGTATTACTGCACACCGGAAAACACACAGTTTAGACGGCTCCTTTGATTTTTATTTGCTCTAAAGTTAGATATTTCTGTTTGATTATTATTTTCATTTTCAATGTTAAGGAGTCTCATTTGATTACATATTTCTGACACTGTTTAAGAAAAGTAGACATGTAGCTATCCCACCATTCTTATGTCTTATGGTGCACGGAGGTATGCATACTCACCTTTGTTAAAAGGAGAAGAGGTAATGTATACTTACATCTCTGCTCTCATCTCCAAATAATCCCCCCCTGCCTTCTTCGTTCTGCTAATGACCTTCTTCTTTCTACAACTCTTGTCACCTCCTCTCACTCCCACCTCCAGGACTTTTTTTTCTGCCCCTAGTCTCTGGAACTCCTTGCCTCGCTCGACGAAATTATCCTCTTGCCTCAAAACATTTAAAACCTCACTTAAAACGCATCTCTTTAAAGAAGCGTATCACCTTCCACCCTAACACACTTATCACCTCTCTCTCCCTCTTTTACCACTCACTATACCTTAGATTGTAAATCTGCGAGTTTCTATCCTAAGTACTTTGAGAATGCACCATTGGATTCCTAGCTCAAAGACAGGGCCCTCCTTCCTTTGCTAAATGTTAATCTGTATTTATCTTTGTCTGAACCTAAAATATGTCGGAGCGTCATAAATAAACTATAATAATAATAAATACATTTTATCAATTGTCCATTGTGCTGATCAGAAAGAAACATATTGCTTTTTTAGTTATTTCATAAAAGCAAAGACACATTAATACATGAATACATTGAGTAATAAAGACATAACTGGTGCCTATAGCATTTATATAGACTTTTTTTCATGTCTCTGTTTTCTTATGCGAATGGCAAGGGAAGGAAAGTATAGGTAAAGGGAATATTAGTGGGGACAACAGAGACAAAGGAGGGAGAAACGTAAAGGAAGTGGAATGGGTAGGGTTAGGGGGCTGGCAATGGGTGATGGAGAAGAAAATAAGTGGGAGAAAAGGTAGAAGTTAACATTGCAAATAATACGCACACTCAAATAAATGATAGTTGCTAATAGCAGAGTGACAGTCAAAAGAGAGGGACACGTATCATGTGTGTTGATGCCTGTTTGTGGCAGAGAACTCAAACTTATAATGATTGTTAATGGGGCACTTGGTGAGTTATGTCCACTCCAACTTTATAGATTAAGGTTCACAAGGGTCTGTGGTAAGTTGTTGCCTAGAGTATATTTCATAGTAGATAAATGAGTGAAAACCCATGGATTTTGTGGGGAATGTTGAACTAACCTCATAGTTAGATGGTGGTGTGTTCACCTGATATCCACATTTGCATAATGCTGTTTGTGCATGCTTATGTTAAAGGACCACTGTACTTAATTAGAAAAAATATCATTTTGATGTCTCTGCAGCATGGATGTAGGAACTAGGGGTGGGGACGACGACAAATCCCCCCAGATTTTTCTATGTATGTATAATTAAGCTATTTTATGGCCTGTGTATACAATGAGCTGTATCCTCTCCCCTCCAGATTTATTCTGACTCCTACACCACTGCTCTGTAGGACCCTGGAGAGATCCAATATACATTGGTGGAAATTGTGTGAGTATGAGAGGAGCATTTGCATTTCAAAAGAGCTATTGTTGCCATGATTGATACAAGGAGTCTGCTTATGTGCCAGTCATAGAGAATGTGCATTCTGTCTCTTTCAATCTTATCTAATAAACTTAACAACTTCTCTCTGTTCCCTCCTTCAAATCAACTCTCTTCACTGATAGCCAAAACAAACACCCTCATAAGTATATGGAAATAGATGGAGTTTACAACACATCTAGCTAATTTATAGCTAAAAGAGAAAGTAATGGAGCTGTCCAGCACTGCATATCGTAGGTAAGACAGTAATTATTTTGTCCTGCCTTTAAAATGTGCAGTGCTTGCCTGTAGGGGTTTTCCATGGGCAGCAAGTTGTACATGTTTTGATACACTGCTCCCTAAGCTCATAAACTTTAAACTTTAAATTAAGCTGCAGCCAACAACAATAACTATAGCGTATAGTGGAACCCGGTTATGAAACCTGGTAAACTGTATTTTACCACTTGGATCTGTATCTGGAAATTTATGGAGAGTGAATTCCCAGAAGCTGCTGCACTCTCACTAGCACTTTTGTATGTTCTGTAACACTCTTATATCTCTTGAGCTAACACTGAAATAAAGTCAGCCCTCACGCATGAACTTCACTCAGCAGAATACATTTAATTAAAAAAAAATATATATATATTATTTTTATATATCAGTAACTTTCACATAATTCCAGAATTTATCTAAAAAAACAGCTGTGCTCACCAGCTCAAGATATTACTAACTCAAGGGGATCCAGTGTCCCAAACGTACTACTATTACATAAAAAGACAATTTACCCCTCATACAACATAATGTAAGCAAGCACCCCGCCAAAGCACACTACATTCATAAACATATTCCTAAAAAAGTGTGCTCCCACTCTTATAAGAAAGAAGCTATGGCCTTAAAGAAGGAATTGACAAGGGCATAGCCATGAATTTCGTTAAGAAATTTAGAAGCAACATTTTAATTTTTGAATAAGTTCATTTAAATGAATTTGGATTGGTAATTTTTAATGTATGTATTAAAGATGGAATGAACAATACATACATTAAAAATTACCAATCCAAATTAATTTACAGTAAATTAACTCCGTCATTCAAAAAATTAAATGTTGCCACTAAATGTCTTAACGAAATTCATAACAAATTTCTCACAAAACAGGACATTGTTTTGTTAATCTTATTTCTGGACTTATTCATTTTTTTGAATTCTATAAGAGGACGATGACATATCCATGGAATGATCCCAGACTATAAGATAATAATTCCCAGATATAATTATAATAAACAATTTAAACCTTTTTTTCATTAGCCTAATTTATTTCCTAACAGTTACAACCCCTAAATTATTCCCCCTGCATGAATAAGCACCAACATAGGTAGACCAAATATTCTTGCATAATTAACAAACTGCAACAAAACATGTTCCCATCTTAGCCCACACATTCTTCTAAACTATATAAAAGGACACCAATGAAAACGTGAAATGATCTTAGATCATAAGACAGTAATTCCCAGATATGATTAAAATAAACAATTTAAATCTTTTTTCATTAGCCTAATTAATTTTTTAATGGGTACACCCCCTAAATCATTCCCCTTGCAGGAATAAGCACCCAATTAGGTGTATCAAATATCCTTGCATAATGAAGAAACTGCAACAAATATTGTTCCCATCTTAGCCCACCAATCCCAAACCATTTTAACTGTATTAGTTGTAGCTGTAGTCCATTAACTTTAACTGGTCCTTCTCGACCAATACACATAAGAATGTCGAATAATTCACAACAGCAAAGAGGGGTCCTGTGAAATAATAACAACTTACTTAAAAACTTCACAAGTTTCTTAAATCAGGACAAATATGTCTTAAATTTGATAAAATCCAATCTCCTAATTATTTTAACCAAATCATCCCCATAACCTATGTTAGCTACCAGTGGCAGAGGTATTGCATAAAGCGCCCTGGTGCAAAGAAAATAGGGCCCCAGGGACAACGGGGACCAGAGCGAGAGATACTGAGTATAAGGGGTTTACTCAGCACAGAAAGAAGTCGCCAGATATGAGCATATCCCTAGAAGATCAGATTAAAGGGACAGGGGCCTAAGGAAGGGGAAATACGCAGATGTCCTACTTGAAGTACCACTGGAAGATCAAAAACCCAGGATAGGTTAACTTGCCCTGATAATTAGGTTACTGCACCACAGGTGTAGATTAGAGGCCTGACACATTTATAAACAGGTGCCCCACTTGAACCCAGAGTGAATACTTGCTGATTGGACATCCTCATGTGTACCAAAGGATGGGGCCAGCTGTGACTGCCCAGCAGATGGTCAAGGAAATGTATAAATATGTATGTTGAACAAAAATAAAGGAGTTACAGTTTGAACTTGGATAACCTTATGTGTGACTCTCATTCTGTGTATTAACCTTACATTTTCATTGGGATTATTGCTATTGATCCAGTACTGTATTATAGTTACACTTGGTAACTCTACTGCCTGGTATCCTGTCTTCCTGATGGAGCTCCTGAAATGATTAACCTTGTACTGGCCCATCTCCTGCTAACAGGTGTGTAAAAAGACCTTACGATTCTGATGGGTTGGTTTGGACAAGGTCATTATCAAGCCCACTGCAGAAGCAGATTGTAACTCTCTCTCTTTCTCTCATCCTTAATCCATTCTGAGTGGCAGAATGAGTTCCAAACAAGCATTTCCCATAGAAATCAATGTACATTGAAATAATCGGTTCCAGACCTCAGATTTTTCACATGTGTTTTTTGAGACAAAACCTTAAAACTGAACAGACATAAATAACAAAAAAAAACTATAATTACATCAGATAACATAGAATTTAACTTTACTTTAACTGTATTGAAAGGACCTGAGAACTCAATGGGATGGTGCTTATGTAGAGGGGGAGAAGGAGAAGAGAAGTTATTGCTTGGAACTTTGGTTCTTATAGGTACAGGTTATACTTTGGCTCTTACAGGCACAGGCTGCAGATTGGCTCTTACAGACACAGGGAAGTTGGGGGCCATGGGGGCCAAAGGGGGCCATGGAGGCCAAGGGTGAGCCATGACAGGTTGGGCTAGAGACTGCACTGGGCCCCCCAGAACAGGGCCTTGGTGTATTGCATTGTAACTCCACCCCTGTTAGTCGCATCTGTAGCTGCCCCTTTTCTAAAAGAATATGTTCCAAATTCTTTAACATTTAAAACTAAAAAAAATAATAATCCTAGCTTCAAAACCACAGAAGACTATAGCCCTATAAGGGCAATAATATTCTTCAGTAGGATAAAATATGACTGAAGAACCTTTAGCAAACCAATTAGTTTGGCCTTTCTAATTAATAAAGACAGTGAAGATCCCGTATCTACTACATGTTTAAATGAATACCCCAATACTAGATTTATTCCTACTTACTAATTCTGAAATACAAGAAGCCTACCTTAAATATGGAAATTGAAAAGAGAAAGAACACATTTTTAGCAAAAGATTAGTCAATTTCTTTAATTAAAGAGAGATTGTCCTCCTCACGGGAGCAAAATCACTTCTATGTTGCCAGTTAGGTAAAAATTGTGAATAGCCCTAAATACTTTCCTTCCACAGAAGGAGATGAACCAAAATAAAATAAATTAATACCACACATTCAGTGACTTAAGCCACTTTTAATGCCGATAAGATGGATTCTCTAAAATTGTTCCATTTCACCACACCTTGGTACAACTCATGTAAACTGGCAAATAAGCTTTAATTAACAACTGCCCCCCCCCCCCCAAATTCCATAACTGATCAAGACAAAAGATTCCTACAGAAAATGCTACAGCTGGAACCGAGAGAGCATCAGCAATCACATTCTGATAACCAGAAACATGTACTGCGCTACATTAAATATCCTTCTGAAGACAGAGAAGAACAGGATACATTTATTTTTAAAGACTCCCAAGTAGCAGCGCACCATTGGCCTCTAAAATAAGCTCTAAATCCACAGCCACCTGTTGCATAAGTAAAACAATCAAAACCTACGTTAGAAGCTCTTTTTGCCTGAAATAAAGTTTTTCCATTGAACTGACTTTGAAGATGACATTCAAATGTTTTCAAATCAATAATTATACCAAAGAAGCTAATAACTATTGTCCGACCTTCAGATTTGTTAACAGCTAAGGGAATGCAAAATGTATTGGGCATCCATCAATGTATAACTTACATTTGAAGCAGATGGTCCTACAATCAAGATATCATCGAAATAATGTACTAAAGACGTATAACCAGATCTAACCTCAACTACCTATTGGAGACATTAGATAAAAGCATCAAAATAAGCACGTAAAACAGCCTATTGGGAGACAAATATCCATCTTTTTTACTTGAATCAAAGTCGCAGCCCTTAGAAAAGGAATCTGTAATTGATCTGATTCCTTTAAAGCATCTGAACGTTGGGTTTTGATTTCCACACTTAGCATTCATGTTAAATCTACAGGATGACCCCGAACATCAGACACTTTAATTGTATAAAAAACAATAGTCCTTTTATGTAAATCCTGCATGACTAAATCCTGATGTCTTTCCTGAACTATGAAACGGCCCATCTAATTAATTAACTACATCCCTATCATCCCATCTCATCATAAGACCAACAGGCCATACATCCATACCTTCTAACAATAATGTAAATTTAGTTGATGTAGCAAAAAAGGGGGAAACTATTTTAGGGAAATTTTTCACCAACGATACTAGCCATCAAAACAAATGCTTGCAGCCAATATGACAAAGTCATATGAATGTTTCTATACATTATTTTGCTTTCCTCTTTTTCCTTGTTGCTTCATCCTTCTTACCATTCTCCTTAATTTCAAAATAATTATCTAGAGGAAGAAGAGAAATTAACTCTATAAACTCACATTTCCATATTTTATCTTTTATTTCTATTGGGACATACATCCCTATAGGACCCAACTGACATAATGAAAGTTTAGAACTCACTGTGGGCCTTATTCAAATGCGATTTGGCCAATTGTTACCAGCCTTTTCTAGTTAGTGAACTTCTATCCAAAAGCAAGGACTTCACTAACTAAAAACTTATGTAAAAACATATGCTATGTGCTTTTTTTCTTCACTAAATTACAATACTGCAGCCTCATATGAACTAGGAAATAGCCATAGAATGTTTTATCCTTTTTTTATAACTATTCCCCTTTTTCTAGCATATATTATCTACTCATCTGGGATATTTTCATCACTTTCATCACTGAGGATGAGATAAGCGAACATGAACACCATGAGACTCCCCAGTCTCAATATGCATTGCCTCTGATTCCTACTTTGTAGAATGCAGACCTTCATTATATATGTTTCACATTTCATTTTTTATAACTATTTCTTTTTTATTTTTCTCCATGCTTCTTTGCCCTATTCTCATCACTTAAATTGCAATCATGAACTGCCTTTTTTTCTGGTGTCTGACAGCTTTTAGCAGCATATTTTTTAAGTACTTTCATTCCCTTCTTTTTATCTACTTTATTTTTAGAAACATCCTCCTTTCCAGTGTCCTCCATAGTCACTTACTTTTGCCCTGCTGCCCTTAAAGCACCCACACTCATTCATATATTATTTATCTCTTTTTTCTTTATTAATAGCCTCAGACTTCAGACCATCACCCACTTGCGACTTTCCTGCTCCGGCGAACTGACATCATAAGTGGGCTCCAGCCATCATCAACACCGTGACTGGTGCCAACAGAGGACTTAACTCGCGAGACACAAGATTTACCTCAGAATCAGCCAGATGCTGTACTGTTAAATATGAACACGTCAAGCTGCGGACAGTCATTATTCATCTTGGCGATCTCAGAGAGATGCAGCAAGAGCAGGCAGTGTTCTTGCACGTGTCTCAGGTGAGTTACACGCCGATCTTCTGGTTCTTAGAGCAGGAGATGAAGGGCTTAGCCTCTCAGCGGGGCAGGACCTCCTCACAGGCCTTAAAGCGTAATCTCTCAATTGAGAGATAAACTGATCAAGCACTGGAGAAGTCATGATGAAAAATTGTACGGACAGGAGGTTATTAACATATTTAGGGTCATATTAAATTCCAGCCTCGTAAGTCCAACGTGTAACACGTAAGGGCTGCATTCTTGGAATATAGCCGTTTTACTTCGCTATTAAATTAGAATGGGCTGCGAGCTACGAACTACGAGCGAGAGACGCTATTTCCTAAACCAGTTCTCGGCCGCCGGAGTTGCGTGCTCGAACGCAAACAATTAAGCAAGCACGTAGTTATGGGTTCCAATGGAGCCAATGGAAAAAGAGATTGTTATCGTTATGTCACTGAAAAAGGGGAGAATAGATTTCAATGTCCTACGTGCTTCAATTACAGTTTGCGATCGGACCCACAGTCCAGATATAATGCAATATCAATAAACCAGTAATATGATATTCTATTACATGTGAGTTACAGTATCTGTCTTAACACATTGATTGCAGGTATCAATATAACACAAAATATAAACATGAAATAAAGTATTATTCCGGGCCGATTTGGGGGCTTGAGAAGGTTATTGCTATTGCTAATGCTATTAATTCTAAGACCTAACATCACTTTCCCTTATAATAAATGTACAGTAGAGTGTTATTATTTGCATTACAAGTGCTACGTATTGGACTTTCCCCTTGCGGGTGCTCTCGAGCCCACGGTGGCCATTGGGCTCCATTTGCGTGTTACGTGCTTGCTCGCGATTGACCACGTTGTAATTTAATAGCTGAATTGAACAAGTAGCGGTTACGGACATGACAGATCAAAGGATTTACGTGCACAAAGTTCAACGTTGCTCAGCACGTAGCCTATTCTCGGGCTGTCCTGTGTGTTAACATGCAAAGTCTGATGCGAGCAATGTTATGGGGCTAATTTAATACCCGCAACATGTAAATTTGAAGTTACGGGCTACGTTTAAAAACATAGCCCCAATTTAATGAGGCTGTTAATAACTAACTGTCAAGTTAAAGAGAGTGGGAAAACTCATGTTTTTATAAATGTTTCCTGGGCATAACTCCTCCCACTTCTCTACCCGAATCAATCAGAACCACTTCATTATCCTTTGTCCAATCCAGGTCCAACTGCCACTCTCCTTCACTAGGCTCAGTTGAGGCTCCTTTTATATACAGCATGTTACATAGTTACATAGTTACATAGTAATTAAGGTTGAAAAAAGACTTTCAGTCCATCAAGTTCAACCTGTTAAGATCTCCTCTGATCTGCAATATGCGGATTAGTTATTAATTAAATTATTGATTAAATAATTATTAATAGTATAGTATTGGAGGATGAATAAAGAGTTAGTCCATCAAGTTCAACCTTTTTAGATCTCTATTGATCTTTTTAATGTGGACTATTTATTATTATTGTTAATTGTTAATTGATCCAGAGGAAGGCAAACAGAAAAAAAAACCCCATTGAAACTTTGCCAATTGTCTCATAAGGGAAAAAAAAAGCAAAATTCCTTCCTGACCCCAGAAACTGGCGATCAAATTTCTCCCTGGATCAATATTCCTTGCTAGTTATCTAGGATAGCCTTGAATGCCCTCTTTATTCAAAAATATATCTAACCCCTTTTTGAAGTTGTCTATCGAATTCGCTGTCACCACCTCCTTTGGTAGAGAATTCCACAGTTTAACCACCCTAACTGTGAAGAACCCTTTTCTTTGTTTAAGGTGAAATCTTTTTTCCTCTAACCTCAAAGGATGTCCTCTTGTCAGTTGATAATCTCTTGCTACAAAAAGTTCACTTGACAAAGCCTTATATTGACCCTGGATGTATTTATATAACGTAATCATATCTCCTCTTAGACGCCTTTTTTCTAGCGAAAATAAGTTTAATTTTGTTAGTCTTTCTTCATAACTTAGCCCCTCCATTCCCCTTATTAGTTTTGTAGCCCTTCTCTGTACTTTTTCCAGCTCTAAAATTTCTTTTTTATGAGGTGGTGCCCAAAATTGTACTCCATATTCCAAATGAGGGCGTACTAGAGATTTGTATAGTGGCAGAATTATATCTTCTTCCCTGGCTTCTATACCCTTCCTAATACATGCTAATATTTTATTTGCCTTTGCAGCCGCTGCTTGGCTTTGAGCGCTGTTACCTAGGTGGTTGTCCACTAGTACTCCCAAATCCCTTTCAATATCTGATACCCCTAGATTTGCTCCATTAAGATTATAGATTGCTTGGCTATTGTTCCTTCCCAAATGCATAACCTTACATTTATTTGTATTAAATCTCATCTGCCATTTAGCCGCCCATTTCTCTAATTTATGCAAATCCTTTTGTAGGGAAAGTACATCATTATCTGATTTTATTACCTTGCACAACTTAGTGTCATCACCAAAAATGGAGACACTACATTCGAGTCCTACCTCAACGTCATTAATAAATATCAATCCAGAGTCTGCAAAATAACTGCTCTAAAATCCAGCATGGGTGAAATGAATAGCTTGTTGTAACGGATCTACTGGCACCCCGACCGGGTACCTCCGTTGATGGATGCGTCCTAGCTTGCGTCGAGGCCTACAAGCACTGCACCGGACACCAAAACCACCACAGACTCCAAGGATAGTACGACAGGAACAAGCGTTCAGTAGTTACAGCTCAAGGGAGTATGCAAAAGCATAGCAATCCCCAGTATGATAGCGTTCCCCTCCAATAACGAGACAAGGCTACGTTTTGAAGGGTCAAGTAGAACTATATTTTAATGACAGGGAATCTCCTTTTATGCAATGTGCCCTCTGAAGGGCTACACCCACATAATTATCACAACAGCCAATTATATACATGGTTCAACCCCCACGTCTCCTCCCCTCAGATAACAGGTAACACAATTAAAACAGACACAATTGTAACCACATTCTGGATGTACCCCAAAAACAGGGGGTACACCTTTAAGTCTAGCACCGTTCAATAGCTCTCACCCAGGGGAACACCATATTAAAAAAATGGCATGAATCAGACCAGGGGTTCAAAAGTTAGTAAAAGTATGTTTTTAACATAACACACAGACATGTCACATATCCCCCACACAATACACATATAGGACAATAGGTGTGGTCACCCCTCCCTGAGGCTCCTTGATATAATCAGACAATGATTAAATCAGCCCTCTTTGTTCTTATCTGAGAATGAAAACAGTTTATACAATCGACTTTTCTTATCTGTAACAGGATTATCTATTAGCCTAGTCGCTTTGATATTCTGAGCCAATATACTCTGTAGAACATAAAACAACATTTCTACAGTACAGCAATGTGATCATATTTTAACCAAGAATTAAATAATCATAAAACAGGGTAAAACAGTGATGGGTTCCGTTACAGCTGGGGTCTGAGCGCATAAAACTACCGAATAGCGCTCAGATCCTCTTCACACAGTTCAATTGCCATGGAGCTAAAGTCTTTCCCATAGTCTTTCATTATATGAATGGGCTCCATGGCATAGCTTTCTGTGGTATCATGGTTCACACAGGGCAAGTACCGAATGACCCCCCTGTATGTAAAGGGCCAGAATGAGTGACATACACTCTGGTATGGCCGAATACTGTGTTTACAGGGCAACATGTACCAGGGCCATAGTCGCAGGGCAGGAGGCTGGCCAACAGTCCTCTCCAAGCCAAAGTGGCGAAGGGCACTTCGTCACACTTGTCATTACCTATGTGAATATCATTCACAGTTTAACTCAGATTACTAAATTAAAAAGGTAAATAATGGAAACTATCCTCCTCTAGTCCTCTTTCCCCTTAGCATAAACAAAAAACAAACATACGTAACTTGATCAAACTTCCTGTATAAGACTGTGTGAATGGCAGCCTCTGTTTGTTAAAGGAAAAGCTCCCTTTAATGTATGGCAAATTTAGCAGTAGTTACTGTAGGGTCACCATAGGGGATCTGAATCATCTCATCAAGCAAAGTTCATCGGGTATCATGTTGGGAAGTGCCTGCAGGGCTGTACTGTATCCATTCTTAAAAGCTACTGCTACTTTCTGCTACATCTTATTGTCATGAGTGATTTATTGGGAGAAGGAGTGGGCAAGGTCTTATATATCTCTCCTGAGGTTACTCATGCTATTTCTTGGGCCATGGATTCTGTGATATCTTGAAAAAATCTTATTGTCCCATATTATCATAATATACTGTATAAGGTATGTAAACTAAACAGTTTAATACCAAGAAAAAATTATGACGGCTAGGTATCAGAAGCCCTAGTCTTAAATGAGGCTGTAATAATAGATGAAGCTATTTGTTTCTTTTAATGTAAGAGTGAGAAAAGTGTATCACAGTTTCCTTAATCAGGAGGTGGTGCATTTTACATGGATTTTGAGTACAAAATGATGGTATTGTTGTGACCAGCTGGGAATATAGAATGTACCCAGCTAATATTTTATGTCCAGATGACCAAAAAACATAATAATGATCTGAGATTAGCAGGACTGAACTCAGAGCTCCTATTCTCAGTGGCCATCCAAGATGCCCCTATATCAAAAAAAGTGTCCCTAAGTTATGTCTAAAGGGATACTATTACTTATGAATAGCACATTTTTAGATGTTTTCTGCATAAAGAGGCTTTAAAAGTCTTATGATCATATCTTTCTATCTGTTAAAATCTACACCAACTACACCGACTACACCGACTTCCAAGAGTTACTGTTCTGTGATCATATCTTCACCTATTGTATGATATGTCTACAAAGTTGTTTTCCTCTTGTGTTATAATATTAAGTTGTATAAATCAAAAAAGTATAATTAAATTGTAGGATTTGAAATGATTATAAAATAGTTGTATTATTCTGCTTCACTTTTATACCAGAAGAAATATGGTTAGGTAACATATTGTACGTTGTTGTAGCGGCAGACATGTGGGTTACTCAGTTGATAATTTTTCATATCTATAACATGGCTACAGCTTCTAATTAAACATTATTTATCAAATTTAAATCTGTATCCTGCCTTTTCAGATTTTCTATTTTACACACTTACATATACAGAATGTTTTGCCTTTGTTCTTCAACTTTGTCATTTTTCTTGCTTTCATATAATATAACTCCCTATGTTCAACATTTCATTTTGTTCATCACATCTTAGTTTGTAGAACACATTTTTGGCTACATGTTTAGATTGTCTAGTCTAACTGGAATATATATTGACATCAATTACCAAATAAGATCAGACATTTTACAGCAGATCAGAAAATATGCAGACTCTATGGAACCTCTGACTATTTTCTGTTGTAAAATTTGATGTATTTAATTATTGTTCCAATATTCTTTATTACAGAGAAATGTAATTACCTGATTTTACTCTTTTTACGCGAACATCTATTTCTTTCTGTCTGTTAATATGTCTGACTCTTTATGTCTTCATCTTTCTGTCTATCTTTCTGATATTTGTCTGACTGTTTCTCTGTTCATTGACTGTTTTTATATCTATCATTGCCCACTCCTGATACAGTCTATGTTAACTTTAGCAATATTAATTGCTTATATGCAAGGATCAGAAGTAAATGGAAATATAAAGCCAACTAAGTAAAGCACAATCATACTGTATATTCTGTATGTAGATCTATGATTACTGTCCATGGTGCTGATTCCAAAAGACTATGAACCCTATTCTATAAGAAACCCACAGATGTCTCTAACCCATGATTTTGGCTGTGGGTGTTTTTTTCCCTATAAATGTTTGGATGTATTCTATTGACTCAAGCATGCAATTTATGTCTCACAGCCTCCACACGTAAACCCTGACTTTTTAACTAGGATATCAGGGGGCATGATTATTTGATCTCTTAATATTTAAGCAAGACGTAATTTACTTATTAGACACAGCCAACAGTAAATGCGTCCATAAGTAAAACATTGAAGTTACAGGTAACCTGAGATCGGAGGCTACAAATAAATTAGTGCCAATAAGTAATATGTGCTGATTGGGCTTGCAATTATGCACTCTAGCAATCTTTAAAATGCATTAGATCATCTGTTCTAGTCCATGTGGGTTTCATGATATGTATTAACCCATTGAGTCCCGGGATCAATATTAATCAGAAATAACAGTTAAAAATAATAATCTTTTGTATATTTGTGGACTTGAGACCATTGTGCAATTATTCTAATTAGTTTCCATGTCTTCCCATGCTTTTAAAGTACAATATTGTGAATTGAATTGCTCCTACAGTTCTAATAAATGTTCGAAAAAAGCCCTTGCGAGTCCTATTTAGTACTAATAATATTTTTGACAGAAACTTGATACTTTTTTCAGTTGCTAGAATTATGCGTCTAATAGAGTATTGATTTTGCCTAACTTTAACTATAATGTTTGAGCAGTGTTAAAACCAATGTAGTTCTAAGGCCGATTTTGTGGCTTTGGCTGACCCCTAGTGATTGTGAATGGGTAACTCGTAATTGGATTATGAGTAGCTAATAGAAAATGTGCCAATTTCAAGAGCAGTTTTAAGTCCACGAATTGGCCAATAGAATAGGGCTCTATGTCAACAGAGGTCATAGCAAGAAGCAAAACAATGTGGTTTAAACAGAAAAAGCAAAATTTGCGTAAAAAGAGGGTGTAATTTTCTTTTCCTGAACTAGTTCATGACAGCAATAACATATGGCATATATGCTCCCCCTCCTATATTTGACACTGACAAAGTTCATCCCCAATAAAAGGCTCCTCCCCTTAGCCTATCCGGTCTTGTTCAGTAACTCTTTTTTTACAGTGGCCAGGCTGCCGTAAACTATTTCAGAAAAAGATTACTCTCACTTTTTATTTAAATTTTAATTTTTTCAGGGCTACTTCATGACGATAATAACATAAGGGTAATACCAAAGCATAGAAATAAGGGAGGGGAAACTTAATAAACTACACATTCATGCATATCATTGATTTTATTTATTAAATGCTTCAAAAACACGTTTAATCCAAACGTGGGTTCTTCTTTTGTAAGGACGTCCAGGTTCTAGCTTTTTTATAAAATATTTGAAAGACGGTCAATTTGCTGAATTGCACACCTTTTGTGGACAAAGGTCACTGTTGATGACCCAGAATGTAGAAACTGCTTTAGTAGAATGAGCGTTGAGACATGGAGGAATAGGTTGCTCCATAATATTGTAGACATTTTTTTATATATTGTATGATCAATGTTCCAATGGAGTAGGATCTTTTTCTCCTCTCTTCTGGATAAAAATTAGTCTGTTTTCCTCTGGACAGTACTCACACTATGTCCAATAATCTTAAATCTTTGTCTTCTGTGGATATAGATGGGGAGGTAAGCTTGAAAGGAACATAGAAATAAGAATATGATGGCTCAAGGTAAATAAATCATTACATTTTCTTTTCCCAATATATTGAAGGGTGCTCACTATGATACATTTACAATATCAACATATGACATCAACAAATCATGAAGTCAGGTATATAGTAACACAAAGAGATCATGATCATCCAATGTTGTTATCTGATATCTAATTTCAGCTCAAAGGAAATCCAACATCTCCACTGAGGAGGAGGCAGAGGCTGAGCAAGAGTATGGAGAGCCGTAATATGATTCCCAGCAGGATGCCTGGTACAAGGTAGAGCAGCATCAGCAGCAGAACCAGCCACCAGAAGATAACCCAGTATATGAGGAGCATGATAAAAGCTTTATGTTGTCAGTGGGAGTACCTGCAGGTCCATCAGCCACCAAGGGGGGGGGGGGGGGGGGGGTGACCACACTGGACCCTACTCTTTGCCGATATACCTGCCACCTGGCACCTCCTAGTGGTCTGATCCATGCCCCCCCCCTTCCAAACTGCTTCTCCACTGTAGGATACATTGATTGTCAGCCTCCTCATTAGCATGTCATCCACCAAATCAACTGGGGCACACACAATGCTAAATGTATAGGGGGATGAGGCACTACAATATGCAGTGAATAACCAGTGCAGGCTCAGGAGAGCACAACATCATCCATGACTGAGCCTCTACCTCCATCAGCTATAACTCCATCTGCAATCCCCCTGGGGTAGGAGAGGACATTATGGGACAATAGGGGGCACTGTGACTTAATAGTGGAGGAGATAGGGGTTGCATCTAATTTAATCCTTCTTAAATACAGTCCTCAGTGAAAATCTTTTGGTCAAAATGTTAGCTTACTCATGCCTGTCCTAGATAATCATGGCCTATGTGATGGTGATATACAGTAACCATGTGGCAAGTCACCATCTCATATTCCATGTTCATCTTATTTGTGGACACATGTGGTTATTATTAACATTTCACCAATTGATGGTCACTGAGGAATACAGTTGGGAAGAGATGATGTTGTCCCTATTTAGTATGTTTTTTAATGATTAGCCTATACTTTATTTTAGACAAATTTCACATCCATTAAGGCAATTTGTTAATCTGCAAGCAGTGCTACAAAGTAAACTAAATACTGTGCCTAACCTTTGGCAATTCTGTTGATGACATCCCCCAGCAGAATGATCTCACACAGCATATATAAACACATATATCCTGTTTTAGGACCCATGATTGATGTTACATTTACATTTTATATAAATATATAATATTTAATATATGTTGCAATAAACACATACCTGTGGAACGGCACAGTCCTACAATAATATGTTAATCAAATCCAGCATTTATACATGCATGAGCTAAGCATGTCATCTTTCTTAACATCTTGAGAACCGATATTCTTTTCTGATCTTATTAAAGGACATTTAAGTTGATGACCTATATGTCCTAATATCATAACCAACACAGCTATCATATAACACATTTAACATGTGATATCAATGTGGCTAAACCATATCAAATAGAAATAATGATAATGCTCTTGGCCATCTGATTGTGGTCACAGCTAAGCATTCCTTGTGAGATAGTACGTCATTGCTAAATATCTACAATTGAACATGACAACTAATTTCTCATGATATATACAGCATTGTTTGCACTGCTTGTAGATGAACGTCTGGTAAGTCAGTTTATTGTTACAGTAACAGTATAGAACATTTAAGTGTACATAGAGATCTAGCTAGATTTTCACATTTTTTAATATGACCATACTCCCCGATCATTACAGAGCTATTTTATAATGTTTCCAAGGTTTCAAAATCACCCTATTTGTGTGTAATTATTTGGATTACCTAATTGAATTATTGCATCTCTTTCATTGAGCAAATTAAGGCACAGTGTAAGTTCTATGCACAAAAAAAGTAAAGGTTACTTCTATCATATGAAGTGATGAATGATGAGATTTGTATTAATCTAATTAGCATTATTGCAGTGTAATGATCACATGTGACTCTAGTAGATGCTATGCATCATCATTATTATTATACAGTATTATCTTTAATCCAACAGATGATTACATTTTAAACAGCCTCCTGTCCGTTTGGGTTTTATTTGCACCATATCAATTATATTAATGCAAGGCCTGCTACATTTAAGACTCTGTGGATATAACATACTTATATTCTTCTTATACCACAATCCATGTGTCTATGTGTTTCTAATGTTTACTGATTTAGAACCTAAACATTACATTTAGTTAATGATCTTATATTTGTATACTTATCATATTTCAGTATACCCATCCTATGTTAAGGTGTAGTTGAGGTGTATAAATCATATATTTAAAAAAAATCTGCATGAAGAGAATAATCATATTTATATTTATATATCAATTATGGTTGATGGTAAAATGTGTCTGAACAAATCATGTATTTGATTACTGTAATCTACAGCCTCCTTGGGCCTTCCTCAACTGCTACATACTCATCAAGCGATCCTCCTTGTCAGTATTTGGCTGTATATCCCTATGTCCCTGTGCCACTAATACTCTTTCCCTTACCTGCTCCTCTAACATAATCCTGCATGTGGATGGCATGCTCTATATAGTGATTTGCCTGTTGAGGTTCACCTCTAGCATGGACTACAGGTTCACATTTAGCCACAATCGTTGCTAACCACTCCTCTCTTTAAGATCTAAGGCTCTGTATTAAGATAACTTACACACCCTGCTATATAACACACAACAGTATTGTGTACATGACATACCTTCCTATGGAGGTGACATATGTGATCACTCTCAATACTCCCCCAATGCTACCCCTTTAATAGAGAATTATTAAAGTTCCTGTTGTAGGTATGTGGGTTTCCTGATTTGTATTAACCTCTTGAGTATGGGAGTCTATCTGATGTACACAGATGTATGGAGAATCCATATTTGTGCATAGAATGCAACATATGTGACTTTATAATGTTTAATAATATATATATATATTGCACTTGTGTAGTTTGTCTTGCTTTTTTTTTATTACAGTAGTGCCACTTTAACTGCTTTTGAGTGGTCTCAGTAAGGCTTTTTAGAGCACTTATGGGTTGTATTCAGTACACGTAACTTTCTAGAGAAAAATCAGCTTCCGTAAGGTCTTATGCAGCTTTATTAACTTGTGTGAGGACCATTAAATGAGATTAGATTGGGCTTTGAGTAGATTTCAATGGAACCACAGGCAGTAATTTGATAAAAACAGGTTGTTTTAGCCTAACACAGCGCTGCAACATAGAGGGATTGTGATTGAAAGGTTACTAAGTTACAGTACAACTTGCACGGTAAGTGCCTGCATAAAAGATTGGAATGGGGCCCAAGTGCATGCGATGCGTCCATCAGTAGTCGCCTAAGACTTGATGCATGTTTCCCATATTTCATCAGAAGTGTCTCTCATTCCTTTGGAAGTTCTATGTAACCCTTCATCATTGCCTTGGTTACAAAGATATTTAATTCAAAAGTAAATGATTATGAATGTGCAGTTTCATATTTTACTCAAATTAACCTAATTTATTATCAGATCAGATTTGAGGTATTTATATAGAAATATTTAATAGCATTAAGGTGACTTTAATAATAAGAAATTGCACTAAGCAAATATAAAGCTTCTAATTCATTACCTTGGCATGACAAGCTGATTTCAATGTAGCAATTTTTAAGCTATGGTTTTATAAGTGAATTATTAAAAGTTATATCTTAATGAATATTCAAGTGAAAGGAGAATAACTTCAGGAGGAAATTGAGGTGTCATACGAAGACGAACGTTTCCCAATTCAAAATAGGTATAAAGTTCATTGCAGCCTAAAACCAGGAGTTTGTTAATTCTTTTAGCTGAAGTAATAGCTGTAGGAAAACCTGCTTTCAATGTAATAAAAGTTGAACCTTTAAGGTTCTATAGCTCAGTCCTTTGTCCAGTCCTGATTGTAGGTAAGACAGACCAAAGGATTGAGGACATCAATATTAAAATCATTCTGCAAACCTTGACGAGCAATCTGTAGTAGGCTGTGGATGTGGAATTGTTTCTGGATTTTATAGAGATTTTTACTTTACTTTACTTTACTCTCAATATCCAAGTTTTATCTTTTTCATATGGGGATTAATTGTTAATTAATCCAGAGGAAGGCAAACAAAAAATCCCATTGAAATATTGCCAATTGTCTTATAAGGGGAAAACATTTCTTCCCAATTAGATTACTCCCTAGATCAATAATGCTCCTGCTTTCAAACAAAGTTATCTATTGAATCTGCTTTCACAAACTTCTTTGGTAGAGAGTTCCACAGTCTAACTGCCCTTACTGTGAAGAACCCTTTTTTCATTTAAGGTAGAATCCTTTTTCTTCTAACCTCAAGGAATGACCTCTTGCCTGTTCAATACCTCTTGGCACAAAAAACTCCCCTGACAAATACTTATACTTACACTTAAACATTTCCCCTCTTAAGCACCTTTTTTTTTCTAGAGAAAATAATTTTAATTTGGAAGTCTTTCTTCAAAGCTTTTCCCCTCCATTTCCCTTATTAATTGTTTAGCCATTCACTTTACCCTTTACAACGCTAGCATGTCCTTTTTATGAAGTGGTTTATGAGATTTGACACAGTAGCAACTAATTAAATTGTGTCAGTAAAATACCCCAAACTATACTGACATTAGTTATGCCTAGGACGCAAAATATAAAAACATGTCAAACTGAAAATACATAGAAATGCCAAATAACAACAAACTCAACTGCATTTTGTGTTACGCACCCCCAAGAACATGTCTAGAACTGTGTATTAATACACAAATCTTAAATGGAAGAACATACATTTTTAAAAGAAAAATACTATATATAGACTATAGGTTTTAAAATAAGTTCTTCAGTGTAAGTCATTGTTTATTTGTTATTAATTCATGTTTCCTATAAATATAAAAAAAAAAATAGATTTCAATTAGTCAAAAATAATCATTGTGAAAAACTAAAAATTTGAGAAATTCTGACCTAAAAGAAAACTATTTTATGAAAAAATTACCTATCATTTTTTTTATCATAATAAAATAATGTATTGATTTTGCTATGTCCTCACTGTCAATTGAATGTGTATAAAATTGAGGCTGATCAAAAAAAGGCCTTTTAAAATTGGACAGTTTGGCTGAATGACCACAGCAATGATAGAACAAGAAGCCCATTTTCTAGAAAATGGCAAATGTGATTTTAAAGAGTGACTTCGATTTATAGAATAAGCTCACTTCTGATATGGTACAGTAAGTACAAACATTCTTGGAATTCTTGATATAAATGTAAAGTCATTTGGAGTATTAAAGAAGGCTATGACTGACTGTCCCTTCAAATCAGATTCAATTGATTGTTGGATATTTAAAGTGACACAGTAGAGGTTCCAAATTTGGTACAATTTAAAACTTTAGGTAATAACATATTTTATTTGTTAACGTTATTTATAAAATTGCATTTTCCTACTGCAAACTAACATTACGTTTTACTATTTTTAACTGTTTATCAGCCTCTCTTATCCACCCACAATTGTAGATTCATGTCTTTTGAGAGAGTATTGCCATTAATTACTGATTACTCCATGATGCAATGGGTCCATTCTCTTGAGTGTATTCATCTACACAAAAAACTAGGCATGCTCATACCCAGGTGACTGCACTAAAAAATTTGACCAAATGCCTCAGGTGCTATAACCACAGTGGAGAGGCTTCACATTAACAGTGTAATGCTGCTGCATGCAGACACAAAGCATGTCACTGCCTGTTTGCTAACACATTACAATGGTAGTGTAAATCCCCTCCCCTGTAGTCACAGTTGTTTAAGATGTCAGCTCTCATGAGAGAGATCAGGAAGATAAGGAGAGGTTCGAGAAGGTAAGAATCTGTTGCTCTGGCTTCTTCTTAGAAGTAAGGGAAGTTTAAAAGTTTTATAACAATTATATTAAGGAGGATACAATTAAGTTTCCTAGTTAAAACATTTATATAAAGCACAAAATTCATAAACAGTAATTTTAATGCAATTTGCAGTGTATCTTGTGCACATAATTTTGTGATCATATGTATCGGAGTACCTTAAACGGAAAAAGGTGATAATGTTTATTAAAGTGCCATAGTGTCCTTGTATAATGGCCTTCTAAAAGATTCTAACAGTGGAGGCTGGTGACCTTCCAAGTTTCTCGGGGGGGGGGGGGGCAGAAGACAGAGACCTGGCCCCTCCTTTACAGACCCCCATGAGCCTCTAATTAACCCCCTCAGTCCTATAAGGGTCTATACAGACCCTTGTGGGACACTAATTAAACCCCATTAGTCCCAAAAGGGGTCTATATAGACCCCTATAGGACACTATTAACCCCAAGTATAACACTTTAAGTGCCACGAGGGTCCTCCAGGACCCTCATGACACAAAGTCTAAACACTACACTATTAACCCCCCTCTTCCCTATTAACCCCCCTCTACTCTATTAACCCATACACTACCTACCTAACACTCTAATTAAATTCCTGTTACCCCACTAATTACAAAAAAAATCCTAAAATACTGAAAAAATACATTACACAAAATAAAAAACATAATTTACTGAAAAAAAAAAAAACTAGAATTACACAAAATAAAAAAGACATTACATTAAATCAAAAAAACTATATTACAGTTTAATAAAAACATACCGTATATACTCGAGTATAAGCCGACCCGAGTATAAGCCGAGGCACCTATTTTACCACAAAATACTGGGAAAAATGAGTGACTCGAGTATAAGTCGAGGGTGGGAAATGTGCTGCCCCCTTTTTTCCATTTTGTGCCCTCTGCGTCCCCCTCTTGTGTGCTCTTTTCTTGTGTCCCCCCTCTCTCTCCCCTGTGTCTCTTCTCCCCTCTCCCTCCCCTGTGTCTCTTCACCCCTCTCCCTTCCCTGTGTCTCTTCCCCCTCAATCTTCCCTGTATCTCTTCCCCCCTCCCTTCCCTGTGTCTCTTCCCCCTCCCTTATCACCCTCCTCAACACCCCTCCTCATTCTCAACCTCCCTCCTCAACCACACTCCTCAACCCCCCTCCTCATCCTCAACCACCCTCCTCATCCTCAACCTCCCTCCTCATCCTCAAACTCCCTCCTCCTCAACCCCCCTAATTCTAAACCCCCTCCTCAACCTCCCTCCTCAACCTCAACCCCCCATCCTCATCCTCAACCCCCCATCCTCAACCCCCTCCTCATCCTCAACCCCCTTCTCAACCTCCCTCCTCAACCCCCCTCCTCCTCCTCAACCTCCCTCCTCATCCTCAACCTCCCTCCTCAACCTCCCTCCTTAACCTCTACCCCCCTCCTCTACCCCCCATCCTCAACCCCCCCATCCTCATCCTCAACCCCCCTCATCCTAAACCAATCATCCTCATCCTCAACCCCCTCATCCTCATCCTAAACCCCCCTCCTCACCCTAAACCCCCCTCCTCACTTTACCCCTCTAAATACCTCCCCCTCTTCCTTTGCCCTCACTTACCTTCATCTGCAGCTTCTCCTCCGGCCTCCGCTCCTTCCTGCGTCGGCACCAGGTATATGCTAATGACGTGACATCATATGCGCGCCACGCCATTAGCATATACCGGGTGCTGACGCAGGAAGGAGTGGAGGCCGGAGGAGAAGCTGCAGATGAAGGTAAGTGAGGGGAAAGGGAGAGGGGGAGGTATTTAGAGGGGAAAAGTGAGGAGGGGGGTTTAGAATGTAGAGGGGGGTTGAGGATGAGGAGGGGGGAGGGGGGGTTGCGTCGGCACCCGGCATATGTTAATGACGTGACGTCACATGCGTGCCACGTCATTAGCATATACTGGGTCCTGACGCAGGAAGGAGCGGAGGCCGGGGGAGAAGCTACAGATGAAGGTAAGTGAGGGGAAAGGGAGAGGGGGAGGTATTTAGAGGGGTAAGGTGAGGAGGGGGGTTTAGAATGAGGAGGGTGGTTTAGAATGAGGAGGGGGGTTAAGGATGAGGAGGGGGGAGGGAAAGAGACACAGGGTTAGCGAGACACGGGGGGGTAGAGAGACACGGGGGGGTTAGAGAGACACGGGGGGTTAGAGAGACACAGGGGAGTTAGAGAGATGGGGGGAAGAGTGACTCGAGTATAAGCCAAGGGGCCCATTTTTAGCCTTAAAAAAAGGGCTGAAAAACTCGGCTTATACTTGAATATATACGGTACATCACATACACTAAAACCCCTCTATTTACACCTAAAACAACCCCTTTCCTTAACCTACAATAGGGTAAATAAAAAATAAGCCCACTTACCTTGCCTAAAATGCGATGATGGTTTTCAGGCCTTCATCCCTAGCATAAGGGCCCATCCTTCCCTTGGCGCAGGTCCGGCATCCGGCACCCCTAGGAAGAAAAATAAATAAACACAACATATAACCAATATCTTCCTCCCCTTCCCTATCACTCTCCCTCCCTATCTTTCTCCTCCATCCCTATCTCTCTCCCTCCCTATCTCTCTATCTCCCCCCTAGCCCTCTCCCTATATCCTTCTTTCCCTATCACCCCCATGCCTATCCCTATCTCTCTCTCCCTCACTAACTCTCTTCTCCCTATCTCTCTCCCTCCCTCTCTCCCTATCTCCCGCCTATCCCTCTCCTTATATATCCCTCTTTCCCTATCCCCCATCCCTCTCCCTATCTCTCTCTCCCTCCCTACCCCTCCATATCTCTCTCCCTCCCTATCCCTCCCTATTTCTCTTTCTCTCCATTGCTCTCCTTATCTCTCTCCCTGCCCCTCCCTATCTCTCTCCATCCCTCGCCCTATCTCTCTCTCCATCCCTATCTCTCTCTCCCCCTTCCCTCCCTATCTTTCTCCCCACTCCCTATATTTCTCCCTATCCATTTTCCCTATCTCCCTCTCCCTAGCTCTCTCCCTCTAAACCTCTTTTTATGTCTCTCTCGCTCCCCCTCTCTATATCTCTCCCTTCCTATCCCTCTCTCCCCTTGTATACTTCCCTCTCTCTAATCACTCTGCCCCTAACTATCTCTCTATCTCTCCCTTTCTCTCCATCTCCTTCTCCATAACTCTCTCTCTAGCTCTCTATCTGTCCCCCCTCTCTCTCTCCCCCTCCTCTCTCTCTCTATCTCTCCCTCCACTCTATCTCTATCTCCCCCTCCTCTCTCCATCTATCCCCTTTCTCTATCTATCTCCCCTTCTCTCTCTCTCTTTCTCCCTCTATCCCCCTCCCCTCTCTCTCTCTATCTCCCCCCTATCCCTCTCCCTATATCCGTATTTCCCTATCGCCTCATCCCTCTCCCTATCTCTCTCTCCCTCACTTAATCTCTTCCTCCCTATCTCTCTCCCTTCCTATCTCTCTCTATCTCACGCCTATCCCTCTCCCTATATCCTTCTTTCCCTATCACCCCATCCTTCTCCCTAACTCTCTTTCTCCCTCCCTCCCTACCTCTCCCTCCCTACCTCTCCCTCCCTACCTCTCTCCCTCCCTTACTATCCCTCTCTCTCCATCGCTCTCCCTATCTCCCTCCCCCTCCCGATCTCTCTCCATCCCTCACCCTATCTCTCTCTCCATCCCTATCTCTCTCTCCCCCTTCCCTCCCTATCTTTCTCCCCACTCCCTATCTCTCTCACTATCCATTTTCCCTATCTCCCTCTCCCTAGCTCTCTCCCTCTATACCTCTCCTTATGTCTCTCTTCCTTCCCTCTCTATATCTCTCCCTTCCTATCCCCCTCTCCCCTTCTATACTTCCCTCTCTCTAATCACTCTGCCCCTATCTATCTCTCTATCTCTCTCTTTCTCTCCATCTCCTTCTCTATCTCTCTCTATCTCTCCCTCCACTCTATCTCTATCTCCCTCTCCCCTCTCTCTATCTATCCCCTCTCTCTATCTATCGCACTCTCCTCTCTCTCCCTCTCTATATCTCTCTATCTCCCACCTATCCCTCTCACTATATCTGCCCCCTCTCTCTCCCCCTCCTCTCTCTCTCTGTCTCTCCCTCCACTCTATCTCTATCTCCCTATCCCCTCTCTCTATCTATCCCCTCTCTCTATCTATCCCACTCTCCTCTCTCTCTCCCTCTCTATATCTCTCTATCTCCCACCTATCCCTCTCACTATATCCTTCTTTCCCTATCCCCATCCCTCTCCCTATTTCTCTTTCTCCCTCCCTATCTCTCTCCCTTGCCCTCCCGATCTCTCTCCATCCCTCGCCCTATATCTCTGTCCATCCATATGTCTCACTCCCCCTTCCCTCCCTATATTTCTCCCCACTCCCTATCCATTTTTCCTATCTCCCTCTTCCTAGCTCTCTCCCTCCCTCTATACCTCTCCTTATGTCTCTTTCCCTCTCCCTCTCTATATCTCTCCCTCCCTATCCCTCTCTCTCCGTCTATACTTCCCTCTCTCTAATCCCTCTGCCCTTAACTATCTCTCTATCTCTCCCTTTCTCTCTATCTCCTTCTCTATCACTCTCTCTTTAGCTCTCTATCTGTCCCTTCTCTCTCTCTCTCTCCCCCCTCTCTCTCTCCCTCTATCCCCCTCACTCTATCTCCTCCTCCTCTCTCTCTCTATCTCCCCTCTCTCTCTCTCCATCCCCCCTCTCTCTCTCCATCCCCCCTCTCTCTCCATCCCCCCTCTCTCTCCATCCCCCCTCTCTCTCCATCCCCCCTCTCTCTCTCTCCACCCCCTCCTCTCTCTCTATCCCCTCCTCTTCCTCTCTCTCTATCACCCTCTCTCTCTCCCCCTCACCTCTATCTCCCCCTCCTCTCTCTCTCTCTCTCTCTCTCCCCCCTCTCGCTCTCTTTCCCCCTCTCTCTCTCTTTACCCCCTCTCTCTTTCCCCCCTCTCTCTAACCCCCCTCTCTCTCTACCCCCCTCTCACTCTCCATCCCCTCTTTCTCTATCTCTCTCTCTCTCTCTCTCTCTCTCTCTCTCTATCTCTATCCCCCTCTCTCTTTACCCCATCTCTCTCTCCCTACTATCTCTTTCTATCTCCCCCCTCCCCTCTCTCTCCCCCCTCCCCTCTCTCTCCCCTCCCCTCTCTTTCCCCTTCCCCTCTCTCTCCCCCTCCCCTCTCAATCTCCCCCTTCCCTCCTCTCTCTATCTCCCCCTTCCCTCCTCTCTCTATCTCCATCTCCCCCTCCTCTCTCTATCTCCCCCCCCTTCTCTCTCTATATCTCCCCCTCCCCTCTCTATCTCACCTTCCCTCCTCTCTCTATATCCTCCCTCCCCTCCCTATCTCCTCCCTCCCCTCCTCTCTCTATCCCCCTCCTCTCTCTATCTCCATCTCCCCCTCCTCTCTCTATCTCCATCTCCCTCTCCTCTCTCTATCTCCATCTCCCCCTCCTCTCTCGCTCTCCATCTCCCTCTCCTCTCTCTATCTCCATCTCCCCCTCCTCTTTCTCCATTTCCCCCTCCTCTCTCTCTCTCTCTCTCTCTCTCTCTCTCTCTGTCTCCCCCTCCTATCTCTCTCTATTTCCCCCTCCTCTCTCTCTTTCCCCCTCCTCTCTCTCTCTCTCCCTCCTCTCTCTCTCCTTCCTATCTCACTATCTCCCCCCTCTCTCTCTCTATCTCCCCCTCCTTTCTCTCTCTATGTCTCTCTCTCTCTCTCCCCCTCCTCTCTCTCTCTCTATCTCCCCCTCCTCTCTCTCTCTCCCCCTCCTCTCACTCTCTCCCCCTCCTCTCTCTCTCTCTCTCCCCCCCTCATCTCTCTCTGGCTTCCCCTCCTCTCTCTCTTTCTCTCTATCTCTCTCTATCTCCCCCTCCTCTCTCTCTCTCTCTCTATCTCCCTTTCCTCTCTCTCTCTCTCTCTCCCTCCTCTCTCTCTATCTCTCCCTCCTCTTTCTCTCCCTCTCTCTCTCTATCTCCCCCTCCTCTCTCTCTCTCTCTCTCTCTCTCTCTCTCTCTCTCTCTCTATCTCCCCCTCCTCTCTCTCTCTCCCCCTCCTCTCTCTCTTCCCCCCTCCTCTCTCTCTCTCTATCTCCCCCTCCTCTCTCTCTCTCTCTCTCTCTCTCTCTCTATCTCCCCCTCCTCTCTCTCTCTCTATTTCCCCCTCCTCTCTCTTTCTCTCCCCCCTCCTCTCTCTCTCCCTTCCTCTCTCTCTCTCTTCCCCTCCTCTCTCTCCCCCTCCTCTCTCTCTTTCTCTCTCTCTCTCTTCCCCTCCTCTCTCTCTCTCCCTCCTCTCCCTCCTCTCTCTCTCCCTCCTATCTCTCTCCCTCCTCTCTCTAACCTCCTCTCTCTCTCTCCCTCCTCTCTCTCTATCTCCCCCCTCTCTCTCTGTATCTCCCCCTCCTCTCTCTCTCTCCCCCTCCTCTCGCTCTCTCTCTCCCCCTCCTCTCTCTCACTATCTAACTCTCACCCTCATCTCTCTCTATCTCCCCCTCCTCTCTCTCTCTATCTATCTCCCACTCCTCTCTCTCTCTCTATCTATCTCCCCCTCCCCTCTTTCTCTCTCTCTCTCTCCCTCCTCTCTCTCTATCTCTCCCTCCTCTCTCTCTCCCTCTCTCCCTCTCTCTCTCTATCTCCCCCTCCTCTCTCTCCCTCTCTCTATTTCCCCCTCCTCTCTCTCTCTCCTCTCCTCTCTCTCTCTCCCCTCCTATCTCTCTCCCCCTTCCTCTCTCTCTCTCCCTCCTCTCTCTCTCCCCCTCCTCTCTCTCTCCTCCTCCTCTCTCTCTTTCTCTCTCTCTCCCCCCCTCCTATCTCTCCCTCCTCTCCCTCCTCTCTCTCTCCCTCCTATCTCTCTCCCTCCTCTCCCTCTCCCCTCATCTCTCTCTATCTCCCCCTCCTCTCTCTCTCTATCTCCCCCTCCTCTCTCTCTCTCTATCTCCTCCTCCCCTCTCTCTCTCTCTCCCCTTCCTCTCTCTCTATCTCTTCCTCCTCTCTCTCTCCCTCTCTCTCTCTCTCTCTCCCTCCTCTCTCTCTCTCTATCTCCCCTCCTCTCTCTCTCTCTCTCTCTCTCTCTCTCTCTCTCTCTCTATCTCCCCCTCCTCTCTCTCTCTCTATTTCCCCCTCCTCTCTCTTTCTCTCCCCCCTCCTCTCTCTCTCCCTTCCTCTCTCTCTCTCTTCCCCTCCTCTCTCTCCCCCTCCTCTCTCTCTTTCTCTCTCTCTCTCTCTCTTCCCCTCCTCTCTCTCCCCCTCCTCTCTCTCTTTCTCTCTCTCTCTCTCTCTCTTCCCCTCCTCTCTCTCTCTCCCTCCTCTCCCTCCTCTCTCTCTCCCTCCTATCTCTCTCCCTCCTCTCTCTAACCTCCTCTAACCTCCTCCTAAACAACCAATTGTTAAGTATTTTGCAATGCTTTTAAAAAATGTTGGCATCTTGAATTTGTATCCTGCAAAGTTATAGTACTTCATAGTAGACAATGTTTTTAGTAAAAATACGTCCATCTTCTAATAAATCACCTTGACTTTCATTGTTTTCAATGTAAACTTTAATAGCCTGTGGATTTTTGCACCGTGACAACGCAACGTACAATTGACCATGTGCAAAAACTGGTTCTTCCAAGTAAATACCCACAGATTTGAAAGTCTGACCTTGTGATTTATTAATGGTCATGGCAAATGCCATAATAATGGGAAATTGTCTTCTTTGAAGTATAAAAGGGAGACTACTTTCACTTGGTGCTAAATCTATTCTTGGTATGAAAACTCTCTCTCCTTTATGGGTCCCAGTTAAAATTTCAGCATCTATAAAATGGTCCTTTAATTGTTGAACAATTAATCTTGTGCCATTGCATAGGCCTTTTTTTGGGTTCATATTTCGCAGTAACATGATAATTGCACCTTTCTTTAGCTGCAAAATATGTGGTGGCATTCCAGAAGGAGTTAAAGAGTTAATGAATTCAGTTGAAAAGTTTGCCTGACTTTCATTGTCATCAGCAAGTACAGAATCAGCACTGTGATAATTTCTTTGTGGTGCATTAATTTTTTTTAAGATTTCATTATTGAGGATTAATGCATCTTTATTTTTACACGTCAGTATGACTTGGTTGGCAAGCTCAGAATATTCTTCGTTATTTATGCTCCCTTCAAATATTGCCGATATAATATCTTGTTGACAAATCATATGAGGTGGTATCTCTACAGTGTCGTCAGGTAAATATAGTATTTTTTCTGTTCTTCCTTCTCCAATTTTAATAAGCCAATCATTGAAATCAGTTTGGCCTTCTGATCTCATATTTTGTTGCAGTTGAAGATGGGTAAAATGTTTCCATACTGTACTTGACTTTATACATGTTTCAATAATGTCTGTTCGATTTCCATGTACAACGACAGGTAATGTTTGTCTAAAATCGCCACCCAACAAAATTACCTTTCCACCAAATGGAAAAATATTATCCATGACTTCACGAAGCAAACGGTCAATACATTGGAGGGCATAGCATGACATCATTGTGGCCTCATCTATTATAATTAATTTACATTTCTTCAATTTCTTTGCTTGTAAGGATGTCATGCGAATATCTGACACTGAATTTTCCAAAATAGGCACTGGCAGTTTGAATCCACTATGAACAGTTCTTCCACCTTCTAATAAAAGTGCAGCAATTCCAGTAGTGGCAAACGCCATTGCTATTTGTCCTTGTGCTCGTACTGAACTCATTAATAAATTGTACAAATATGTTTTCCCTGATCCGCCAGGTCCATCAAGATAGAAATAACGCTCTGTCACCATGTCATCATCTATAGCATTTTTTATGGCATGAAATGCTTGCAATTGTAGTGTATTTAAAGTTGCAAGTCTTTCTTGTGTTCTTTCTGCTTGTAGTTGAATGTCATAGTCTTCAAAGTTAATGTCATCTATTAGACCTGGATCAGGCAAATTAAAACTTGCACAACTTAATCCATGAGTTAAAAAGACTTCTTGAATTTCCATTAAGGCTTTTAAGTGTGCAATGGGTTCATTGTATCGTCGCATAAAGTCTTCAGCCATATTACTTTTAAAAGTCTCCCACAAAGCTAATGCATTTGGAGCATTTGAGAAGATACAAATAAAAGCAAATTGTTCTCTCATCTGTCGTGGCATTTGACATTGTGCTGCTTCTTCTAAACATCTTTCCCACTCTGTATCATCAGCGAGTAAGTTTCTATTTCTTGCAGCTAAATGGAAGGATTCATATACAATGTCATTAACAGTTCTTAATTGTTCAAAACTTTGTGCTCCTGGAACATTTAAAAGTAATATCCGTAAGCAAAATCGTTCAACATCTCTTGGACTGACTGTGTAAATTCGTGGAATTATTTTATTGCCTCTGGTTTTTCTTGCTCTCCATAATCCATTCACAAAAACATAGTGATATGGAATTTCAATATATAAGTATTGTGTTGCTTGAGCATCAGTGGAATTTAATGCAAACCATGCAGTTAGTGTAGTGTGACGATCTTCACTTTGGGCCAATGCATTCATTTCATTTCCAGAATGGAAATAGACTAAATGTCGTTGTGGCAAATGTACTGCTAACCTATATACTGCATGTGATCTATCATGCATTTCAAATTTTAAAAGCCGCCACATAGCTTCTGGCGCACTGACATAGCGAGCATCTACATGAGATGCAAGTTCATCATGTACTAACTCACTACTTTCAGGGTTGTCTGCACTTTTGACGACTACAGTAGCTGCATCGTAACCTTTGTAAATATATTTGTAGACATATTTAATGGATTTGATGGAAGTGCAGGCTTCTACGTTGATGTGGGCGTTGTACTTCATGAGTAAATGTGGATTGTAGGGTACTACATATCTATTGTCCACTTTTTTTCCACGAATAATGGCACTATCTCCTTCTCTTCTTTTATAAAGTGGATATCCATCACAATTGGCATATGTTTTGTCTCTATAATCTTTTGGAAAATCTTTTGAACATTGATTATTTTCCATACATGGTGATTGTGGATTAAGGTCTCCACAGGGTCCATGAATCATGCGATGAGTAACAATCTCATATAGTCTACCATATAGTTCTGGATCCGGTAGTTCAGCAACTATGACTGCATCCACTTTGTCCGAAGTATCTAATTTATCTTTGTCTTGAAGTATTATGAGAAGATGTGCATGTGGAAGGCCTCTTTTTTGAAATTCAATGGTATATACATAAGCAAGACATTTGCCAAATAACTGATTTATAGTAAAGTCACGTATTAATTCATTTAATTTTATCTTAAAAACTCTGGCTACTAAATCTGGTCGATCTGAAGCACTTTGTCCAAGAAGTAGATTTTGATTAATTTCTGGCCATTGTGGATTACATGTAAATGTCACAAATAAATCTGGTTTTCCAAATTTTGTCACAATAGCCATAGCATCATTGTATCTTTCTCTCATATTTCGAGGAGATCCTTGAAAGGAAGATGGTAAAATGATGGCTTTGCCAGCTGTCATGTCTCTGCTTGTAGCCACGTCAGCAACATAGTCCATGAGTCCACAATATTGTTCTACACGTAGTTTATCTTGTTGATATTTTATAAAGTTTAAATTATTTGCCTCAACTTGCAAATATGAATCAATAATCCATTGTTGTGTTAGTTTTCCACCACATAAAATGGGATTAAATTCATCTCTAATGGCAATTTGAGCAACTTTAAATTCAAGCATAGAAACATTATTTCGGATTCTGGCTTTAGCATTTGGGTAACTGGGAAGGGTTAATTTTGGTTGCCAACCTGCTTCTCCGTGTGGGAAAAAGATGGGATATGTCATTGGATCTAAATTTGGACTTAAGATATTAATATTAATAAATGGTTGGTCCTCATTTCTGGGATATACTCTAATGTCTCTTTGAAATGGTGGTTCTCCTTCATCATTGTGAAAGACCATTGCAACCTCATTTGATGTTGGCAAGTTATAACGACGTTTATCAGTATGTCTGTCTCTTTTAAGCACCATATTAACCTTTGGCATGGGTAATTGATGTCTTTGTGCATGAAGTAGTTGTTCATTTTCTACTTCTGCCAATTGTTTGTAAGCTTTACTGTAGGGATTGTTGTCCATAATGTTATTTAGCTCTATAAAAACACTGGGTAAGCATTTTTTATTTTCTTCCATCTGCATACGTTGGTCAACAGCTTCCATTGTATCTAGGACATATAGTTGAGCGAATTTTCTTTGCTCTCCTTCCTCTGGATGTAAATGTGAAGTCCGATGATAAATTTGTCCTTGGACTTTAAAACAGTAAGGACCATGTCCTGGTACATTAGCAGCCAATGTTGCCCCCATAGATGCAAATGATATGGCACTATTGTAGGATCTTATGTTTGTCTTAAATTTTTTGTAATTTGGAAAAGTAGGTTCAGTCATAATATTTAGTAAATAGGTTGGAAATTGTTTCCTTTGTGGAAGTTTGAACTTTCCTTTTTGACAACAACTAATAAATTGTCCATCTCGGGGTCTCTCCTGTTTAAAATAATAAGCCTCACAAAATTGACATTGAGTAGTCATGTCCCCACAACTATGAACCTCTACTGCTAAAGACTTCAGTAAAGGACAATTTGCAACGCATATTGGATGTTGACTTTGATATTCATCAGATGAAAAGTCATGAAATGTTTCAGCAACAGGTTCTAAATGTTTAGTTTTTTTCGTAGATTTTCTTGGTATATGTTGGACTTGTTCTGTTGAAATTTCCTGTAAGTTTTTAGTAAGAGTTTGTAAATGTTTTTTTTTTGTAGTTGTTTTTTTTGGTCTGTCTTGACTGGTATGTTGTAAAATGTCATCTGATGTTTTAGGAACAGTTTGTAAATGCTTTATTATTTTTTTATTTATTTTGGTTGTATCTTTCATTTTTGCAGCTGATATTCTTTTATTTGCAAGTCTTTTGCGTTCTTTTTCTCTTCGAATTTCTTTCTCCTCCGGTGTCTGCTGGGCGGCCCATCTCTCTTGTCTTTCTCTAGTTTGACGTCTTTTCTTCTCTTCTTTGGTCTCGTTATCAGCCATATTAATCTGTAAACGGAAACAAATAAATGTAATTGTGTATATTTAAATTTGTAATTCCTGTTAAAGATTATTGTGCACAATTGATGAAATAAAAGGCAAAACATGAATGTATCATTGATATTTCGTTAAATTTATAATTCGTGTCTTCAGTGGCTCAGAATTTGTCCAATGGAATACTGCTGTAAATAAGCATGTAACATATTTATTTAAAATAATGGTTTTATTTATTAAAAACTTATTTTGTGGATAGATATTTACCACTCCAAAACTTCTTTGCTGAAAAAAAAAGTGATGTGGTTATTGAGCTATGTATTGCATAGTAGCAATTTAAATAAAATAAGGGAGATAGTAAATTAATTATTTTATTTTTCTGTTGACACGGATGCAACTGAAAGCAGTTTCTTTAGTTTTATACTTTAGTACTTATTATAGTTTACCTTGGTTGAAGTGTGATTTAAATCCGAATGTTTGTTGGTCCTCGTTTCAAAATCGTTGTCCAATGGTGTGGTCCTCTGTTGGAAGTCCTCGTCCGATGGTGTGGTCCTGTGGCGATAGCCCCTGTCCGATATTGTGGTCCTGTGGCGATATCCCTCGTCCGATGTTGTGGTCCGTTGGTGAAAGTCCTCGTCCGATGGTCTGGTCCTGTGTTGAAATTCCTCGTCTGCTGGTCTGGTCCTGTGTTGAAATTCCTCGTCTGCTGGTCTGGTCCGAGTCCTCGTCCGATGGTCCGGTCCTGTGGAAAAAGTCCTCGTCCGATTGTCTTCACGCAGTATCTGTTGTAATATAAAATAGAAAATGTTGTTTGAGTGAAATGTATTTTAAATAATTGAAAAATGTATTAATTTGACTGTATTGTATCAGTTATGGTTATTTTTTTCTATCTTTTTTGTTTTTTACTTTCTGTACAATCCCACAACTTTTGTTATTGTTATTGAAGGTTCTTAGTAAGGCTTGTGGGTTGTGATATATTAAATAAGAATATAAATTTATTTTGCTATGTGTTTATGTTATTTTTTGTCCAATCCAGTTTTGTGCACACCACTTGTGGTATACTTATTTAACCTTTATTGGGATGCTTATAGTTAGTGAACCATGAAATAATATAATTAATGTAGTTTGCTATGTGTTTGTTTTAGTTTTTGACAATCCTGTTTGGTGCGCACCACTTGTGCAAAAGTTATTTATTCTTGATTGTACTGGTTATAGGTTGTTAAACATTAAAGAAGAATGTTAATTTAGTTTCCTATGAGTTTGTGTGTTTTTTTGTACAATGCTATTAGGTGCGCAACACTTTTGTTATTCTTATTTTTGCTTCTTTGTAAGGCTTATAGGTTGTTAAACATTGAATAAGAAATTCAGTTTTGTGTGTAGCAGTTTGTGTCTCATTCAATTGCGATTTGGCTAATTGAATCGTGCCCTAAATAAGCACATAGCATATTTTTTTAAAGAAGTTTTTAGTCATTTAAAAACTTTATTTTGGATATATTTTTAGTAACTAAAAACTTATTTTAAAAAAAGAGTTATGTTGTTATTTAGAGCCCTATTCAATTGGGCAAATTGCAATTGAATGAGGGCATTTGTGTGTACCATATGTTGCATAGTTTGCCCCTCATTCAATTGCATTTTTTACAATGTAATAGTACTCTAAGGCCATCATTGAATTGCAATGTTGAAAATTGAATAGGGTTGTAAATAAGCACATCACATATATTTGTTAAAATAGAATAAGGGCCTAAAAGTGCTTATTTATAGCCATATTGAATTGCCCTAAATAGCAATTGAATGAGGGCCTTTGGTTACTGCATTTGTTATATTATGAGCTCCTTATTCAATTGTGTTTTGGCCAATGGAATAGAGCTCAATATCAGCACAGAGCATATTTTTTAACGTAATTTTGTATTTAGTGAACTTGTATCCAAAAGCAAAGTGTTCACAAAAGAAAAAGTTCCTTAAAAAAATATGCTCTGTGCTTATATAGAGCGCTATTGAAATGGGCAAATCACATTTGAGTGAGGCCCTTGGCCATTAAAGATATATAGGTCCTCATTGAATTGCAATTTTGCCAATTGAAGAGGGCTCTATATAATCACATAACATATTTATTGAGCAAAGTTTTTAGTTATTGAAAACCTTGATTGTGGTTAGAAGTTCAGTAACTAAAAAGTTCTGTATAAAAAATATGTTATGTGCTTATATAGAGCCCTATTCAATTGAGGAAGTCGCAATTGAATGAGGCTCATGGTTCTTTCTTGTTTATACTTAATACTTTACCTTGATTGAAGTTTTGAATGACAGACGGTGCCTTCCTGCCAATCTTAATCCGCCGGTCTTCTTGTAGTGTCTGTTTGAAAAAGAAAGTGAAATAGTTATTTGTATATTTGAAATTTTTCATCTAGCAAAGCATGGCCTTTTGAGCATGTAATGTCTTGTTGTAACTTACCTCTTCTAATTTGTTGGTGTTCTTTAAAAGGGATTGTGCTTCACAGTGCACGGTGCAAATTGTTGAGAGACGCTGTTGATGCAGAGTCTGTTTGAATATTAAAAGAAATAGAAAGATTCAGCTTTATCTGATCTATTGAATAGCAGTAAATTAATTCAATTAACCTTATTTTTTGTTGGGGGCTACACACATATGTCACATACATGAAGCACATTACATAGTTTAATGTAATTATTTTGTGTACGTGTGACATATCAGTATACATGAGTCAAATTTAAATGGTTAAATGAACCTTATTTTTTTTATTTTTCCAACACACATAAATGTGTGTGTGTGAGATGTAACTATAGATGATACACATATATGTGCGTGTGACATATCAGTATACATGAGATATAATGTCATTTAAATGTAGTTGTTTACTAATTTTGTTGTAAGCTAATTTTGTTGCATTGGCAATACACATAAATGTGCGTGTCACATCTCACTATACATTATAGACATATATGTCAGTGTCAGATGTCACTATGAAGGGGCAATACACATAAATGTGCGTGTCAGATGGCACTATACATTATACACATATACGTGCGTGTCACATGTCACTATGAAGGGGCAATACACATAAATGTGCGTGTCAGATGTCACTATACATTATAGACATATATGTGCGTGTCACATGTCACTATACATTATAGACATATATGTCGGTGTCAGATGTCACTATGAAGGGGCAATACACAGAAATATGCGTGTCAGATGTCACTATACATTATAGACATATATGTGCGTGTCAAATGTCACTATGAAGGGGCAATACACAGAAATGTGTGTGTCAAATGTGACTATACATTATAGACATATATGTGCGTGTCAGATGTCACTATACATAAAGGTCTGTTTAATTTTTTTTGGAGCCTATACACATAAATGTGCCATACATGATGACTACATAAATCCTAGTTTATTTTTTTATTTGTTTGACCTGACCTGATAATAAAATGTAATATATTATAGCTTACCTGTCAGTTGTAATTTGCACAATGTTAAGTAGTAAATTAGTAAAGAATTGTCTTCTCAAGTAAAAGCAGCAGTTATCTCAGAAGTCACTCCGTTGATCACCTGAGGAGAAATGTATTTTTTAGTTGGAAATAGGCAGTATTTATAAACTTGTAGAAAGTTCTGGAAAGTGAGACCGTTAGAACGCAATACGCATGCGCTATTTGCGTTCCAGCTTACAATTTGCGTTCCATCCGCCATTTTAGGCGTATTACTGTTCAAAATGGTGTTTAATATGATTGTGATACGTTCCGCATAGTATGTGTTTCATTATTGCGAGTAAGTGTAGTGTAGTTACGTCTGAAGCCTCGTTTTCGTTTTGTTCGTCGGCCATTTTTTCTCTCGCTTAGCGATGGTATTAGTGTCTAAAGTGTTTATTTTGATTTAAATGTAGGTGTAACTTGTTTTTTTGAGGTGCTGGCTGCTTCCTCTTGCTGTAGGTAAGTTTTTTATGTGTTTGTTGTGTGTCTTTGTTAAGTTTTAAATGTTTGTATGTCGGCGTGTTGCGTCCGATGTTTGCGAAGTCGTAATGTGTGGTAACGTGTCTCGTATGGTGTTTGCGTGTGTAGCCTCGTTTTCGTTTTATTCGTCGGCCATTTTTTGTGTCGCTTAACAAACTATTTAGTGTCTAAACTCTTTTATTTTGAGTGAAAGTAAGTTGTAAGTTGCATTTTTGAGGTCCTGGGTGCTTCCTGTTTGTGTAGGTAAGGTTTTTATGTATGTGCTGTGTGTATGTATTGTGTTTGTAATTTTGTAATGTTCGCGAGTTGCGTCCGAGTGTTGCGAGGCCGTAATGTGTGTGAACGTGTGTCGTATGTTGTTTGCGAGTGTCGTAATGTGTGTGAACGTGTGTCGTATGTTGTTTGCGAGTGTCGTAATGTGTTACGACGTAAACTTTTTTTTGCAAGGGTCGCAGTTGCTGCAACTGAAGACCTCGCTTTGCGAGGTCCTCAGGTGCTGGCATGGAGCGCCTGCGGCGCTCCAAGCCAGCAACTGAGGCCCTCGCTTCGCGAGGGTCCTCAGTTGCTGGCAAGGAGCGCCTTCGGCGCTCCATGCCAGCAACTGAGAACCTGGCACAGTGCCCTCGCTACGCGAGGCCCGCGACTCGCTGCGCGAGCCCCGGCCCTCGCTTCGCAAGGGCCGCGGGCTCGCTACGCGAGCCCGCAGCGTTAGCAACAACTCGTACGCTCACAACTATATATGTGATATGCCACTAAGTTGTTAAGGTATTCCTATCATAGCAACATGCTGAAGGTTCCAGAGTATTGTGCACACATAAATCTTGTTTTATTAATTCCACACATCAGTCTGCTATATTGTTGAATGTTGTTCATTTATCTCACTGTCTAGTAATTGCTCCCCTAATTTTCCTTCCTATTAGTTGGCAGTTTTATCTTATAAGCGAGGGACTACATACAGTATCTCTATAGCTCAGACTAATGGAGTTGCGCGGGTCGCAGCCTAGACAATTGTCGATGACGCCATAGGCTTGCGACCCTCGTCCTGTGTCTTTCCTTGTCACTTTATATTTAATAAATTCCATATCTAATGGATTAATTTTTCCAAGCAACTTCTGCAAAAACTAATTCCAGAGTAATCAATTGAATTTAACATATTTATTGAAATTGCACTGAAGTGAGATCTTATATGTGTTTTTTTTAAATAACACATGATTTATAACAATAATATTCCACTTGAATCCAATACCTGTGTCTGTTCACGTAATTTTTAAGGTATTACTATTTTAACTACAAATACTAAAATAAAAGTTATGTTTTAAAATTATTCTTTTTTGAGACTGGGAATTAGAGGTGTGCCCTATAAGGGGATCTTTACTCTAAACTCTAAGATTTATCATGAGCATTGGATACTGATAGCTTTCAAGCACAGAATAATACATGCTGTTTTCAGATTTGATTTGTTTTTGGTGGCTGAGTTTAAACTTTACTAATTTTTTGTCTCCTAAAGACCTAACTTACTAACTAAACTTTCCTTAGAGTCACCTGGCACAGATCAACACTGCCAGCATAGGAACTGGGGGGATGAGGGGGACAAATCCTCCTAGATTATATGAACAGGGGAAACACAAAAATAGCAAAATTAAACTTAATATTGCATTACCAGATTTGGCCAATAGAGCAGGGTCCTGATGCATTGCACCGGGTGCACCTGCGGTAGATCCAGCCAGCTGCCTGTCATGGGAGTAGAGTTTAATTGCACCACTCAGGGCCACAGTTTTTCTTGTCTTTTTGAACTTTACCTCCCCCCCCTATATTTTTGGGGGCTCCTGCGCCCATGACTGCCGTGTCATATTGCAGAAATAAGAGATAAAACAGACACAACATGCATTCAGTTCAATATAATGGCATTTCCATGTAGCGTTTTTTCATTTTAATAACCTTATTAAAGTATCCCATTTTATTATTGTTTCTTGGCAAATATTCTGAAAGCACAAAAAGAAAAACAAGCACCCAGCAAATGCTCATACACATTATATGCTACAAAAAAAAAAAAAGCTTTTCCTTCAATTGCTCAAAGGAAAAAAACTTTTTTTTTTTTTATTATTATTATTAACAGTGTAAATAGTATAGAAGCAGGGGCTGATCTACCTACTGTTGCAGAAGGTGCAATGCACCAAGGCTCTTGTCTGGGCGGCCCAGTGCCATCTAAATAAATATGTATATAAACATATGTTTTTGTATTAGATTCTTTCTTTTCTGTAGTGTAGTGAAGGACCTCGTATGCAGCCCCACCCAGGCCCACATGTCCATGTGTGTGTGTGTATAAGTTTGGCCTACTGTAGTCTCATATTTGCAATAGTCTAAGTATAAATCAAACAAAATGTTTAAGAAAGTAAATAAAATAAAAAAGAAATTAAGATATTTATGTATTTTATATGAAATAACTCAACCTGCAGCGGCCGCAACTTATAGTGCTATTCAATTGGCCGGGCCCGCAAGTCCGTCCCGATAACGCACATCACAAACCATGCTATTGAAAGTAGCATTTGCGGGCTTGAACATGATCTCTGACGCAAGGCCGTTAATCCCTGTTAGAAACCTCAATGGAATGTGGGTCCGATTCGTGGTTCAAGCCCGTATGACTTTGAAATCCAACCTCCATTTTTCATTCAAGTCCTACAGGCTTGAACCATGAATCACCATCGGACCCACATTCTATTGGCTGTTTCTAACCATGAGTTACAGCCCTGCGTTCGAGATCATGTTCAAGCCGTAGAACTTCAATGAAAAATGGAGGTTAGATTTCAAAGTCCTACGGGCTTGAATTACGAGTTACTATCGGACCCACACTCCAGCTATGGTGCAATCTTGATAAAGCCGTAAATATGATATTCTATTACATGCGAGTTCCATTATATGTATTAACACACTGATTGCCAGGATCGATATAACACAGAAATTGAACATGAAATAACGTTATTTGGGGGACGATTTCCGGTTTGAGAATATTGTGCTATTAATTCTAAGACCTAACATCGCTTTAACTTTTAATATAAGTACAGTATTGATTTTTATTTGCTTTTAAAGTGCTCCGAACATGTCATTAAGCCCTTTGCAAAACCTCCTTGGTACCAGTAACTTGTGGTCCAACTTTTGCCATTTGCGAGCTTCACAGAGTGGTTACCGGGGGGGAATCAGAGAAATTTAATAACAATTTATGATTTTAGCATTCAGAAGTGAAAGATCAAAGGCTTGGAGGGACATTAACTTGCGATTAAAAAAATCACAATGAATCGCAGCCCGGAGCCCGTAACTTGATCGCAGCTCGCAAAATGATGCCAATTGAATAGCAAAATAACTTGCGGACTCCATTTCCGAGCCCGGATCTCCCAAAAGCCTCAACTAAATGAGGCTCATAGTGTGGAGCTAACAGCTTGTCGTCCATATTCTTTTTGCACAGTTTCATTTTATCTATTTGAGAAAATATGTTTTTATTAACTGATTACAAACTTATGATTGTAAGTCTGTGAGTTTCAATCCTGCAAGGTGCTTTAGGGAAAGCGCTATGGACACCGGATTCCAGGCTCAAAGACAGGGCCCTCCATTCTTCGCAATATGTTAATCTTGAACTTGTCTTTGCCTGTAACATAACTTATGTATAGCGCTACGGAATATGTTGGCGCGTTTCAAATAAACGATAATAATAATTAAAGGCCCACTGTATTATCACAAATATATGTTTGAGTTTGAATAAAATATCTAATTAAGCTGGAAAAATGTCCTAAGACTAATTTTAGTTACTATAAAAAATAAATCCTTATGCCTCTTCCTTTCTCTGGCGGCATCAATGATATTTTGATACAATTGTACGCACTGCATTGTATGGCCCTCATTTAATTGCAATTTGGCCAATTGAATAGGGCTCTAAATAAGCACATAGCATCTTTTTTTAAAGAAGTTTTTAGTTAGTAAGCATCTATCCAAAAGCAAGGTTTTCACTAACCAAAAACTTCTTTAAAAAAAATATGCTATGTGCTTATTTAGAGGGCTATTCAATTGGCCAAATCGCAATTGAATGAGGCCCTATGTGAGTATTTACTTTTCTGTAGAAGCAGTGCTTGGAGTTTTCATTGCAACTGCATGCATCTGAGCATGTGCAAGGGAAAATAAGATAACCATGTCCACTCAGTCTCCAATCTACAAGACAGCGCTGAAGCCAGACAAGATGCAACTTTCTATTTATGTCCTCAATTTTTTTTCTCCAAAAAAATCTTTTTATGCCGATGTCTTACACAACTGCTAATTTTATTACTTAATTACATACTTCACCAATGTGACATTTTCCCTAAACCACAGTGGTCTTTTAATATCTGCTTGTAAAAAGTTCTCTAGATGATTTCTTACTAATGCAGTTTTTCAGTGTCCCTTTAACAAGAGATTAAAATCAAAGCAATATTACGATTTTATTCTTCCTGAATTTAAATACCATAGAGACTCTGTTATAGGAACATTTTAGCATTTCATACAGAGCCCCATGTGTTGCAGCTCGTATCTTCCTCCCTACTGTAGACCACAGAGATATTTCATTTTGATGCACATGCCAGCAAATGGCTGATACTTTCAAACCGCAGGTAGGACTATAAAAATGACAGGGTGTTTTGTAGTTACTCTCCATGGGAGTTATTTCCTTCTCTCCTGACAGACACTTTTATGGAATGCATGTCATCTTTCTTTAATGTCTCTGGGCTTTTATACAGTCTACATGTCTACATCCTTCTCTCATGGCACCATGACAGTTATTCCCAAGGAAATAGACAATCTAGCCCTAACTTTGTAATCACTTTGTATTTATTGATGCTTAAAAATGCTTAAAGAAGATAATTGACATTTAAAGGACCATTATACAATGAAAAATATATATACTTTCAGCATGACTAACAACATAATTAAACAAGGAAAAAGTCATTAAAGCAATTTTGTAATTAGAACAATAAATACAAGTTGTCTGTATACTGGAGATATCCATAAAACTTTAGTGAAGGCTGTATGTAAAAGATACATTATGGAAAGCACAGCTTGCACCTATGGTACAATCTACCTGCTATTGAGCGTGTTTAGGGAAAGGAGGTTGGTGTCAAATCCAATTATCCAACAAAACCACCTTACTCCCTCACCTTCTCTCTACTGATATACAAGGATAAACACACCATTCAGGCTTCAAGCTTCCAGGATGTGTTAAAACAAGACAAGATGGAAGCCTGTAGACATGTAAAATTCAGTTTTTCTATATTCATAGCTCACCTTGCTGCTAATGTTGTTAGTTAAATAATTCACAAACCTGTGTAGTTTTTAATGAACTACAGAAGTCCATTAACAACAGGTATATCAGGTTATCCTTACCTTTTCTAAAGGAAACCACTTGGAATGCAGAAAAAAAGCACATAGCAACAATCTTAATGTAATTCATCTATCTTCTTGTCTTCCACCAACAATTCAATTACTGAAACTTTACTGGCACAGCCTATGCTCTGCAGATGTTGTCTGCTCATGTGTCTTGTGAGGCTGACACACAAATAATAATATGTTTTCTTCCTGAGGTCTGTGCCTGGTAACATGATGACATCTGATCAATGGTTCTAGGGAGATGCTGCAGATGTTTTCCTATGTTGCCTGCAGTCACTGACTCTCTATAAAGGTTCAACAAGTTTAAAAATAATATCACTCTAGTTTCTTTTATCTCATTTATCTTCCTGTCTTGCTTTCTATAAATCTATGCCTTTTGGCTTTCTATTTTATTTTTTAAGCAATGCTGCTTTCCTTGCAGGGACTGCCAGCCAAGATGTTTTTTTCTTAAACGATTCTTAAAGCATGGAAAACTATATGTGCGTTGTGCTAGACATTTTCTTTTAAAGCAAAACATTCCTAAGTTATTGAGCTGCATTAATCTGAAAATGAGTTGCTCCCAAATGCAGATTGGCTTGTTTGATTATACAGGATCAGAGTCTGCTTCTGTCTCTGTGGTGGCCAAAAATATGTCCCAAATGTCAATCACTTAGATGCCTCTCCCATCATTATCAAACATTCTGAGATGTAAATTAGCAAATTGAGCTGCACATTAGTATACAGGAGCCAAACAAACAATGCTGTATATCTCAGGAATTATTAATTTAGCTAAAAACATCTAATACAACATAGATACAGTAATACAACATAGATACAGTTTTTAATGCTCTTTAAGATGAAACCAACTTGTTGGTGTGAGTGTCCTTTGAAGGACTACAGAAATAGATTTTAAAAGGGCAGGAATTGTTAAAATGTAACTCGTCAGTTGGTTATGATATGGTTAGTAAGACTTGTTGAGGCTGTGCATCCAAGCTGCGCAAAAAGGCTCTCTCGCGAGTATGGTAGCTTTTCTTGCTCAAGATTAGTATCCATCCCAATCACCCTTAAAATTACAATAAACTACCTTTCCAATAAACTAGGGCACATGCAACAGGGCTGATTTTCCACAGTCCCTAAGCCCTAAGGTCCCCATGCAGCCTGCTAGAAGAGACACAGAGCTGTCAGGTCAGTAGTCTCTGCATAAGTGGTGCATAGTATAGACAATACTCTAAATAAATCCCCTCCCATCTATCTATATAAATCCTTCCTATGACAGGGAAGGGGTTTTAAGTTAAATTACATTGGCAGGGGGTTTAAGACCCACTGCCAATCATCAATATCAGCCCAGGGAATTCCCTTCCTGCTTACCCGATTGAAACATATATGCATAACCATGTAAGGACCCCTGTGGCATCTAAATTTTAAACCTACCTTGGAGGTGCTGCAAGGTCCTTAAAGGCACTAAAATTGTGCCTGATGCCATAGAGGATCTGCATGGCAAGGGTTGATGATAGGAGCCACAGAGCTCCTTAAAGGACCTCTGTGGATCCTATCATTAACTCTTGCCACACCATATTACACCTCATATGGATGGAGGGTTAATTTGTAATGCCTCAGAGGTCTTCCGTGGCATAAGGGTTAACAACAGGTGCCATGTAGGTCTTGTAAGGATCTCTATCGTAAATACCATTATGATAGGTAACCTGGAGGTCCTCGAAGGACCTCCAATGCATATATCTTATATTTAGATGCCATGGAACTACTGGTGGAGATCTATGAGATTCCCAAGTATGTTTCAAGTGTAGTGTGTTAGGGTGCATGTTACCAACACTTTAATTGTGTCTGATATGGGAAATCAAGCCTCATATCAGACTCAACTGAGGTGTTAGACTGCTCATAGCATCAGTTCTGACACTAGAATCATTTTCAGAGGCGTTTTTCTGCCTCTACGTGTGGTCATCAGTATGTGTACAATTGGGGAGGAGAAAAAAGGCGTATCCGCAGTAAGGAACTTACAAGTACCAATTGGAATGACTTGGAGGGCAATTTAAATGTGACAGCTAGCCCTTACTTGCCAACACCGCTAATTTTAATATATTCAGTGTTAATAAGTGTCTTGTCAACTTGCACCGTAAATACTCGCGTGTATGAAGAATGTGGCCCCTCATCAGAGAGGGATGTTTTTTCTGCAGAGGTTCATGCCTAAGGCAGCACAATTTCATGGGGTAGTAGTCTGTCTGAAGCTACCAGTGCAATATCATGGAAAAGTAATGCACTAACATCTCAATCTACAGTGGAAGCTCTGTCTGTCTGACATTTTAAAACATAAACAAGGATATCCTTTTATATATATATTAGCGACTTGCCCATAAAAAATGACGGCAATACAATTTGAAGTGTCGCAATGCCTCCTCTAACTTGCAGGTCTTGCGATGAGCGCAGAAGCGAGCCTCGCAGTGAGCGCCTTTGGCACTCATTGCAAGCCTCTCCCCCCTCTACTTTACGGACCCCGCGATGAGTGCCTTTGGTACTCATCATGAGCCCCACAATGAGTGACTTTGGCGCTCATTGCATCCCCTCTACCTTACTGGCCTCGCGATGAGTGCTTTCGGCGCTCATTGCAGACCTCTGCAAGCCCATAACTTTCGGGCCCATAACTTTTAATATAGCCTTACTGCCAAATCACAATTACGACAATTATTATAGTTGATATATATGTGTATGCTGATCTTATGATTGAGCCATATCAAAAAATTATGTATATTAAATGGGTGCACAAATAGGAAAGAGCTGCATAAAACCTAAAAATATGTCACTGTTCATTAGATTCTACAAACTACTCCTACATTAATTAAGGTTTGCTGAAGAGTGCAGTTATTTTTTTCTGGTTAAGATGCCGCCACTGCCTCTCTGAAGCACAGAAAAAATGGAGACAAAAGAAATCTGGAACACACATTACCTTGTAAATACTGTTGTTAAGATAAATAAAAAATGTTAATCATCAACTACTAGAAAATATATATACAGTGCTACTTTATACACATATATGTATTAAACCTCAGTTTTGTCTAATTGGATCTAAGATGGACTTCCTTTTCCACAATTCTGTGTCAATTATGTTTTATTTATCATACTTATAATACTGATTTTATTGCTAATAACATATTAAAGGATACTGTCACCCCCAACAGGAAGTTGGTTTAATCTTAAAGAACATTAAAAACTGGACGCACATTATACTAGTCTTTGTTCTCTACACTAAATCATTCTTGAGAAACACAGCATTGTTTTTTAGCTAATGTGTGGCTCAGTATGCTAATCTGTGGCTTAGAGTACTTGCTAAGAGGGGGTGGGTTCTAAATAATTAAAAACATTGTGGGTTATAGTTGTGGCCACCACAGTGATAAACATGCATTGATTTTAGGGTGTCAGAGTCCCCTTTAAGTAAATACATGACATTCTATTATATGAGCAATATAGTGATCCTTTTAAGGGGAAGTTTGACCTAAACACAAGAAAAAATGTACTTTGAGAAAGTCAAATACTGTATGTAAAATGTATAGCACTTGTTTACAGCATTGTGTCCTTGTAAACTAATGAACTATGCATTACTCCTGGCAAAAACTGGCGCTTGTGGAAATAGAAGGCTCCTCCCACTCAAGGTATTTGATGACTGAAAATTAAAATGGGAGATTTGCAAAAACAAAAATACACATAAAAGCTAAATAAAAGGCTATATTTTTTACAGTCTAAAAACAGTGTAGTTCTTCAAAAGAGGATATTTTAAATATAATCACAAGGCTCTTTCCACAAACAGTTTCCACAAACATGGAGGAGTAACTGGCAGAATAGACCACTAAGAGGGCTCTTTAATATAATAAGAATTTCAGTGTAAGTGTAACTTGCCCTTTAAGTATTCTTATCAGCAAATAGGCATAAGTCTGATTAAAATGACCACCCTTTACTGAACATTAGGAGACTACGGGCCTAATTCCACTAAAATGAAGATGTGGTCTAGGTTGCATTTAATAAAGAATGGGGCTGCTTGTGGCTTCAGGGCTGCCAGCTGACATGCCTGCTTTAAAGGCTTGCAGGAATAAATTGGTTGTAGAGTAAATTCTCATATATTATTAATACATTAGTTTATAGAAAAATGGAAACAGCTGATTTAGAAAAATACGCTAAGACTGACAAGCTCCCAGTATCTGCAAAAGCAGGTCATAGTATCAGTGCTTTGGCACATATTTCTTGTTGTGTAATTGTCAAACTAAATTCACCCTATTGCAGTCTATAGGTGTCATGAAGGTTTGCAAATAAATAAGTAAATATTAAATTATTAAAATGAATTCTCACTCAGTATCATGAACTTTGTGATACAGTGCAGGAAGCTTCTAATTATGTATAAACAACACAAAAAGGTGTATTTAATTGAAATTTTGCAGTACTTCCCGCTGCTGAAATTAGAAGGAAGGTAGAGTAAATAAATAGTAAGTTAATGAACTTGTTAGCATAGAACTCCAGCTTGTTTTATAGTCACAAAGGAGCAAGCAGTAAAACTAAGGCAAATTATTTACACTGTTGAATCCATATCCAGTGCAGCAAATTAAAAGCAAAGAAAAGTAAGGCAAATAGAAAATGGATATTGTGCTGTGGATGGAGGAGCTCTGCTGGTTACGCTTGCAGAGAAATTACTTTAATAAACAGAAGCATGTAAACACTATTCAATAAACTGTGCGGTCAAGCAATGATGGGGTCACTTGGGAGAACTTTACAGTGTTCTGATTATTATAACAAGGTAATACAATTAGACACACATTATCTATCTATCTATCTATCTATCTATCTAATTGTCAGCGTGTGTATTTAACATCCATTTTCATGACCCCTGACTCATGTTCTTTGATGAACACGAGCCACATAGCTACCTGATCCAAGAACCATTATAATGGCTATAAGATCATTGTAAAAGACTATGCCAATTTTGGAATTGTAATATGGTGTAATGTGTTTTCCCCAAGTCACCTTATGCCCTGGGCCCCTGTGACTTCTTTTCCTCTGTCATTTTAGCCTACAGGGCTCTGGGTCATTTAAAAAAAAAATGTGAACAATTATTTTACATGCAGAATATATTTTGAGATGTATATGTTACATTGGGCTAATAAAATTATTTGGGGGTTAGTACCACATTAAGGGCAACCAGTTCTTGCTTCCAATAGCCAACTGAGATACCCAGTTTGCTCCCAGTCTCAGGGCTTGCTAGGGTCTTAGCCACATTTTTACTTGTTTTAAGCTGTAGATTGGCCTCAACTTCCCCAGCCGACTCCCCAATAAAAGTATCTCTATCTGAGGGGAAATTGGCTAGGGAGCGAGTAGACCCAACCACATAGGCTTCTGAACTCACTGGGCCTTACCATTATTCTCTCCCCACTCAGTCCGCTACTTAGCCTCACTACGCTCTGCTGGGTTCCAGGGATATAAGAGAGCCTGTCCCCAGTAATCTAAAACTTACACACCCCAGAATATGGTTCCCTCACGTGGGTTAGACCCAGACCACTCACCCAGACACTCTGTCTCCAGCAGTTACATTACCTAATCAGCCCCTGCTATGCACAGATCCTGCCAGAGGTAATTGAAACTGGGGCTGGAGTCCCATCTGCACCTAGGTGGCGAAGGAGATAGGCTGGCACCAAGTCCTTAGAAATAGACCTGATCCATGAGGGGTAGTTAAAAGGGAGCATAAGGTGTGAAATCCATGTTTACCAAAGGAAGTGGCCAATTGGTGATTGGTGCACTGACTGTAAAAAAAATGTAAACTGAAAAAATAAGGTTTATGGCCTATTTGACACCTATATGCATGGTGTGTTTCATTTGGAGGACAGGAGCTTATTATTGTTTTTAATCATAAATTAATTTCTGCAGCTTGTCCCGGTAACTAGTCCTGCACCTCTTTAAATTTTCCCTGAATCTGCAACTTGTCCTAGACTCCAGATAAGCTATCCTGTGTGTGGGGATAAGGAACCTATACAACCCGCCCAATGAAGAGCAGGTTGTGACATCCATCTTTATTTTTCTATTTGCTCTATAAAAATTAAGTCTTTGGGCTCCATTCAATTCCCCATTTAATAAATTACTCAAGCAAAAAGTTGTCAGTAACTTTCCCTAGCTATTCTATTGAATGTGAGCCGGATTCAATTAGAAGCCTGCTTGCTGTATACAGGCCGTATGTCTGCAGTAGTGCTGCGGGCTTGAACTCTGCTACAGTTCCGGTGCTATTCAATTAAACAAGCCCGTAAGTTAGGGTCCGAATGCCGAAACCATAAACCATGCATTCATAAGTAGCTGTCCAGGGCGGGAATATCAATTAAGCAAGGCCGTAACTACCCATTTCGAAACAGCCAATAGAAACTCAGATTACCATCGTTGTGGCAACAAACATGGAGGTTACATGTCAATCAATTAGCGTTTGGGGGTCCGATATGCGATCAGACTTGCAAAACTGCAAAATACAAAATAATCAAAATAAATGCCAATACTTTTCTAGTCCATACGGGTGGCCTGATATGAATTAACTCATTGATTCCAGAGATCAATATAACCCAGGAATTACACAAAAAAAATATATTTTTTATTGCATATTTGCAAGCATGAGACTATTGTACAATTAATTCTAATGTATTTCATTGCTTTCCCCGTCATTTACAGTGCAGTATTATTTTTTTATTTGCATTTACAGTGCTACGGACAGGGGTTAAACCCCCTTGCGGGTCCTCTCTAGTACTCTCTTACATTTGTGAAAACATTTGCGGGCTTGGGGAATTGTAGCAATTGAATAGCAATTTGGGATTTTTGAGATCATAACTCTTGTGGATGGGAAAGATCAAAGGCTTCGGGAGGCTGTAAGTTCTGGGTTTAACAACCGCAAAGTTTCCAAGTCCGTAACACATAAACCGTTTGGAGCCCCCAAAAAGACACCAATTGAATAGCAAATTAACTTACGGCCCCACTTACGTGTTCCAGTAACTTACAATTGCTCAATTGAATCAAGCTCTGTTTTTTTCATGACTGCAAGTGAGCTTTCCCGTAAAATATGAAACAAAGCCAGACACACAAATCTATAATATTACAAGTGATTCTTTTTTAGTTTTACACTAAATCACTATTCAATTCAGACTCTACTAATCACTTGCAATTTACGGATGACTCGTAAATCGGAAAAGTATCCCATTTCTGAAGGAAAATGTATTTTTACTAAACATCACCCGCAAAAGGTTTTAAAACCATTTCTGATAGCTGCAGCAGCACTTAAATAGATTGTACGGTACTGAAAAAGTATGCAAAAGCATGTAAATGCATTACTTTGAGACTCATCATACATATGGGAACATCAAAAGTATTGCTTATAGCAATGAAAATAGCATGAAAAAGCATATACCTGCATTAGAAATAATATGAAACAATAGGCACAAGTGTGTAAATTATTATGTTTGAGTCATACTATACATGTTAGAACAGCAACTATTGACAATAGTACACCTTCACACAACATATGGCAATGTCCAACGTAACATAGAGCACAGTACGCAAGAGGTTAATACCAATCATGAAAGACTCATTGACTACAACAGATGCTCAGAAGAACTGATTATTAATGGGATAGACACACACCAAACAACACCCAGCAACAGTACTGATCTAAATTATTATCTTGGGTCTCATACACTGGGGTGTGAGATATGTAATTATGGGCAGCCCGAGGCCTTAAACAGAGGAATGGGTTTCACTGATGATGGATAAATGGATAGCACAGGCCAGGTACTGGATTGTCCTGTTGAGTGTGTAAGGAACAGAGTGTTATGGGACATGTCATTTGGTTAACAAGCCTTGAGTAGACTGGAGATCCAGAACAGTGTTAGAATGCATATTTATCAAAGTAGTAACTCACAAAAATTACTAGTGATGTTGTTAACACATGATTTAGTAATGATAATAACATAAAATAGTGCTTAAACACATTTTGGACATATTATTACATGTGATTGCTTGAAAACCATGTTTGTTCACTGTAATGCTCTGTAATGTACACATAACAATGTTTTGGAAAGAAAAGAAGGATATCTATTTCATCATCATGTCATTCTTTATGCAGAATTATGATCTTGTGTGGACCTTGTGAACTGCTGTTAAATAATTATGATATTCACATTAGATTTAACAGTGTAAACACTTGGCCATAACAACATCAATTACTAAACAATATAAGTTTAGTGACATGCAAACATAATTTTACAGTCTTCAAATGCATGAAGGGATGGGTACAGTATACAGGAAGATAGATGATGAATTTACAAAAATATTATTTTTAAGTAATTGTTATGTATATTGATGTCTTAAATCAGTAATAATTATAAACACACGGAAACATTGATAACGGTATAATAACATAATTGTTTATTAGACACAGAGCACAGTAATAAACATATCTGACTGTGCATTAATATCATGGGTGTGCTGTTTGAGAAAATGAGAAAAACCTAAAGGTGTAAATGTAATTCTGTATAATAATAATGATGCATAACATCCATTAGAGACATTTGTGGTCAGTACACCACAGTAACCATAATCAAATTAATAAATATCTCATTATTTTACACTCCATATAATAGAAGTAACCAGTAATGTCAGTAAAGACATGATGTCTTCATCTGCTCCATTACACAAAAGCATTAGCTCCTGGATGGTGTAATCCAATTCAATTACATAAATACAGTTTGTTCAGAAAATCAAAAATGTAACAAAAAACAACAAAAAGGTCATGGCCTCAAAATAGGCAGAGGAGGAGCAAAATCTAGCAATACCTGCATGCACAGTACAGTGCTAAATACTGTAACTAACAATAAACCAACTATACCTGAACTTCATCTACAAGCAGTGCCAACCATTATCTGTCATGAGAAATCACTTGCCATGACCATTACCAATGATGTATCATATCACAAGGAATGCTTAGCTGTTACCACATTCAGTGGGCCAAGAGTACTATCACCATTTCTATATGATATTGTTTAGACATATCGAAATCACTTGATAGTCAGGTGTTAGCAGATTATAACTGATTGTTATGATATCATGACGTCTGAACACCTACCCATTAATACGGAGAGAAGACAAAGGTCATCAGCCATAGTGTCTGTTATTTACATGCAACAAAAATATCTGTTCTCATATTGTTGAGAGGATGACATGCTTAACTAATGCATGTATTAATGCTGGATTTCAATAACATGCTATTGTCTGGCTATGAAAGTCCACTGTCATTTCTGCATTGGTACTAATTCAACCTAAGAAAAATTATTAGTTTTAATACATGATATTTCTAATTATTTATGATGTGTGAGATCATTTTGCTGTGGGGATGTCATTGATGGCCACCCATATATATATTTCACTTACATTGTTTGGTAGCACTGCTTGCAGATGAAGAAGATGCTTTCATGGAGTTGAATTGTGCCTAAAATTAAAATATAAAAAAAGGTAAAAACTAAGTGATAAAATTAATAAAAAAGGGTCTGCAGCATCTCTTCTCCACGGCATTCCTCAGTGACCATCGTTTGGTAAAATGTTAAACATAAACCTGCGTGTCCAGAAAGAAGAGGATTATGGCTTGACCTAATTCTGTGTGTATTACTCAATGTGTATGTAAATTATGTGTTATTAGTATTTATGTTTCCGGTAAATTAAGTGTAAAATAATATTTAGTTATTAGATATAAGTAAAATAAATAGAAACCTATCTAAATATTCCTCTAGCTCCAGGAACCTGTGTGATAATTTGAAAAAAAAGAAACCGAAAGGTTAATTATAATAATGATCATATTAATAAGTGAATTAACTTACATTGCACTGATGCCATCTTTATTCTGCAATTATTACATTTTTACATTTAAACCAGTTTCCGCCGTAAATTGAAGATCACACATGTGTATATATATATATATATATATATATATATATATATATATATATATATATATATATATATATATATATACATAATTTAAATTAATGTTTATTTTATATATATATATATATATATATATATATATATATATATATATATATATATATATATATATATATATATATATATTGGTGCAACCTAATTTATTTTATTTTTATTTTAAAACTCCACTATTTGCATTTTTTTATGGGAAGCTCTCTCCCACCCCATGTCCCCTAGGCACCCAGCACATGTCCCCTAGGCCCCCCTGCTCACCCTCACCAGGACCCCCTCTCTTACCCTGATCGGCGGGAGTAAATCTCTGTGTCTCGAATAATGTGACGTAATTCCCTGCCTCTGCAGATAGACAGACCGGCAGGGGAGGAGCAGAAGACAAACAAAGGTTTACTCCCCCTGATCAGAGTAAGAGAGGGGGTCCTGGTGAGGGAGTACAGGGGAGCCTAGGGGACATGGGCTGGGTGCCTAGGGGACATGGGGTGGGAGAGCACTTCCCATCAAAAAACAAACAAACAAAAAATAGCTGAGTTTTGCCACCCTAAAATAGTGCCGCCCTGGGCTGCAGCCCAATTAGCCCATATGTAAATACGGCCCTGCTCCAAGCTAGTAGGAAGTTCTGAAACCAGGCATGATGGAACCATGTATAGATATAATCTACTAAATTTGCTATAAAAAATATTTTACAGTCATAGTTTACACAGCTACCAATGTTGTTAGTTTGTTACATCTTTCACAGATATGATTTTTTTCCTGAACTACTGTGGTCATTTAAGAAGCAAACATCGGCTGTAATAATTTACAAGAGGACATTCAAATTAAGATAAATGTTATATTTAGTGTCAACTTGTCTTTAAATGTCATCCTAATTCTCTTTTTGTTTGAACAACTTAGCCTTCTAAAGTCTAGCTTTGATGTTCATCACTTTGAGACAACATTTACTAAAATGATAAATTACCTACACTGAGCCTAGTTCAGTTGTCACTTTCCTTACATCTCCCCCTGGGCGTCTCTGCTCCTTTGACATTGCAGACCAGCTCATGTTCTCTATAACATTTACACTCTTTCATTCTTTTGGTGCCTGTTATGTCACTCTATCTAGGTTCACGCTTAAAAGGAAATCTGCAACCCTTTCTTCTCTTAAAGGAATCAACAAAAGCATTCAAAAAGTAGAAAAAATTGGGACAAAGGCCACTTAATGTACATATTTAATGTAAATGTTTTAGAACTTGCCTTTTATTGCTACAAGATCGCTCAACTTTTGGTTTGATGAATGTAATAAAATTAATACAACTGTCACAATTTCGAATTCAGTTACAGTTTGATCAGCTCCTGACCATGCTTTTGAATATTTGATCCATTTGGGAAAAAATGTAATTCAAATAGCAACTTCCATGCTTTACAAACATGGACGTGTAATTGGTAAACTAGTCAAGTTTGATATATTTGAGAAACAGATCATTTGGGATTTAACTGCAGTCTGATTATATATGAGGACAAACATGCCAAAGGAAACCAGTTTAACACAACAAAACTCCAGCCAATGTAGATCATTTTGTTGATATAACATTGTGTCTTAAAATGTAGCACTTCCTGCTACACAAAGCCACCGCCCCCCCACTGACCTTCTAAACGTCTTAGACAAGCTGAGTTTGATCTTTGAATAACTTTAGTAATGGGAGCTTTTTTAAATCATTGAATATTTCATTTTCAAATAAAACTTTCAAAGCAGAAAAAATGGTACATATTTGTAAAAAAAATTACATATTTGTAACTGACCTGGGACTGGCCTCTGTCAGCCAATGATTAGTAACATAGAGATATGAGTCATATTTGTTTGCCAATGAGATCTACACATGTATATTTGCTATGTGCTCTTCCTGATAGCATCAATAAAGTTTAAAGGCATATTTAAGATTAAATGGATTATGAATGCATATGATAGAGAAGAATCAGTAGTGTAAGAAAACATTTTCTTTTGCATGAAAACATACTAAAATAAACATTATTGGAGTTTGCCAAATCTCTTGAGTTTGCTAGCATTTGATTTTGAGAGTTAACACCCCTGAAAATCCCTGCTAAAATTACCATAAAAAATCATAATTTGTTTTGGCCAATCACAGGCAGCTTTAAATTTGTTTCAATCTATGAAGTTAGTTTGTGCAGCAAGGCATCATGGAATGTGTAGTCTTGTTTTTCCCCTGCACAAGTAAAAAAGGAAGAGCTCAGACATTGCTCTGTGTATTTCTGCATTGTGCTGCTGTTGGCTTGAAGGTTAGTATAAGGTTAAAAAACATATCCAAATGCAGTGTTTCTATTGGTAGGTACCAGGTACCTATGTAAGCAGCTCTGGGGGTGGGGTGGAAAAAAACAGGGAAACCTCCATATACCTTTAAACAGGTTACCCTTAATATTTGGCCTGCAAAACACAGCTTAATTAAGATATAAAGAACGCTCTTTCAAATGAATGAAAAAAGGACTGTGTTCCCTTTCCCTTTAATGATCAAAGCCTAATTAAAATATCTAGCCAATGTTATTAATGGCTTTACTGTTGTCTTTATCATAAATCAGTGTTGATATGAATAAGAAAAAGTTACCGTAAATACTATTATATCACCATCTCTTGACTGACCATGTGCCCAAATGAACGCAATACTTTCAACAATTTAATTCACTTGTCTTATTTACTCTGGTAGTTTATTTACTAAAGCCTTTTTGGCTGCATAAGTAGGTCACCATTAGAAAAACAACATCATATTAATATATAAAATAAATAATTTTGATTATAATTCCAATGTATTATCATTCCAAAACTTCCACATGGTATAAGGTAACTTTGTACACACCCCAGTTGCATTGCATTGATTTTTGATCATTTTACATGTATTCAGTTTCTGCAATGTTCATAAAAATTAAGCATGATAGGCTTGACAAAATCAAATTAATTTTAAATTGTTTTTGTTTTGGCATTATGCCTCTGTCGATAGCTCCCAGCAAGAGTAATAAAATAAGAGTAGGAATAAACTAACAAAATGTCAATATGAAAGCAGGGATTTGCTGTTGTAGAACAGACTTGGGGCCCCATTCAATCTTTCATGCAGGCATTTACGGTGTAATTTTACAAGTAACTTGCAAAGCTATCTATTCCAGTCTTTAAAAAAAGCAGCGCTGAATGAAGGCCTAGCTGAATAGCTTAAAATGATCTGATTTGCAACTTACTGAGTGTATGGACGCTCTTATGGTAGATGATTATTCACTAAAAACTTACGTGCACTGAATATCACCTGTAAGGGCTCATGACCTCAGTGCTGAGTCAGGAGATGAAGATTAAGGTATGCCAAACAATTCTAGCTGACCCTTTATAAGGATCTCCGTATTGTCATCTTGTAAGGAGGATGCTCCTTTGGCACCTTATTCTTTTCCCCCTTTCCTTTTCTCCTTTTTATTTTCATATTTCCCTTTATTATTTACTATTTGAATACACACTGTGTAATTACTCAGCAATACCCCCCCCCCCCCCTCATGTATTAATAAAAAGGATAGCCCAGGCCTGACTGTATTCATCAACTAAATAAAAACATACAATCTCTAATCTGATCTACCCTTGCTTATACCAGGCAAATTTGGTACAGGCAGACTGAATAACTTTTAAGTTATAAAGAAATGAAAGTTAAAAGGTTAATAAGATAATCAACTTAATAATAGTTTTTTGTAAATGCAAATATGAATAACATTTAAAAATCAAAAAAAGAAGACAAACATTTTATTTCTCTTTCCTTAAGTAATCAGGGAAATTTATACAAGCGCCATCAAATATATGTAATGTATAGCTTAACATGATAAAAACTGCTGTAATAATATTACCAAATTGTCTTGAATAAAAAATATTGGAAATAACAAAAAGCCTTGGTGATATCATCCTATGGTGTGCTGCCTGTGTACTTCCATGCAGCTGTGAGCTATACAATATAGAGTCACCCAAGATGGGCAGGTCATAGCAGAGAGGTCAGACACTAGAGAAGTAGCTGGCAACCCACTCCAGTATTATTGCTGAGAAAACCATATGGATAAGCACGACCAGAAACACAGACAGATGTGCCTGGCATGCTGCATCAACAACAATGCACCATCTTACATCTCTGCTCTCATCTCAACATTCTCTCCCAACCGACCTCTTTGCTCTGCTAATGACCTTCTTCTTTCCTCCTCTCTTATCACCTCCTCTCATTCCCGCCTTCAGGACTTTTCTTGTGCTGCCCCTATTATTTGGAACTCATTGTCTTGCTCCAATAGACTATCCTCCTACCTCAAAACCTTCAAAACCTCACCTGTTTAAAGACGCTTATTACCCCAGCCTTAATGTGCACAATGCATCACCCATACCGTTTAGACTGCAAGTATGAGAGTTTTCTATATTTATGCTTTAGGGTAAGCACTATGTATGTTTGATTTTAAGCTCATTAACAGGGCCTTCCATTCTTTGGAAATGTGTTTAAAAAATGTTGGCATATTATAAATAAAGGATAATAATAAATAATAATAAAACTGCATCCATATGGTCACTGAGAGTCAGACATAACTGAAGGACTGAACTACAACAACAAAATATTATATTCAACATTATCATAGGCATGTATGTCACATTATGAACACAAAAATGCAAAGTAAAATGTGCAAGCCTCCATCCATCTCTGAACATCAACAGTTGTCAATAATATACATCAAAATAACATATCAACTGCAATAGTAACACAGATACCAGAACTCAATAAGTTAATACAAATTATGAAATCCACATGGCCTATAACACATGGTGCTGTGCATTGCATTTTAAAGGGCTAGTCACACCCCAAACAATAGTCATCAACAGCATGGTTACAGAGCACATCAGAGTAATGTGGGCGATCAGGTATGTCACATCCATGGGAAGGTATTTCATGTACACAAAGCCATTGTGTGTTAGACACCAGGATGTGATTACTATAATAATGTATAGCCTAAGGCCTTAAAGAGAGGAGTGGTTGGCACTGATTGTGGGTAAATGTGAGCCAGTAATCCATGCAGAACCTCAACAGGCAAATGACTGCATAGCACAGGCCATGCACAGGATTATATTAGAAGAGCAGGTAAGGGATAGGGTTTTAGAGTCACAGGAACATGGGGATATAGGGTAAAATGCTGACAAAGAGGGTCGCATTGATGTGGATGCCCAAGGAGGCTGTGCAGAGACAGTAGGAGCCCCAGGAAACTTACCTCCATCAACAACACTCTTGTGTACACCTGCCCTGTTACGTCCCCAGTAGAGATGTCGCAAATAGTTCGCCGGCGGACTGTTCCCGGCGAACATAGCATGTTCGCGTTCGCGGCGAACTACGAACATATGCGATATTCGACCCGCCCCCAATACTTTATCATTGAGCAAACTTTGACCCTGCATGTCACAGTCAGCAGACACATTCCAGCCAATCAGCAGCATACACTCCCTTCCACACCCTTCTACCTCATGGACAGCAGCCATTTTGGAATCATAACTAACTTGCAGTCTTACTGAGAGGAGGGACAGTGTAGGTGATACTGCATCAATAGGGAAAACCATAGCTAGGCAAGTTTATTCAGTGTCCAGTGCAGTGCTGAAGGACTCTTGTGCATTATTATTATTACTACTATATAATGTGCAGATGTACCAGCTGGGCATGCATTATTATTATTATTATTATTATTATTATTATTATTATTATTATTATTATTATAATTATTGTTATTATTATTATTATTATTATTATTATTATTATTATTATTATTATTATATAATGTGTGGATGTACCAGCTGGGCATGCTCTTGTGCATTATTATTATTATTACTAGTAAAATACTACTACTACTATTAATAATAATGCACAAGAGCATGCCCAGCTAGTACATCTACACATTATATAATAATAATAATAATAATAATAATAATAATAATAATAATAATACACAAGAGCATGCCCAGCAGGTACATCTACACATTATATATTAATAATAATAATAATAATAATGTAGAAGAGCATGCCCAGCCGGTACATCTACACATTATATACTACTAATAATAATAATAATAACAATAATATTAATAATAATGCTCAAGGGCATGCCCAGTCGGTACATCTACACATTATATAGTAGTAATAATAATAATAATAATAATAATAATAATAATATAGAAGAGCATGCCCAGCCGGTACATCTACACATTATATAGTAATAATAATAATAATAATAATAATAATAATGCACAAGAGCATGCCCAGCCGGTACATCTACACATTATATAGTAATAATAATAATAATAATAATAAAGCAGAAGACCTCCCCTGTGTCCCCCCCACTCCCTCCCATTTGTCTCTCTCCCCCCCTCTCCCCTGTGTCCCCCCCCCCCACTCCCTCCCATGTGTCTCTCCCCCCCCTCTCCCCTGTGTCTCTCCCACCCTTGCCTGTGTCTCTACCCCCTCTCCCTTCCCCAGTGTTTCTTTCCCCCTCTCCTGTGTCTTTTCCCCCTTCCCTCTTCCCTGTTTCTCTCCCCCCTCATCTGTGTCTCTTCCCCCTTCTCCCCTGTGTCTCTACCCCCTCTCCCCTGTGTCTCTACCCCCTCTCCCTTCCCCTGTGTTTCTTCCCCCTTTTCTCTCCCCGGTGTCTCCTCACCACTCCCTCCCATTAGTCTCTTCCCCCCTCTCCCCTGTGTCTCTACCCCCCACTCTCTCCTGTGTCTCTCCCCCCTCCCATGTGTCTCTTCCCCTCACCTCTCCCTTACCCTGTTTCTCTTCCCCCCTCTGCCCTGTGTCTTCCTCCCCCTCTCCACTGTGTCTTCCTCCCCCTCTCCCCTCTCCTGTGTCTTCCTCTCCCTCTCCCCTGTGTTTCCTCCCCCTCTCTCCTCCCCTGTTAGCTTCTATACGCATACATACATACGATAAGAAATCTGGGGGGGGTTACCCCTTACCCCCCCCCCCCCAGTTCCAACACCCCTTTTCCATTACTAATTAATACTTATTAAATGAATGCACGATAATAACTATTGTTAATGAACAAATGTATTAGGAAGTGTGAAGCGTTAATGTATGTAAAGTAACAGCAGTGTAAAATATGCTATTAAGCGTATTTTTTATATATATATTTTTTTTAATAATAATGAAATAATTAATTACTAAAATACTTTACCTATTTGTAATTAATATATCCAGTGATCAATATCCTGAAGAGCTAACAATCAGTTTTGATTTTCCTGCAGCTTACAGTGTACATTTGGACTGTTGGTGACCTGAGGTGTAAGTGTCAGCAATGTGCGCAGTGCACAAGGGGAAACCGCTTGTATAGTCGTGTAACGCGCCATTTTAGATTTGTAATGTTATTAGTTGCAAGTTAGTGTTGTAAAATGGCGGCGATTGTGTATGTGTTACGCGGCTTGCCAGCAGTTTCCATTATATATAATAGTGTATTTTGTACCTCGTCTGTTCCTAGGTAAAAGTCGTACATGGCTGGCGATGTTTTGCGCGGTTTGGGGTCGTGTAGCCTCGTTTTCATTTTTTCCGGACGCCATTTTTTTGTCGCTTAGCCGATATACAAGTGCCAACTGGGGAAGACATTACAGATATCACATATATAGTTGTGAGCAGGCGGGTTGTTGCTAACGCTGCGGGCTTGAGAAGCGAGGGCCAGAGTTGCTGGCAAGGAGCGCCGAAGGCTCCCACGTCGGCTGCAATGAGCCGCAGGCGGGACTTACACCATCAAATTTACGGACTTACCATCCAAAAATACGGGACTTAGAAAAAAAAAAACATTACGAGCTCACAAAAATACAACCTTAACGCCCGAACCGCACGCACTTAAAAACATTAAAAACACAATAAATACACACAACAAACACATAAAAAGCTTACCCACAGCAAGGCGGGCACCGAGGACCTCTGCAAGTGAAGTTACACCTCCATTTAAGTCCAAATTCATGAGTTTAGACACCCGAAAATCACCTAAGTGAGAGAAAAAATGGCCCTTGAAAAAAAGAAAACGAGGCTACAGGACCCTAAACACGCAAAACACATACGGATTTTCCTAAAAAGGCGTACGAGGTAAAGATACACTATTAACAAGGACGCAAAATCATCCACACCCGCGTACCACATACACATTCCCCGCCATTTTACAACACTAACTTACACAATGCGAAAGTACCCAGCTACCCTAACGGCTTCCCCTCGCGCACACAGCCTATTTACACTACACAATGCACACATTGCTGACACAGCAGCTCCACAGCACTGAAAACCTACATTGTATGCTGCAGGAACATGAAAACAGATTGTCAGCTCTTCAGCACAATGCTTCCTGCATGTATTACTTACAAATAGGTAAAGTATATTCATTTAGTAATTATTTCATTAGCATACAAAAATACATATACACAAAAAAAAAACATTATCACATTAAACATAAAAGCCATTCACTGCGCGCCTCACAACGAGCGCCAACGCTGCTCATAGCATACAAAGCCTTGCAATAAGCGCAAAAAAACACATCACCGCCGACCAAAGAATAACAGCAAAAGCGCCTATCAGAAAAAAAATACAACCAACAGCCTCGCAATGAGCGCCGAAGGATCTCTGATCGCCAACAAAATGAATGTCTCGTCCAAACCATTACCTGCCTTACAATCTTATTGCCGCCATTTTTTGATGGGCAAGTCGCTAGTAAATATATAAAGATCAAGATAATAAAAGTATCAGGAAATGTAACACAAAGATGCACGCGCGTCTGAATAATACGACAAATACGGATTTTTGTCATAAGTGATATGATCGCAGTATTGGGTCATAAACCCTAAACACTGGAATCTGTTACATACAATTTACTGATGATGTCATTAATGGGCTTCAAGGGGGGGGAGATCTCTTTTCATACTTTTTGAGCGGTGCAAATCCAACATACGCAGAGCAGAAACGCCACATCTGTGGGACACACACAAAGGGGTTCACTTTGGGAGAAAAAAACAAACAAATATGAAATATTTAATAATCATTTTTTGATGTTACCAACAGGTTATTATATCTAATAGTAGCAAGCCTGGGAGTACTGGGAGTAATAATACTGCAGCAGGAGGTCAGGACTAATGTCACCTATAGACCCCCAGACAGATAAAGGTCAGTACTAATGTCCCTCTATAGACACCCAGTCAGATAAAGGTCAGTACTAATGTCCCTCTATAGACCCCCAGTCATATAAAGGTCAGTACTAATGTCACTCTATAGACGCCCAGTCAGATAAAGTTTTGAAATGTTTCTTGGATAGCATTGGGGCTAAAGGAGGTTTGGCCATCAGGTATTCTAAAGATACCGTATATTATGTCCTCTCTTGGGGGGTAAAGACACTAATAATTCCTCCAATAAAATTCTGTTTTTTTATGTGGGCAAGGTCCCTGGTTAGCCCATTGGGTTATCTGTTAAAAAGAGTGGTGCAGAGACTGTGGGGGCTGTTAGCCTCCTTGTCCCCCTGTGGCCATTTAGAATCCCTGCTGCTGCATGTTTCAGCTTTATTAAGGTGTAATTGTACAGCGTTTGACTCAAGTAGCTGCCTGTGCTGGGTCAGTTTGGCTTAATTGCTGGGCCCTTTTCCTGCCAAGATGGCGACCATCAGTCCATGGGCCTCTATTTCCTCTTCACTACCTTTGTCCCTGCTTGTGTGCTTATTTGGGATGGCCCCCCTTTATATCTCCGACCCGTGGCCTTCTCAGGTCCCCCCCTCAATCTCTGAGTGTGGATATGCAGGGATGGGGCGTTGAATCAGGCCTACCTTCTTCTCTGCTCGCTGCAAGATCAACAATACCAAATTTTTCAGGCATGTGTACATGCCTAATTTTTCTGGCCTCTGGTGCTGCACTGTGGCTTCAACAACCAAACCCCCAAAAAAGCACATAACAGGGATTAAACTGATAGGAGTAGTACTATTTAACACACCACTCATATCTGGTGTAACAGTAGTGTACATTTAAAACAAAAACCAAAAATTCTACTGTAATAGATTGCATAGCAGTTAGTTGTCTGCAAGCGTGTGTGTCAGACCTACAGCGTCTACTCTACCAACTTCTGCAAGTGCACAGTGCCACTCATATTTGTTGTCACAGTAGCTTGGACGCATAGTACCGATCTGTCAAAACCTGTAATGATGAATGAGGTCTAGAGTAGCCTGGTTCCCTTATCCTCTACAGGTTGAGACCTAATGTTTGGGTGACTCCAGACCAACACATGAGTACAAGCAGCACACAAACTCAAAGCCGCCATCCTCCTCCTGGTGCAGCATCATAAGCCACATCAACCACTGCTGTCCTCCTTGCCCCCTCTCAACCATCCGCCACTCCGTCTCTCGCCTTGAGCAGTTCCTGCTCATCTGCCCATAGTCAGGTGCCTGTAAAGGACATGTTTGAGCGTAAGAAGCTAATGTCACAAAGTGCTCCAAAATTGAAGTGATAGGACCAACAAAGCATCTTTTTCCATCTCCTGGTTCTAAAAATCCAGGCCTTATACACGCCCCCTGATAGGTGACGTAACAAGTATTAAACTGATAAGAGTAGTACTTACAAACACGTCACTCCTATCTGGTGGCACCTTTGACTGCACGTGCCGTGCCCCAAAATTGAAGTGATAAAACCAACAAAGCATCTTTTTCCATCTCCTGGTTCTAAAAATCCAGGCCTTATACACGCCCCCTGATAGGTGACGTAACAAGTATTAAACTGATAAGAGTAGTACTTACAAACACGTCACTCCTATCTGGTGGCACCTTTGACTGCACGTGCCGTGCCCCAAAATTGAAGTGATACGACCAACAAAGCATCTTTTTCCATCTCCTGGTTCTAAAAATCCAGGCCTTATACACGCCCCCTGATAGGTGACGTAACAAGTTTTAAACTGATAAGAGTAGTACTTACAAACACGCCACTCCTATCTGGTGGCACCTTTACCTTTGACTGCACGTGCCGTGCCCCAAAATTGAAGTGATAAGACCAACAAAGCATCTTTTTCCATCTCCCGGTTCTAAAAATCCAGGCCTTATACACGCCCCCTGATAGGTGACGTAACAAGTATTAAACTGATAAGAGTAGTACTTACAAACACGTCACTCCTATATGGTGGCACCTTTGACTGCACGTGCCGTGCCCCAAAATTGAAGTGATACGACCAACAAAGCATCTTTTTCCATCTCCTGGTTCTAAAAATCCAGGCCTTATACACGCCCCCTGATAGGTGACGTAACAAGTATTAAACTGATAAGAGTAGTACTTACAAACACGTCACTCCTATCTGGTGGCACCTTTGACTGCACGTGCCGTGCCCCAAAATTGAAGTGATACAACCAAAAAAGCATCTTTTTCCATCTCCTGGTTCTAAAAATCCAGGCCTTATACACGCCCCCTGATAGGTGACGTAACAAGCATTAAACTGATAAGAGTAGTACTTACAAACACGTCACTCCTATCTGGTGGCACCTTTGACTGCACGTGCCGTTCCCCAAAATTGAAATGATACGACCAACAAAGCATCTTTTTCCATCTCCTGGTTCTAAAAATCCAGGCCTTATACACGCCCCCTGATAGGTGACGTAACAAGTATTAAACTGATAAGAGTAGTACTTACAAACACGTCACTCCTATCTGGTGGCACCTTTGACTGCACGTGCCGTGCCCCAAAATTGAAGTGATACAACCAACAAAGCATTTTTTTCCATCTCCTGGTTCCAAAAATCCAGGCCTTATACACGCCCCCTGATAGGTGACGTAACAAGCATTAAACTGATAAGAGTAGTACTTACAAACACGTCACTCCTATATGGTGGCACCTTTGACTGCACGTGCCGTGCCCCAAAATTGAAGTGATACGACCAACAAAGCATCTTTTTCCATCTCCTGGTTCTAAAAATCCAGGCCTTATACACGCCCCCTGATAGGTGACGTAACAAGTATTAAACTGATAAGAGTAGTACTTACAAACACGTCACTCCTATCTGGTGGCACCTTTGACTGCACGTGCCGTGCCCCAAAATGAAGTGATACGACCAAAAAAGCATCTTTTTCCATCTCCTGGTTCTAAAAATCCAGGCCTTATACACGCCCCCTGATAGGTGACGTAACAAGCATTAAACTGATAAGAGTAGTACTTACAAACACGTCACTCCTATCTGGTGGCACCTTTACCTTTGACTGCACGTGCCGTGCCCCAAAATTGAAGTGATAAGACCAACAAAGCATCTTTTTCCATCTCCCGGTTCTAAAAATCCAGGCCTTATACACGCCCCCTGATAGGTGACGTAACAAGCATTAAACTGATAAGAGTAGTACTTACAAACACGTCACTCCTATCTGGTGGCACCTTTGACTGCACGTGCCGTGCCCCAAAATTGAAGTGATAAGACCAACAAAGCATCTTTTTCCATCTCCTGGTTCTAAAAATCCAGGCCTTATACACGCCCCCTGATAGGTGACGTAACAAGTATTAAACTGATAAGAGTAGTACTTACAAACACGTCACTCCTATCTGGTGGCACCTTTGACTGCACGTGTTGTGCCCCAAAATTGAAGTGATAAGACCAACAAAGCATCTTTTTCCATCTCCTGGTTCTAAAAATCCAGGCCTTATACACGCCCCCTGATAGGTGACGTAGAAAGTATTAAACTGATAAGAGTAGTACTTACAATCACGTCACTCCTATCTGGTGGCACCTTTGACTGCACGTGCCGTGCCCCAAAATTGAAGTGATACGACCAACAAAGCATATTTTTCCATCTCCTGGTTCTAAAAATCCAGGCCTTATACACGCACCCTGATAAGTGACGTAACAAGTATTAAACTGATAAGAGTAGTACTTACAAACACGTCACTCCTATCTGGTGGCACCTTTGACTGCACGTGCCGTGCCCCAAAATTGAAGTGATACGACCAACAAAGCATATTTTTCCATCTCCTGGTTCTAAAAATCCAGGCCTTATACACGCCCCCTGATAGGTGACGTAACAAGCATTAAACTGATAAGAGTAGTACTTACAAACACGTCACTCCTATCTGGTGGCACCTTTGACTGCACGTGCCGTGCCCCAAAATTGAAGTGATAAAACCAACAAAGCATCTTTTTCCATCTCCTGGTTCTAAAAATCCAGGCCTTATACACGCCCCCTGATAGGTGACGTAACAAGTATTAAACTGATAAGAGTAGTACTTACAAACACGTCACTCCTATCTGGTGGCACCTTTGACTGCACGTGCCGTGCCCCAAAATTGAAGTGATACGACCAACAAAGCATCTTTTTCCATCTCCTGGTTCTAAAAATCCAGGCCTTATACACGCCCCCTGATAGGTGACGTAACAAGTTTTAAACTGATAAGAGTAGTACTTACAAACACGCCACTCCTATCTGGTGGCACCTTTACCTTTGACTGCACGTGCCGTGCCCCAAAATTGAAGTGATAAGACCAACAAAGCATCTTTTTCCATCTCCCGGTTCTAAAAATCCAGGCCTTATACACGCCCCCTGATAGGTGACGTAACAAGTATTAAACTGATAAGAGTAGTACTTACAAACACGTCACTCCTATATGGTGGCACCTTTGACTGCACGTGCCGTGCCCCAAAATTGAAGTGATACGACCAACAAAGCATCTTTTTCCATCTCCTGGTTCTAAAAATCCAGGCCTTATACACGCCCCCTGATAGGTGACGTAACAAGTATTAAACTGATAAGAGTAGTACTTACAAACACGTCACTCCTATCTGGTGGCACCTTTGACTGCACGTGCCGTGCCCCAAAATTGAAGTGATACAACCAAAAAAGCATCTTTTTCCATCTCCTGGTTCTAAAAATCCAGGCCTTATACACGCCCCCTGATAGGTGACGTAACAAGCATTAAACTGATAAGAGTAGTACTTACAAACACGTCACTCCTATCTGGTGGCACCTTTGACTGCACGTGCCGTTCCCCAAAATTGAAATGATACGACCAACAAAGCATCTTTTTCCATCTCCTGGTTCTAAAAATCCAGGCCTTATACACGCCCCCTGATAGGTGACGTAACAAGTATTAAACTGATAAGAGTAGTACTTACAAACACGTCACTCCTATCTGGTGGCACCTTTGACTGCACGTGCCGTGCCCCAAAATTGAAGTGATACAACCAACAAAGCATTTTTTTCCATCTCCTGGTTTCAAAAATCCAGGCCTTATACACGCCCCCTGATAGGTGACGTAACAAGCATTAAACTGATAAGAGTAGTACTTACAAACACGTCACTCCTATATGGTGGCACCTTTGACTGCACGTGCCGTGCCCCAAAATTGAAGTGATACGACCAACAAAGCATCTTTTTCCATCTCCTGGTTCTAAAAATCCAGGCCTTATACACGCCCCCTGATAGGTGACGTAACAAGTATTAAACTGATAAGAGTAGTACTTACAAACACGTCACTCCTATCTGGTGGCACCTTTGACTGCACGTGCCGTGCCCCAAAATGAAGTGATACGACCAAAAAAGCATCTTTTTCCATCTCCTGGTTCTAAAAATCCAGGCCTTATACACGCCCCCTGATAGGTGACGTAACAAGCATTAAACTGATAAGAGTAGTACTTACAAACACGTCACTCCTATCTGGTGGCACCTTTGACTGCACGTGCCGTTCCCCAAAATTGAAATGATAGGACCAACAAAGCATCTTTTTCCATCTCCTGGTTCTAAAAATCCAGGCCTTATACACGCCCCCTGATAGGTGACGTAACAAGCATTAAACTGATAAGAGTAGTACTTACAAACACGTCACTCCTATCTGGTGGCACCTTTGACTGCACGTGCCGTGCCCCAAAATTGAAGTGATAAGACCAACAAAGCATCTTTTTCCATCTCCTGGTTCTAAAAATCCAGGCCTTATACACGCCCCCTGATAGGTGACGTAACAAGTATTAAACTGATAAGAGTAGTACTTACAAACACGTCACTCCTATCTGGTGGCACCTTTGACTGCACGTGTTGTGCCCCAAAATTGAAGTGATAAGACCAACAAAGCATCTTTTTCCATCTCCTGGTTCTAAAAATCCAGGCCTTATACACGCCCCCTGATAGGTGACGTAGAAAGTATTAAACTGATAAGAGTAGTACTTACAATCACGTCACTCCTATCTGGTGGCACCTTTGACTGCACGTGCCGTGCCCCAAAATTGAAGTGATACGACCAACAAAGCATCTTTTTCCATCTCCTGGTTCTAAAAATCCAGGCCTTATACACGCCCCCTGATAAGTGACGTAACAAGTATTAAACTGATAAGAGTAGTACTTACAAACACGTCACTCCTATCTGGTGGCACCTTTGACTGCACGTGCCGTGCCCCAAAATTGAAGTGATACGACCAACAAAGCATCTTTTTCCATCTCCTGGTTCTAAAAATCCAGGCCTTATACATGCCCCCTGATAGGTGACGTAACAGGTTTTAAACTGATAAGAGTAGTACTACTTAACACACCTTATAATATTGCAGATACAGGCAATGCAGTGAGTGGAGTCTGAAGAAGAGGAGTCAGAGGAGGAAGGTGGCTTTGAGGAGGTGGAAGACCAAACACAGCAGGCGTCCCAGGTGACCTTGTGACCTTTCGGGGACCCTTGGTGTTGTACGTGGCTGGGTGGAGAAAGAGACCTTCAATGACATTAGTGAGGACAAGGAACGGGACATGGCTAGCTTGGTATCCAACCTTGTGCAAATGGGGAGTTTGCGGTTGTGCAAATGGACTGTTTGTGGTTGTTTGCGGTGCGTTAAACGGGGAGTTTGCACTGTCACTGTGAAGCGGGCCTAACCCTTACACTACCTGATCGATACAACATCATACCTGATGTTTTAAAGCACGTTATTCCAAACAATTTAGGAATGTTAGGTAATTTATGCCCTTTATGGCTTAAAACCAGACTCTGCATCAACTATGTAATTTTCCATGGGAGTTTTGCCATGGATCCCCCTCCGGCATTCCACAGTCCAGGTGTTACTCCCGTTGAAACAACTTTCCCATCACTATTGTGGCCAGAAAGAGTCACTGTGGGTTTTAAAATTCGCCCGCCCATTGAAGTCTATGGCGGTTCGCCGATGTTCGCCGGTTCGCGAACATTTGCGGCGGTTCGCGTTCGCGGTTCGCGAACCGAAAATTTTAGGTTCGCGACATTACTAGTCCCTAGCCATTGCTGTTGTGCAAAGGAGAATATGTATGCATATAATAAATATGTTAAATTCAATATAATGTTTGTGTATTCATATCTGATGATGATGTTTGTGGTCGAGGCTTTTTCTCCAGAGATAGTAGCTTGAGGTGTGGCTTATTTAGCTTTTTCACCCTAGAGGCTAAAAAGCACAGTCAGTAGGTAAGTAGAAAATGAGGTTTATTTTGTAATTTCCTGGAATGCTTTCTGCATTTCTGAGGTGGGGTTATGGGCTTTGATTATATGTACGGGAGATTGTTTTTTGAAGCAGAGGTTCAAAATATCAGAAGTACAGCAAAGCCTCCTTGTAAAGTCCTACAGGGTTGGTTATATTAAGTATAATACAAGGAAAGAAAACATACTGGGTAGAGTGAAAGCAAGAAAAGCAAAGGAACTTGTTAATATGGGGAGGTAAAGTACTGGTGTCCAGTCCCACCCTGATCTCTATAATTTCAAGTGATTAGTCTAATGGACCATTCATTAGATGGATAAGTCAGGAAAAAATAAGGGCAAGGAAGGTAAATATACATTTATATAGAATGGCTAATGTATGTCGATGTCCTATTCTGATCCCTATAATTCCAAGCGAGTAGTCCAGTTGACCATCCAATGGCTGGATCACATTAGTACTGTAATAATAAAGGTTAGATCAATTTACCTACTGGATACTGTAATTACTGTACCTGCATTTTCAAAATTGTATAGTATAAAAACTATAAAAACAGATATGCTCACATGGCTTAATAATATTGAGATATACGCTAACGTCAACTGGATAATGGTTCAAAATTTAACAACTGAGCAACTAATACAGTAAATAGGTAGGTTTTCTAAATTCACATAACACCACACTAAAGTTTCAAGAATTTCAACGGGACTCAATAATTTATTCAATAAAATGTCTGCGTATTTATAAGTGTTAGCGAGTACTTGGAGTAGGAGATACAATTATTAATGCCCCATAAAGGCTGCTGATACTAATATGCCACCACCAGCAGTTGAGTCTGACCACTTTCTATCAGCAGATTTAACAGCAAAGCACCTAATAGGAAATATTACTATTAATATAATTATGAAAAGCAGATATTACGTCAGAAATTATACAGCATGGCACTGATGTTTTATATAATTCCATAACCCTTTATCTTAAAATGGTTTAATGAATCCTCGAATGAGGTAGTACTTTCCCATACATTCAACAACCACATTTCTAGTCCTTAGAGAAGAAGAGAAAAATTAGGCAACACTATCTACCAAATCGTTATCACACTTAATCACAATTGTGATTGTATAAATTTCATCCATAAGTGTGAATTTTGGATATGCATATTGACCTAAACTTAAAGCACCTAAGGCAAGGTATTAGACAGCATGGCGAGGCTCCCTCAATCTCTTAACTTCCCTTATTTACTAAACTACCTTATTGTAATACTGATAATAAAATAAAATATTGCAATGAAATTTTCCTCCTTTGTTGAATTTCATTATTTTACAGCTAGTGTCACTAGATTTGAAATACCATTATTTTATTGCGCTTCATTGGTTTCTATTTTGCAACAGTTAATTCATGGAGTTAAGGTATCATTCACATGTATACATTTTGTTATGACAAGCGTTATAATTTAATGCCCTTTTTTAGTTATATTAAAGCCAATTTCCGCTCTGTCATTTGCAAACAATTATTAAGACAAGCAAAGCTTATAGCTGTAAATTAAGAAAAAATGACAGAAATGCTATTATTGAATTGGACTTGACAAGAGCTACCCATCTTTTGGCCTCATGTTTACCTTTAGTGAATGCCCCCTGTACATTGTATGCCACAATGTAGAAAAAGAAGAAAGATAATTTATGTTTATCAGAGTCAGGCTGTCTACTAATCATTATTAGCTACAACAAAGGCCCACCAGACTGGAAAGAAAACATTATTTATGCATTCATTTTCACATACAAAAAAAAATCATCACCGATAATATTTTATTTTCCTTTGGCATGAAACCTCAGAAGACAATAAAAGTAAATACATCTTGCTAACTATAAATATACTGCCGTTATTTTCAGATGTTATAATGAGATACATAGGGAAGTGATGCCAAATTTGATTTTTGAGACAAACATTTTGTTATAATACTAAAAAGTAGAGTTATTTAATGTTTTAAACACATTGGATTAACTGAAACATAAGTAAAGTACACAGTCTAATAGATCAGTACTGTCAGTTCTGTACTCAATCAGTTAAAGTCTTGGGCATGTCTCCTTACCATGACCTTTTACCAGTATGACTGGTTGTTTTGTATTGACCAAATGGAATAGTCTCTAAGGCTTCACCACAGTACAATGCAATACATAGTATAACTGAAAACCATGTGCATATTGATTAAAAATTCATACTCAGAGTATATCTGGGCATTTCAGCTCTCTAGAAAACTATGGAAGAAAAACAAGAAGAGCTGGCAGATACAACTGATGGAAAATGTCCCTGACTTCTTCTATGGTACCAGTTCCAGAAGCCAATCTGACAATTCCAAACGGACCTATTTACAAGGCTTTGACCTGTTCTCCAGGCTCTACAAAGGGATATAATATGTATGACACTCTGATTTTCCATTTCCTGTCCCTCCACCGCTTTATTGTATTGCTATTTTATTCTTCATCCTATAGCTATAATATACTCTTACATAATAAATGTCCTTCATGTGATTTTTAAATGCTATGTTATGAATGTGTGGAAAAAAAATATATGTGAAAGTGATTGCAATTTTATAAAAGCATTTGATGCAAATGTTGGCTACCTTGGTTTAAAGCACTTAGAGACCAAGATTTTTTAGGATACTGTAATAGTAGTAGTCCATTAGGGTAAGTTGCGAGTGGACATTTTTAAAATGATTATGATTAGTCCATGTTTGAGAGAAGAGTGAGGTTAAAGTTCAAAGTTTTAGTCAGGCTAAGTATATGAAAGGAAAAAGTTGTGAGTCGGTTTAAGAGTCGGTACCTCTGCCACTAATAGGGAAATAAATAAAATTATAGATTACTTGTTGGGATGGAAAACTTTCCCTCATTTGAACAATGGTTCTGTTGCTACTATACAAGTAATGACCTACAAGGTAGCACAGATTTGTCATGATCAGAATTTACATGAGACAAGTCATTTGAAATTTGAGAGTCTCCTGTTTCAATTATAACACAGCCAAATGGTTTTAATTGGCACTAGGCCTTTAATAAGAAGGGCAAAGACCTATAAAATAATAGTCAATATCCTTTCTAAAAAAGAGGTCCCCTGCCCATATTTTTTTAACTTGTAATCTGCTCCCCTACCTTCTGAAAATATAGCTGAGGAAATCAGATCTTTTTGAATATACAACACTTAAGTCCAAATGGATATTTTAAAATCTAATTTTTTTTGCAAATGCTGATTTTATTGCTAATCAGCAGTTAAACCGATGAAATTCTACTGTAGGGTAACTTCAGTTGTTCAATAAATAACTTTATCTCACTGTACTGTCAGTATAAAATTAAGGGCATACTTTTTGTTTAGTCGTCAAGTTATGTCCAACTCTCCATGACCCAATGGACCTCTGCACACCTGGCATATCTATCTATGCCTCTGGTTGTGTTTATCCTATCTTGGCAAACATACTGGAGAGGGTTGCCATTTCCTTCTCCAGTGGGCTGTGATTCATGTGATCTCTCTGCTAGGACCTGCACATCTTGGGTGAACCTACAAGGTATGGATCACAGCTTCATTGAAGTACATAAGCCTCTTCACCACGACAAGGTAGCGATCCAGAAGGGAAAGAGCATATTATGTATACAAAACATTATTCAAGTAAAACCTTTTAAATAACTGTTTTACTTTGAAAAAAAATATATATATAACAGAGTAATATAATATTCATATAATATTCATTATAATATCCCACCTGGACCATATTCTCTGGACTTCATCAAGCAGTGAGTTTCTTGCACTGTCTGATATATCAGTCTCATAGAATACTATTGGATTAAGCATACCCTCTCACATAAGATAAACTGCACTGTTTGATAAGTCTAGGGGTTAGTGTTAAACCATCAAGCTACCTTTAAGATTCATTTATTCCAATTTGCTGAACATCAGAATCCTTGTGAATTCTGCAGCTGTGTATTTTTTTTATGATCCCAGTTTGTCTTTCAACGCTAGTACAAGCAATATTCATCCCTCCTTGACTTTAGTTACGTCCCTTAATTCCTGTACAGAATATTGTACAGCACTACAGGCAGCTTTGGCAATTACCTGGTGCCTACCAATGTGTCACACAGAAAACCATAAATTGTACAGGTGTAGAAACTGAAAAGGCCACGTTACTTTAGGAATGCTCTACGAGTTTGTGAAATATCAAACTAAAAAAGAAAAGACTCCCAATGCAATTGTACTGAGTTAGGTCACTATGCAAAAAAAAATTAGGAAATTGTCAATCTTTGCTATTTCATATTTTTTAGCAAATTATTATTTATTGCAGACATCCATTTTCTTTTGTCAGCTGATTCTGATACTTTTTCAGGTAGATATGTTGTTTCCGTTGCTGCTACTAAAAGCTGTGGCAGTTGTAGTTGCCACATTCCACCAGAGCAGATCGAAACTACTTGTGCAATAAAAGTCTCCTCCCACTGATATGCAAATACCAACATGGTAGACCTCATAGCAGCATAATTGTATATAAAATGTATTATATTGGAGGCTGTATCCATCCACTGTAAAGTTGCAATATAGGAAAAAAGACCATATTAAACCCCCCAAAAAGACTCCCAATACAACTGGACTCAACTATGTTATTATGTTACAATTGTACTTTTCTCATTTAAAACATCCTATTTTAAAATACATAAAAGAATAGATGGTATGGGTAAAACACCACGGGCCTCATTCAATTGCGATTTGGCCAATTGAATAGGGCTCTAAATAAGCACATAGCATATATTTTTGAAAGAAGTTTTTAGTTAGTGAACTTCTATCCTAAAGCAAGCTCCTTACTAACTAAAAACTTCTTTAAAAAAAATATGCTATGTGCTTATTTAGAGCCCTATTCAATTGGCCAAATTGCAATTGAATGAGGCCCCACCTATTTAGAGATAGGTGGCTTAGAATATCCTAAAAAAATTAGTAATTGAAATTTCTAATAAGTACCACCAATGGTGCTTCTAATCATAAAATGCTTCATACAATTATTTGTGTCCATTATCACGTTTAGTTATTCAAGGGACCATTTTGAAAAACAAATGCATCCACAACAATCCACTGAAGTCACCAGTTGTCCTCTGTGCAGTGAGATAGATTGATTGGAAGACATTAAGAAAAAGTGTTATCCTTTTTGAAATTGCAGTTGGATTCATGAAGTTATATGGATTTAGTTTAAGGTTGAAATAGATTTGCATGCCTGCCATAGTTGATATATATAGATTTCTTCCTATGAGACTTTGTAAAATACTATGCTAGGTTCAGTAACTAATTTGTTGCTATATAACATTTACATTTCAACATAATTAATCTACTCCGATAACACAGGCAATAGAACACGAGGCAGCAATGTTGCATTTCCAGAGTCCTACCGTTTGATCTTTTAAAAATATTTTTTATTAAGTTCACACATTAAGACAACAATGAAGTTATAAATTGTATCAGGCAACTATTGACTCTGCAGTGCAGTCACTTACTGTATTTCCCTCCTAACAACCTGAAGAATATTACGCTTACTATGGCTTTCCCCTGCAGAGCTGTCACAGGAAAAGCCACATAAAGGCCTTGAAAATTACAACAATTACAGAGTAATTCAATTGAACAATCCTGCAGCTACCTGGCTGAAAGCCAAAACCGTAAACCATGAACCCGTAAGTAGCATTTTAAGCCATGATCATGATTAATTAAGCAAGGCCGTAACTACCGATTTAGAAATAGACAATTTTGAAATGAGACCATCATCATGACTTCAGTAAAACATGGAGGTTAAACGTCAATCAATTAGCATTTAGAAGTCCGATATGCGATCAGACTCGCAATCCGGCAATGTACAAAATAATAAAAATGTTTATACATACTGTTTAGTCCATGTTGGTGGCCTGATATGTATTAACTCCTTGATTACCGAGATTGATATAACACGGAAATAAAAAGTAAAAAAATATTTTTTATTCCAGATTTGCGAGCTTGAGACTGTTGTGCAATTAATTCTAATGCCTTTCATTGCTTTCCCCATCTTTTAGAGTGCAGTATTGATTTATTATTTGCTTTTACAGTGCTATGAACAGGTGTTTAACCCCCTTGCGAGTCCTCTCTAGTACTTGTAGGATTTTTTGTTAAATTTGCCATTTACGGGTTTGAAGGCAATTGCGGACTTGAGGAATTTTAGCAATTGAATAGCGATTTGTGATTGTAACATTTACGGGCTTGAAAGATCAAAGGCTTAGATGGCTTGGAGTTACAATGTTGACATCTGCAGAGATTTTAAGCTTCTAACCTGCAAACCGATTGCGGGTAGCTAAAAGACGCCAATTGAATAGCAAATTATTTTATGGGTTCCATTACGGGCTCTTGTTACTACAATTTGCTCAACTGAATGGAGTATGCAACATGGCCTGATGCAGATCCGAGACACATAGTAAGATCAATTCCCTTGACAACATTGGCCACACTAGGGAGCTCATTGACTTTGCGGCCAAACCACCATCCTTTTTATCTATGCAGTTTCTTTGTGGATGGATACAATTGCTATACAAGCAGTAACTAAAAATGCCTACAACTCCATCATTACCCAATTAATTTTTTTATGTAAACAGTTTCTCAATCCTCTTTCTAAAGCACAACAAATGTGGTGATGTTCATTAGAAGCTGACATCATTGTACCTTCCTCCTTGTTCAGTGCATAAAGGGTGGATATAGTGTAGGTAAAGCAACATTTACTGTATTGTCCGCTAATGGCTACTTATGAGCAAGTGCAAGAGAGCCTGGAAGATATTAAATACTAAGAGCTGAACTTGATATTTTTCATAAACTATAGCATTCCTTTAAAAATAGCATTAATATATTACAATGCATGGCTTTGAACATTTTGGCTTTTCAGCACTTTGCGTAAGCATTAAAAGCTTTTAAGAGGATATAACCCATCCCATTAATCTAATCCTTACCATTTACATGTAACAGAAATACAAAATAAACACTCTGGATAAGGCTCAGATGTCATTGGAGAATTACAGCTTGTAAATAGTTTATTTAACCCCATGCCTGTTTGTCTTTAATTGCCCTCTTCCTCCATTCCCTGCTTGCCATGTCTTTGCCCTTATTTCACTCCTCTCCTCCTGCTCTCGCTTTCATCTCCTCCCTAACCTTCCGTGCATCATTTTCCCGGCTCCCCGGAGAAAGTGATTGTGATGGATTCTTCAAAACCATCTGCTCTGCTTGTTAGGCTCTTAATTAACAAGTAATTACCCGCTTAATATTCACAGCGCTGGCTGCAAGAGCTGTGTCCGAAAAAAGCTTGCTTAAAGGGGAGGGTTATATTTACGTTTGGAAACTCATCTTCTGTATACAGGTTTATATTGTTCTGGGTTCTCTGTGAGGTCACAAAATAATATGGAATACAAAGAGTTTTCACAAATGTGTGGGAACAGGTGAACAGTGTCTCGGTGGGCCTTAATGAAGGAAGCTGAGCCAATTCTCAACTCCATACTAAATGGCAAGCACACTCCAGTTGTTAATGGAGCCTGGCAGGGATTCTGCAGCTTGGAGAAATACAAGTGTCTAATTAGATTGCCTTGGAGAGACTTCTGAGATTCAAAACTTCAGCAAGAGCTCAAAATTTGTTTGTTTATGTGGTATTAAGCAGTGGTGTTTCTGCAGGGCATATTTGTTAGCTGACAACATACTGATATAATGAATAGAATAAAATGACAATGATGAAGGTTAGGTTTGGCTAAACAAAGAAAAGCACCAAATGCATCAGGACAAAAAGTTCTTGTTGATAGTAAATGTATTCATTGGTTTTCAGATGTTCTTATCTTTGTAGCAGTAGCAATATGAAATAATGTAAAAAAAGACAGTCTTGTAGTAGGTTTTTAATTTTTAAAGTAATATTTCTTGCAACTGAGCGAGTCTAAAAGAATAAACCTAAATCAGACCAATTATTATCACCAAACACCGCCCCAAAAAAGTTCCACAAACAATATTCTGACTACATATTCTGACTTTATGAGTTTAAACAATATAAATCAGTCAGTATTAATATGGCCTGTGACAAAGTGAAAGAGCCCAGATCTGAAGTACAGTTTTAAAATTTAGTTTAATTTAATTTTAAAGCAGAGCTGACCAGTTTGTAAGCATAGTGACGTTTCCCTGATTTTAACTTTTTCTAATCTAACACATGCTACTTATATCAGAAATACACATTGCAATGATTAAATCTATACAAATTTATTTATGTAAACATGTGGTTTCCACACCCCCAGAGCTGCCTACATATGCACCCCATACTAACCTACAGAAAAACTGCATTCAAGTACATTTTTTAATCCCATTCTAACCTTCCAGCAAGTAGCAGCACAGTGCAGAGATTCAGAGCAGTAGCATCATTCAAGGGAGTAGAAAGAGGTGTGTAATGGGAAAAATCCCATGATGCCTTGCTTCAGGGGCTGAATTACCATACTGCTGCAATCTTGTAGCAGCCTCTGATTGGCTACAAATAATTATGAATGTTATGCTAATTTAGTTCAGATTTCCATCAACTACCAGAAGAAATGATGCAAACTCTAGAGTAAGTTTATTAATGTTTATTTTGGGATTGTTTCATGCATAAACTACTGAATCTCTTTTATCAGGTGCATTCATAATCCATGAAACGTCTATATGCCTTTAAGAGCTATAAAAACAGCTCAGACACAGACCATCATATGAGAAAATATAACTAAGCATTTCATAGTTACATAGGTACATTAGTTCTATTAAATTCCCCTAATGTGTAAAACCATAGCCCGTAACGTAGCCCACAAGACTTGCGGCTATTAAATTGGCCCGTAAAGCAGGCCGCTGCTGATCTGCGGGGGGAAAAGCGAAAACGAAAAAATTTAAGGGATGTGGAACGTGGAACTTTGAGGCTGCAAATCCTTTGTTCTGTCAAGCCCGTAACTGCTACGTTTTCCAATTTAGATATAAAATTGCAACAAATTCAACCCCGTTACCCGCAAATGGAGCCAAGAAGCCAACGGGTACTAGACAGGACTCGCAAAGTAAAGTCTAATCTGTACCACTTTAGATGCAAATATACACACACTACTGCACAGATATGAAAAGGGAAAGTGATGTTGGGTATTGAAATAAATGGCACAACATGTTTAATTTCTGTGTAAAATCGATCCCGGCAATCGGTGTGTTAATACATAAAATGGAACTCGCATGTAATACAATATCATATTTACGGCTTTATCAATATTGCACTATATCTGGAATTTGGGTGCGATCGTAACTCGTAACTGGAACCCGTAAGACTTTGAAATCCCACCTCCATTTTTCAGTGATGTAATTATGACGATCTCTGTTGCCATTGGCTCCATTTAAACCCATAACTAATTGATCACATTCATGACAGCGCATCCAACGTTCAACAAATGGTTTACGGGTTTGCCTCTCAAGTCCGTAACTTGCATCATTTAATAGCTCTGTAACTTGGGCAAATTTCGCACCTGCAGCCATTGCGGGTCTCACGTTGCACTTATGGCCTTGGAATTTAATAGGGCAGATAGTAATTGAGTTTGAAAAAAAACTTTTAGTCCATCAAGTTCAACCATTTTACATCTCCTCATGAACTGCAATATGCTAATTGTTAATTGTTATTTGACGCAGAGGAAGGCAAATAGAAAAAAAACTCAGTGAAACTGTGACAGTTTTTTCAAAGGAAAAAAAATAAATTCCTTCTTGACCCAAGATCAATACTCGTTCTCTAATTATCCAGGATAACCCTGAATGCCTTTTTTTATTTAAAAATGTATTGAATCCATTTTTAAAGTTACCTATAGAATTTGCTGTCACCACCTCCTTTGAAAGAGAATTCCACAGATTAACCACCCTCAATGTGAAGAACCGTTTTCTTTCTTTAAGGTGAAATCTTTTTACTTCTAATCTTAAGGGATGATCTCCTCTTGTCAGTTGAAAACCTCATGGCACAAAAACTTAACTTTAAAAAACCTTGTATTGACCCTTGGTATATTTATGTAATCATATACCCTCTTAGATGCCTTTTTTTCTAGAGAAAATAAGTTTAATTTGTTTAGTCTTTTTTCCTAGCTTAGCCCCTCCATTCCCCTTATTAGCGTTGTTGCCCTTCTCTGTACTTTTTCCAGCTCTAAAATGTCCTTTTTATGTAGTTGCCAAAATTGTACTCCATATTCCAAATGAGGAAGTACTAGAGATTTGTATAGTGGCAGAATTATATTTGCTTCCCTTGCTTCTATACCCTTCTTAATACATGCTAATATTTTACTTGCCTTTGCAGATGCTGCTTGGCATTGAGCACTGTTACCTAGGCGGTTGTCCACAAGCACTCCCAAATCTCTTTCAATATTTTATACCCCTAGATTTGCTCAATTAACATTATGAATTGCATGGCTATTTTTCCTTCCCAGATGCATAACCTTACATTTATTTGTATTAAATCTCATCTGCCACTTAGTCGCCAATTTCTCTAATTTATGCCTATCCCTTTGAAGGGAAAGTACATCATTATCTGATTTAATTAGCTTGCACAACTTAGTGTCATCAGCAAAAATGGAGACAACATTTTCCAATCCTACTTCTAAGTCATTATTAACTTGTTAAACTATCTGTCTTCTGACATTTCCATCTGCAGGTTACATTATCTGTCTACTAGGGACAGATACCATATTACATAATAGTGCCAATATCTTTATATAACATATTTTCCCTCTCTAACTAATGGATAACCTGACCCCTTTATTTTTGTACCTCTCACTTCCTTCCTAACTTTGCTATTCCTTATCTACTCTTCCCAGGTCTCTGCCTCTTCCATCACCTTTAGATTGTAAGTGGCAAGTGTCTAATCTTGTGAGTTGCCTTGGAAAAAAGCACTTCTTACAAGATTTGAAGCTCAAAACAGGGCCCTCTATTTTCTTGCTTGTTGTCATTATTGTATATTGTATATTTCCTTGTTTTTTTCTCCCCTGTACAGTGCTAGCATCAATACCTCCCTTGTGTATACCAAAGAAAATAACATATTTAGCTCATCTGCCATTTCCTGTTCACTAATTGTAAGTAGGCCTGTGTCACATTGTAATGTTCCTATAGCTTCCTTCCTCTCTTTCTTCCCACTAATATATTTAAAACATATTTTAGAGTTAGTCTTACTGTCCATTGCAACTAACTTTAATTTCCTATTTTATCCAGTCTAATAGCCATTTTGCCAGCCTTATTGATTCCCTTGTACTCACTTAAAGCAGTCTCTGTCACCTCTTGTTTGTATAACTTAAATGCCTGTTTTTTACTCCTCATCGTCATCTTTAAGTCATTGTTAAGCCACATAGGATGTGATTTTCTGAACGTTGTCCATTTATGTTCAGTATTTTTTACCTGCCAGTTCTTTGTCCCAGTCTATACTTATCCAGTGGATTGCTCTATAAATCCAGGACCAGAGACTGTTATTCCAACACAAGCTCTCATTGCATCCTACTCAATTTATCTCCAGGGGCGGATCTACCAGTGGTGCAGGTGGTGATTTTTTTTTTTTTTCACTCTTTTTGAATAAAATTTTTGGGGGAGTGTAGGGGCCCCCATGAGGCCTCCTTCCCCTGCTCAAACCACCATGGCCCAACTAGGATGGGAGCCCCCCTGTGACCCCCTATGCCTCCTTGACCACACACACACCCAGCCTGAAATTTGAATGTGCCTTTTTAAAAAAGAGGATTTCTACTGAAGCTCCAACAAGTGTCACTTGGAGCAGTTCAGCACACTGGGGATGTGTATCAGGGAAGAAGTTATGAGAACAAGGGCTGCAATGTGGCTGCAAAGTACATGGGGATGGGTTCTGTGAGGAAGGAGCAAAGGAGATAGGGATGGGTGCTATGTGATGTGGGTGCTGAGGGGTTGGGTGCTGTGTGGGGATGGATCCAGAGAGGGGATGGATGCTGAGAAGGACTGAATGCTGCTGTGTGAGGGTGATGTTTATATATGTGTACATATATATCCATAGAGGATGTTACAGGAGAGTGGAGAGCACACACCCTAGAGCTGGGCTGCAGGCAGAGGGGCTTTACACAGGCAGGAGGACTGAGTGATTTGGCCCCGGTTTACATCCCACCGAGGGGGGTCCTACAGTTGTTTTCGCCAGGGCCCTCCACTTGTCCTCTTGATCCATTTCCTCTCACCAAACCTTTAGGAAGACTGCTAATGTATTTTCTATCCTTTGATTTCAGTATTTTGGAGCCTTTGCGCACTACATTTTATAAACTATTGTCTTAACCCTCTAGAGCAAGAGTAGCCAATATTTGGAGCTGGATCCATATGAGGACCATCTGTAACTTTCTTACAGACCTCAGCAAGCTCATTGCTGCTAGTTTTTTCTACTGATTTTTTTCAAATCCTAATATCAGCTATAAGTTACAGTAAATGAGTATCCTTTCTCTCAATCTCCTTTGTTATGTAAATTCTTCAGTTGTGATCTTATGAATGCCAGTTTATTAAAATATTTTTTGTGTGTATTCATAAAACAATATTGATTTCAGATCTTTTCTTTATTGCTGCAATGGCCTTCCGACCTTGGTAAACTTTGCAAAACTTAAATTGACTATCCCTGCTCCAGAGTCTGTTTTTTACTATTCTCACTCCACCAATACTGGTTCGACAGAAATGGCCAGTGACGTTTGTCATGGCTAAAGAACAAGCCATTGTCTTCTTCTCCTATTTATAGATGTCACAGCTGCTTTTAATACTGGACATCACTCTCACACATGACCTGTTTCAGGCCGTGGACGGGCAAGAGTACATGATGGAAGCAGCCATGACACACAAGTCTGCTAAAGTTTGGATTTCCTCTACTAAAAACTATCTACTAAAGTTATTAGTTTGTTACGTGCTTCAAAATTACGTGAAGTATTTCCCAAACTACAACATTCTTTAAACACATACTGTATTTCATATTGATCAGCTGATAGGCTATATTCATTGTATAACTCAATCCACATAGCTCAATATGCACCTAATATTATTTTGTAGGTTACTGCCTAGAGCATAAGTGGTAGATTAAACACAATCATGTAAAAATGTCGCCCATGTGCATTGGATGAAAGTTTAAGGATTGTTCTAAAAGTTTATGATAAAGAAAGATCTGCCAGAGCTTTACTTACATTTGCCTTTGTAGCAAAACAATCCTTCAGGGTGATCTTAATCCCCTATCACCAATTCATGCTACATCTATCCTCCCCTGAGCTCTAGTATACCCAGAGAAAGGGTAATACAGTAGATATAATTATATATAGCTTTCCATTAGATTGATGTCAGGAGCCAGGAGCATTTTACACTAAAATGATTAAATATTATGCAGTGCACCCATGATCAGCGCATACAAATAATCCTTAGAACTGTTTAATACAGTTTCTTCTTGTGTTATGTATGTCCCAAGTGTAACTATTCTTGATCAGTTATGTATAATAATTTGGTTCTCCTATGAACTATATAATACAGTTGTGTAGCAATTGGAACTATACAAGGCAGTGCATGCACTTAAAGAATCACTGATGTATCATTTTTATAAGCTCTCTTAAAGCACATGCCTTGATAATGAGCAAAATGCTTTATAAAGTAAAGAAAAAACACAAACTGTAATTTATAAAAAAAATATTAAATTTTGCCTTAATTGGGGATGCTATTTTCCTAACAGGATGTGGTAATGATCTTTGAGGCAGATGGGATCTTTGATCAGTTCTAATGAAAAGCTATCACAGAGTTGAACTTAATAATTAAATGGAAGTGCAACTCAGTACAATCAATCCCTCAGGATAATGGACAGTGGACTGTGGAACAATGGAATGCCCTAGACACAAGCAAAAATGTTTTTTTCCGAACGTGCTTTTATGCTTACACAGCTACTAATGTTATTTGTTATATACTTCAGTCATTTAAGCTCAATGTGGTATCTAAATAATGTATATTTTGCATGGCTCATGTCACATGGAATCTCATATAAACTGCATGCAATGTTTTATGAGAAGTAAGAATACCGAATAATTTGATGACATTGATAGAGTGTCACTGTGATATAAATCACATACGCAGTGAATAAATAGCCACATTCAATTCCAAGCCCGCAAATCGATCACTTTAGGCCGTATGTCTGCGGGTGTGTTGTGATGCTATTCAATTGCTCAAGCCCGCAAGTTAATGTCCCAAAGCCGAAGTTTGTTGCAGTTCAGGGCGGGAACATGATCAATTCAGCAAGCCCGTAACCTGACATTTCAAATCAGCCAATAAAAGATAAGACATTATTACAGCAGTAATACATGGAGGTTACATTTCAATCAGTTAGGTTCGGGGGTCCGATATGCGATCAGACTTGCAAACCAGCAAAATAAAGAATTATGAATATGAATGCCAATACTGTTCTAGTCCATATGGGTGGCCTGATATGTATTAACTCATTGATACCCGAGATCGATTTAGCCCCAAAATTTAAAATAAAATGAAATTAAATGTTCTGCCAATTTGCGAGCTTGAGGCAAGTGTGCAATTAATTCTAATGTCTATCATCACTTTCCCCGATATTTACAGTGCAGTATAGATTTTTTTATTTGCATTTACAGTGCTACAAATAGGTGTTTAACCCCCTTACGGGTCCTCTATAGCACTCGTAGGATTTTCTCCTTTTGTCATTTACGAGTGTGAAAACATTTGCGGGCTTGGGAAAATTGAGCAATTGAATAGTGATTTGTGATTTTAGCCTTGCGAAAGTGAGAGATCAAATGCTTCGAGAGGCTGTAAGTTACGAGTTTAACCATCACCATTTTTTCAAGACCGTAACTTGGAAGCCAGTTGGAGCCCACAAAAAGAAGCCAATTGAATAGCAAATTATCTTGTGACCTCGCCTACAGGCTACCGGATCGCTCCAAAACCATAATTGAAAATGGCCAAAGTCTTCTGTAACCGGAAAGATAAAACAAGGCACAAAATAAAAGATAAACGTACAATCTCTTCTTTGAATAACTCTCAGTACAACATGATACTGTGAGATGTATGTATAGTTTGGAAGTATATATGTACAAAAGGAAATAATAGTATTTTGTGTGTGTTTTTTTGTGGTTAGTAGAACTCAACAACCATTAACTATTATTTTATTTACTGAGAAGCTACTCATCAAAGCCATATTTAGTCTTTTCTGCTGATGAAATACTATCAACTGACATAATACATCTATCACAAGAGATTTAAGAAGCTTGATGGACTTAAAGCTTTTTTAGTATCAACTATGTAACTGTGTAAAGGTGTAAGTAATCATGCGTTTTATACTTTAAGTTGATTTTGATATATGTGGTACGAGTTAAGTACTTAGGAAGTAAGATATAATGTAAAGCCTACATTGTGGTAACAGAGAATATAAATGCAAGCAATATGAACAGTGGCAACCCTGTGTTACTAACCACATTGAGTTCTAGACAATTAAGCATTATGGATGATTTGAGCTTATATTCATTAAGGTAAGAGCTTTTTATTAATGACCCACAATCCTTCTAATTTCAGTTGTTTCTATAAGATGGAGAGAGGGACCCTACAATACCATTTTGGTTTTCTTCAAGAAAATAAGAGCAAAATTATTCCTCTGTGCTGTCTGTGGAAAGAGAGCAGGGGTTCTAGAAAAGTGATGTGGGTTCTTAGTGGTTTTCTTGAGATTTAGTGGAAGGATTTTTATTAATAAATTAGTTTTGGTATTCAATGTGTCATACTTAGAACTTTTAGGTTGCATCATCACTATTGAAAGCCAAAACATGAAGTGGCATATATGTACACAATCACACACGTTATGTATTTAGATTTTTTTATACATGCATTTTAATTATATTTTTTTTTATCCCCAAGCTTCAGCCCTCCATAACCTTTTCCCAGAACCTCCCCAGATTTCCCTTGAACACCTCCCAGCACTTTCCCAATGCCCCCTGCACCTCCTCCAGCCTTTCCCTATACATTCCCCAGCCCTAAACCAGTTTTCACTTACTTTCCACTTTTTCATTTTTTATGTTTCTAAACATTGTACATTTCTAAAATGTACATAATTTATTAATTTATATTATAGCTATTTAATGGAAATATGGACATATTTTCATCTTCTTTAGGCTGAATGACATTGTTTTAATCATCTAAAAAGTGAGCTATGGGTTAAATTCTTGACAGTAAACATCACAAGATAATTTATGATAGTGACGTCAAAAGAAAAACTCACATTTCCACTCTTGGGGTCAATTACATGAAAATAAAATATACAGCCATATACCCTAAATCTTGTAGCTCAGAATGTAAAGAGTTCTTGGAGGAATGTTTTTTAGAAAGGAGTTATGCAAATTCATGTACCCTTATGTTATAATAAAGGCTATAGAGTAGATAAAGTGTAATCCTACTGAATACCACTTACCTGGAACTTTCTGCATATCTAGCAGAACTTAGATCTAAAAAAACAAGATAAATTGCAATAAAACAGCTTCAATCTCAGTTACTTGATTTTACCTGGAGACCATGCAACCCTAGGGGAGCTTTCAAAACACAAAGTCTCTTTACTCCTTACATGGATTACATAAGACACCACATATTCCACAAGGAAATGAATAATACATCTGACTGTATATCACCAATCCTAGGATGAATTCTGACTTCATAGATGCTTTCTTAACCCCACCATCTCCACATGTCAGAAATGACAGTGAATTTTTTCTATGCTTTTGCTCTGAAAATGTATTTATGGTACTTGTATTAAGCTGATAAGAAAATGACTGTCCTCAGGAGTATGTTTTTTTTCGTAAACTAACATTTTTATTACTTCTTTGAAGGTAAGGTTGTACAGATAGATGCTTTCTGTACCTTTAAATTATTTCCCTAGCTCAGGAAGTTAATTAGTATTAGTATTTGATTAGTGTTATATTGTTTTGTATTCTAAAAGCAAATTAGTCTATTTCTAAGTGTTCTTTAAAAGAGTACAATTTACATATAGGACTACAGTGGCTATTAATTATACACTAAACAAATTATTTGGTAACATCTCATCCTCCCAAGCTTATTATTCGTGTCCCAAGGCTTATATATGACCCATTGTTGCTTTTATTTTCTTTCGAGAAGTTCCCTCCTCTACATCAATAACTTATTGATGCCAACATATCGTAGAAATGCTTTGTGTGGATTGACAGACAAGCTGTGCATGTCTAATTTGTACTGGAGCTAAAACAAGTATTCAGTTCTTTACTTTGCAAAGGTTAAGAAATACAGAAAGGTTGTCATGAAACATATTCTTCAATAGGCTAAGAGTTTATACTTCTAGGTGAGGGTTTATGTTTTGGATTATTTGCTCTAATTTGTGGTCCTATTCATGACAAGGCATACACATTTGTCAGATTATGGGAATGTTTTTCCAGTTGCAGGGGATCACTATGGTTGCCTGGGGAGGTTGTTAATTTGTTATCTTTTTTTTTTTATAAAGAAAATAATGACATGTAAAGTGGAAACCAGATAACTAACTAATTTCAAATATATTTCTGTCTTATTGTCTGTCTGTACAATTAATATTATCTACCACCTCTCTCTTCTTTTCTCTCTAGTCTATCCCCATCTTACCTCTTTTACTCTCTCCCTCTCTTTCACTTTCTATAGCTTTCTCTCTTCTAACTCATATCTACCCCTCACTTTCCTCACAGTTTCTTTCTTCCCTATCCTATTTTCTGTCTCTCTCTCCTTCTCTCCTCTCAGTTTCTCTCTTTCCTCTCTTCTATACCTCTTCAGCTTATTCTCCTTTCATTTTATCTCTTCCGTATCCTTTCTTCCATCCCTCTACCCTCATTCTCATTTCAGTTTCTCTATCCTCTATTCCATCCCCTTCCCCCTCACTCTCCTCTCAGCCTCTTTCTTTGCTATCCTCTCCTCCATCTCTCTCTCCCACCTCATTCTTCTTTTAGTTTCTCACTATCCTACCCTGTCCTACCCACTCTTCTATTCCCTCCCCCCTCACTCTCGTCTCAGCCTCTCTCTTCCCTACCCTCTCCTCCATCTCTCTCCACATAATTATCCTCTGTTTCTCTCTTCTTCCCTTTCTTCCATCTTTCCTCATTCTTCGTTTAGTTTATCTCTTCTCTGTCCTATCTCCTATTCCTCACACCCTTATTCTTCTCTGTTTCTCTCTTCCATATTCTCTCTTCTATCCCTCTCCCCTCACATCTACACACCCTCTTTCTATGTTCTCCTCCCTCCCTATCTCTCTTCTACTCTATTCTCTCTTCATTCTCTTCCATGTCCCAGTTACTTGACAGCAGACTAATGTATCTACACACTGAAATTTAGAGTGCCACGTGTGTAGTTGCCTTCAAATAAGTCCTTGCAAGGTTCAGTTGACCATGATGGAAGCATACAGAGATTTGTTGAATTATTTTGTGCTGTTTTCAGAATTATTTTAACTCTAAATCAGGACCTTATCAGAGCTTAACATGCATTTATAATAGCTGATATTAAACATGGTCTTTGCTTGAAAAAAACCTTCAAACACATAAATGTGTTTTATTCCTTGTACAAACTGATTTGGAACAAAGTTAGAACCTTCTTCTGACTAAGCTTAATTAGTATATGTCTGGACACAGCACTAGTCAATTTATGGTGCTATATGAAAAATCAGCTATTCCATCTATTGTTTGTTTATGATAATGTGAAAAAAAGTTAAAAAAGGAGGCCCTGACAGTGTTTTGAAAGAAGTTTGTACAATAATTAAAAAATAATTTTTAACTATTGCAGCACTGGTTTATCATGCAAAGTAAAACTTCTGTTGTCCAGTGTCCATTTCAAGGATGATTGAAGAATCATTTTTATTGTATGTGCTTTTCAAAAAGTAGACTTGATAATGGGCAAGATGTTTTAGAAATAAAAAGTTATTTGATATTAATTTATGAACTACCATTACAATGTTTGCTTGCTTTGGTCCCTAGTAGAGATCTTGGTATGCTTTTAGATGTTTTGTTTCCTTTAAAGGTTTGAACTCCGGAGTGCAAGCCCTTTCAATTGAACTGAATGGAAATCTTACTGCATTTACTTCCAGATGACTAATCAGATTAACCCCAAAACAAAGGAAATTGCATATAAGTTAATAGATGAAATTAGCACTGTGGTCAAAAATGTAAAATAGCTCTTTTCAGATTCCAACACAGACACAATGTATCATAGTAACATACAGTAGTACCAAGGGCGTAGAAAGCAAAAATTTCTGTGGGGAATAGAGTGTATATATAAGTACTAGCGACTTGCCCTTCAAAACATTACGGTCAATAAAAGAAAGTGTTGAAATGCTGTTTGCCACACAATGTGAGTGTACTGTGTGCCTCAACTATATAGACCCCTCTAACACACTAATGAACGCATGTAATAACACTATAAGTGCCATGAGGGTCATCCAGGACCCTCATGAACCAAAGTGTAAGCACTACACCATTTTAACCCTGTCACTTATGGGGGTCTATCCAGACCCTCATAAGCCTCTATTTAACTCCATCAGTCTCATAAGGGTATATTATGACCATTATGGGCCTATTAACCCAACATTAACCACATAAGTGCCTTGACGGTCCTCAAGGACCATCATGACACTAAGTATAAACACTACACTGCATTATACCCCCCCAATAAAACCTTAAATATCAACTAAACACCCTCTACACTAACCTATTAACACCTACACTACCTACCTACCCCCTAATAACCCCCTCCCCACCACTGTAATTACATAAATCAAAAAAACTAAAGTTATCCAAAATCCAAAATCTACATTACATAAAATAAAAAAAACTAAAATCACCAAAAATAAAAAATGTACATTACAGAAAAAAAAAAACCTAAGTCACAAAAAATAAAAATAGGAACATTACAGAAAATAAAAAAATACATTACAACCCCCCCCCCCACTACAGAAAAAAAACATTACACACCTGAAAAGGAAATACATATAATACATACAATACAATTAAATACAATACAATTAAATACAATACAATACAATTAAATACAATACAATACACCCCTATCTAATATACATCCCCCTATGTAATATACATACTTACCTCCCCGCGATGTCTCCGGCCTCCTGGTGTTCTGCTCAGGAAGCATCCGCGCGTGTAAAAAAAAAAAAAACAACACACATCCGCCCTGGCGGATGTCTCCGACGCTAATGAGCTTCCTAACGAGTGTTCCAGAATAAAATTGGCAATGGTGGCTTCTGATTGGCTGAAAAGGCTGTCTTTTAAATTCAGCCAACGAGAAGACGCCAATTGTGAACCAATGAAAAAGGGATACACCCCAAAATACCACGCTGATTGGATAACACACCTGTCAATCTTTATTTGAACCAATCCTAAGGCTTTATTGCCATCCGCCAATCACAATGGAATATACCCCCACGTACTGATTGGTGAAGACATCTGCACCTGTAATATTGATTGATATTAACAATAGCCAATGAGAATGCACAAATCCTTCACCAATCAGTACGTGGGGGTGTATTCCATTGTGATTGGCTATTGTCAGTGCAACCAATCAGAATGCGCAGATGCTCCAACAAATCACCCTGTGGGGGTGTATTCCATTGTGATTGGCTGAAGGCATCTGTGCCTTGTGATTGGTTTAAATAAAGATTGACAGGTGCATTATCCAATCATAGTGGGATTGGCTCACACATTGGCGCCTCCTGTTTGGGTGAATTTGATAGACAGCGTTTTCAACCAAGCAGAAGGCGCCATTGCCTATTTTCTTCCGGAAAAGTCTCCGGGAGCCTCATTAGCATCGGGGATGTCCGTGAGTGCGGATGTAAGTATATATATATATTTTTTTGTATAAAGGGCGGGGCAGAATCGGATCCGGAGTAGGCCGGAGACATCGCGGGGAGGTAAGTACAATGTAGATTATGTTTATTTTATTTTTATGTATGTGTATTAATGTTATGTTTTTTTTAACAGGTGCCGCTCCGAAGAAGGGTAAAAGAATCAGGACGGGACATGACGGAAAGGTGAGTATAATATTTAGAATGTATAGAATGTTTCTTTATGTACTGTAAACGTGTTGCACTAATTTTTTTTATTTTTTTTCCGTAGGTGGCTGATCTGAATGGACATCTACAAAGGTAAGTGGTCTTAATTATTTTATTTTAGCTTAGAATTAGATTATTGTATATATAGATAGCATTTATTGTATGTTAGCTAGGGGTATGTGTTTTATATAGATAGCATAGAATGTATTGTATATTAAATTGTGGTATTTATTTAGATAGATTGTGGATGTATATTATATAGATAGGATGTATATTAGATTATGATATTTATTTAGATAGATTGTGTGATGTATATTAGATAGGGGTGTATTGTATTGTCTTGTATTTAATTGAATTGTATTGTATTGTATTTAATTGTATTGCATTGCATTGTATTGTATTGCATTGTATTGTAATTGTATAGTATTATATGTATTTCCTTTTCAGGTGTGTATTCTTTTTTTCTGCAGTGAGGGGAGGTTTTAATGTTTTTTGTTTTTTTCTGTAATGTTCCTTTTTTTATTTTTTGTGACTTAGGTTTTTTTATTTTCTGTAATGTAGAATTTTTTTGTGAGTTAGGTTTTTTATTTTATGTAATGTAGATTTTGTTTTTCTTGTGACTTTAGGCTTTTTGATTTTCTGTAATTAGAGTGGTGGGGGTTATTAGGGGGTAGGTAGGTAGTGTAGGTGTTAATAGGTTAGTGTAGAGGCTGTTTAGTTGATATTTAATGTTTTATTGGAAGGGTTATAGGGCAGTGTAGTGTTTATACTTAGTGTCATGATGGTCCTTGAGGACCATCATGGCACTTATGTGGTTAATGTAGTGTTGTAACAGGCCCATCATGGTCTTAATATACCCTTATGAGACTGATGGGGTTAAATAGAGGCTTATGAGGGTCTGTATGGACCCCCATGAGTGAGGGGGTTAATGAAGTGCTTATGGGGGGTCTGTATTGACCCCCATGAGTAACAGGCTTAATGAAGGGCTTATGGGTGTCTGTATTGACCCCCATGAGTGACAGTGTTAATGAAGGGCTTATGGGGGTCTGTATTGACCCCATGAGTGACAGGCTTAATGAAGGGCTTATGGGAGTCTGTATTGACCCCCATGAGTGACAGGGTTAATGAAGGGCTTATGGGGGTCTTTATTGACCACTATGAGTGACAGGGTCAATGAGGGGTTTATGGGGGTCTGTATTGACCCCCATGATTGACAGGGTGATAGTGTATATTTTTTTCTTTTATAACGGGTCCTTTAGGGACCTGTAACGCAGGAATTTTGAATTTTCATTGCAGCTTGAGTCCCCTATCGCGTGCAATCGGGACCCCCACTGCGATGGTTATTGTGGGGTTAATGCAGGTCTCTGAGCTTATCTCGGATCCCGTGGGGTTAATGCGGGTTTCTGAGCTTATCTAGGGTAAGTTGTACGTGGCTCGGCTGTGAGCCTCGTTTTCGTTTTTTTCGGTGGCCATTTTTTCTCTCTCTTAGGAGATTGTCCGTGTGAACTCGGGTATTTGGACTTAAATGGAGGTGTAACTTCACTTTCAGAGGTCCTAGGTGCCCCCCCCTTGCTATGGGTAAGCTTTTTATGCAGTTTTTGTGAGTATTTGGTGTGTTTTGATTGTTTTTAGGTGCGCGCGGTTCGGCCGTTATTGTCGTATTTTTAGTGCGTGTGGGTGTTTGTTATGTTAAAGTTGGTTCCGAGGTGTTTTTTTTTTCTAAGTCGTGCGTGTGATGTGTTTAACGGCTTGCCTCTCTACGCAAGGCTCGCCAGCAATGAGCGCCTTTGGCGCTCATTGCCTAAGTGCTACGGTTTAACGGCTCACCTCGCTATGCGAGGTGAGCCGGGTGTTGAGCGCCTGCGGCGCACATCGCTAAGTCGTACGTACTACGCAAACAGCGTGACAATGAATCGTAGTTGGACAATTATAATATGTGATGTATATATATAATATTATATATACTAGGAAATTGCCAATCAAAAATGACGGGAATAAAATTGTAAGCCTGGCAATGCGTGGCTATGGGCCCTCTGAGCACCTTTGGCGCTCATCGTGAGGAACCTTATCACTGGCTCACAAGATCACGCCAGATTATGTCCTGTGATCTTGTGAGAGCTGCTGATCAGGGCAGTTAAAGCCACAGGAGGTGAGGGAGAGGGATATATATGAAGAGCGAGGAATGAAGAGCGAGGCATTTGTGGGCACATTTGTGTGTCCCAGCTCAACTTCCCAGAATGCACTGTAATAACTGTTTTTCTCGGAACTCTGAGCTGGAAGCAGGTTTTTTAACTTGCTTTAGACATTTCAAATTATTTACTGTACTACTGTACGGTGGAGGGCTTCTATCGCTCTTTTGCCCACCATATTATAAATGATTATTGTGGTAAACTACCTACTCATAAGATCCACAACACAGGCTGAGATCCCGCTCCATGCTGATGATAGCCAGTAAGCTTGAAACAGCTGTGCATGGATTGGATAATCAGCCTGTGTTTATTCCAAATTGGCTTTGCATTAAAGCTGTGTAATACAGCATGCATAAGCTTAAAGGAAGCCATGTTTGATAATGGCTACAGAATGAAGAGCAAGGCATTTGTGGGCACATTTTTGTGTCCCAGCTCAACTTCCCAGAATGCAGTGTAATAACAGTTTTTCCCGGAACTCTGAGCTGGAAGCAGGTTTTTTAACTTGCTTTAGACATTCAAATGTGAACACAGATGTACTTTTTATTTGATATATATATATATATATATATATATATATATATATATATATATATATACATACATACATATACATTAAGCCATATAATCTGGGGGTCTTTCTCATCTATGCTTCATCAGTTCCAGATAGATGTGTGTGAGTGTTTTTTATAAATCAAATCTCACTGAATTTGACATCTGCTTCATTGCCCCAAAAATGATGAGAACAAAAAAGCTTGCATCAATAAATGTAAGCGCTGCATTCAATTACATAAATTCGACCAACGTATCATGGATGCTGCCAAGATTCATCAGAGGCAACAGTTTTTATTTATTTATTTATTTATGTATTAACTATATCTATATGACTTTTTACCTGCCTAATTATTCATACATACATTTGTATCTTACATGAAATGTGTAGGCTTACATACAATAAAGATGGGGAGAGAGGGAAGGGGCTTATGGACCAACTGAGTGAAAGAAGAGGGAGTGGAAGGAAGAGTTACATAGACAATGGACAAGAGGTAGTGGGCAAGGGAGGAAGAGAGAAAATGGGGTAGAGAGAATAAGGGAGGAGAGAGGAAAGGGAGGGAGAGAGAGTGGAGGATGAAAAAACTGGGAAGGAAGTAAGAGGAAAGGGGAAAGAAATTGGGTATGAAAGGGAAGGGATGAAGATAGAAAGAGAGGATTTAGGAGAAAGATAGTGGGGGAAAGAGAATTGGGCAAATGAGTTTAGAGTAGACAAGGAAAATAAAGGGTAGAATTCAGGAAAAGTGCCAAAAATGTGGGTAGATGCCTTTAGTTAGAGTTGGTTTCTCTGCGGAGGGGTGGTAATTTGTCTGGGATGAGTGGAGTTGCATAAGGACAAAAGGCAGGGCAAATGGAGGGTAGTAATAATGTACCTACTACATTAAAATAACCCAGCCACTGACTCCTGATATGGCCCTTCCAATCCACACTAAAATACCCCTATTAGTTATGGTGTCTCCCCAACCCTGATCCTTGTAGCACAGTGCAACAAACCTGCTGTTCTTCATGGGTCCTGCTGTGCCTCACATCACGTGATGACATCATGGAAGCACTACCCACACTGTAAGGGTCTGCTGTCTAAGGGCACTGATGCTGCAATGTGGGTGACTTCACACCAATTTGCTTCAGTGACGAGTAGGCAGCAGGGAATCACAGAAGCAACGGACTGTCCCTTTTAATTTGCATTTACTCAGATGTTTTATTTAATACATGTCTCCTTTGACAGTCTTTTTGAATTTACTGTTTTTAATACCTCTTTTATCTCTCCTGTTCCCTCTTTTTAATATGTGTGGGTGGGTTTCCTTCGCCCATAGTTAAGCCACATTGAAGGCGAGTTACTCCTTTTACTTTTATTCCCACATGGTATATGGTAAAAATATGTATATTTAGTAAGGATTTAAATGTTGTCCATTTATGTTTAGTATTTTTACCTGTCAGTTCTCTGTCCCAGTCTATACTTTGTATTGCTGCCCTTAGAGCGTTAAAATCTGCCCTTTTAAAATCTTTTTCCATTTCCCCTATCTTTCCGAAGCAGGTTATAACCATCCAGATTACCAGCCCAGTCATGAGATTCATCCCACCATGTTTCAGTAATGCCTATTAAATCCCATTTCTCATTAACTGCTAATAATTCTAACGCTCGTATTTTTCCTGGCAAGCTTCTGGCATTAGCGAGCATATGCCTTATGTTATCAGTTTGTACTTTTGAAGTGCCTGCCTCTGTATTTGAGTTACTTAGTAATACCTCCTTATTGACTATACTAACCCTTCCCCCATATCCTTCCTCATGAGTAGTTTGACTTACCCTTTCTATACTTTCTACCCCATTACTTTCATTTAGCCCCCCCCACCTACTAGTTTTAAAACTCCTCCAGCCTTTCTACCATCCTATCCACTAGCACACAAGCTCCGTCATCATTAAGGTGCAATCCATTGCTGCTTCAGAGATTGTACCAAACCCCCTCCTTAGTGCACTACTTTTTTAGCCACACATTAACCTCCCTAAGCTCCTTCTGTCTCCCTGGGCTAGAACGTGGCACTGGTAGTATCTCAGAAAATACAACATTGGAGGTCCTTGCCTTAAGCTTATTCCCTAGCTCCCTAAAATCATTCTTTAGGACACTCCATCTTCCACTAACATTGTCATTGGTACCAGTATGTACTAAGACCGCCGGTCATTTCCAGCCCCTCCCAATAATTTATCTACCCGATCAAACATGCCAAACCTGAGCAAGCAGGTGACAGCAAACTGTTTGATTGCTGGGTTCTAGGTGACAAATCACCCTGTCTACCTTACTAATAATAGAGTCCCCAACCACCAGAACCTGCCTGTTGCTCTGCCTATTCTGCCCTCCCACTCCTCCAGTAGAACTGTTCTACTGGCTGTTAGAGGGAACAGCTCTATCTGGCATTGCCATTCCTGAATGGACATTCCCAACAGTTTCACTCAATCTGGCAAATTTGCTGGTACTTGCCAACTCAGAACTGGCCTGCCTCCTGCTCCTGTTCTCCCTCCTTCCCCTTGTAATTGTAACCCAGCTAACTCCCTGGACATCCTCACTAGACCCAGCTCCACCCTTTATACTAGGCCCAGCTAAACTGTGCTCAGTGAGCACCAATTCCCTTTTCTGTGGAGCACTAAGTGCTGCAATTCTTCTCTCCAGTTCTTCTAGCACAAAAACCTGACTGTTGCTCTGTCTATTCTGCACTTCCACTCCTCCAGTAGAATTGTTCTCCGGCTGTTAGAGTGAACAGTTCTATTTGGCAACAAAACAGTTTCATTCAATCTGGCAAATCTGCTGGTGCTTGCCAACTCAGAACTGGCCTGCCTCCTCCTATTCCCTCTTCTTCCCTTGTAACTGTAACCCAGTTACCTCCCAGGACATTCTCACTAGCCGCATCTCCACCCTCCATGCTAGGCCCAACTAAACTGTGCTTAGTGAGCACCAACTCCCTTTCCGGTGGAGCAATATCACTAAGTGCTGCAATTCTCCTCTACAGTTTTCCAATTTGAGCTTCAAAAGAGGCAACATGATCACACCTGCCACAAAGGTATGGACCCTGGATCAGCTGTTCCAGCCGTGCATACATGTGGCAGGATGTACACTGAGTGAGGTTGCCACTGGACTGACTCATGATTAATAATTTAAAAAATTCAGTGAGAAAACAAATCAATATATTTGTATAAAGCTTAATAAAAAAAAACAAATAAACAAAACAACATTCTCACAAAACATGGTGGCAATCGGAACCTTCTATTATTGCAATCCAGCAAAGTTCATATTATGAACAGAGCACCGTATTTCAATACTCTTTCTTTGTGTAGTGTATTTTCTGGAATTTGCTTTTGTAAAAAACAGATAATATTACAACTCTCTCCTTGTGGAGTTCCTGTTCCTTATCTCTTACTCAGTGAGATAAATAGTGTTTAGTTTATTTTTCATTACAACTATTTATTATCACGGTTTCTACAACCTAAGTAACTTGTAACAGAATGTCAGTAGTGATCAACAACAAACAGCCAAAGATACATTTGTATAGCAAACAATTATCACTGGTCAGCTTCTGTATCATGCAAATTTAATCGTGCAACATTTGTGATAGTTACTGTTTCCTTGCTAATGTTTAATTTAATATGGTGAAGCAATAAGCTGTGTTTACTGAGTGCTATTTCCTATTTGACTCTAGCTTTCAAGATTTTAAACTACCAGCAATGAAAATATTTTTTTATTTAAAGGGACATGGAAACACCAACACAACCATTAGATAGAAAATTGCAAGTTGCAAATCATGTTAAAAAATGATTATTTCCATAGTTGATCAGATAGTTACCTAAAAGACTGGTGTAGTCCTCCCGCAAGGAACTGCATAGATGATGAGGATGGAGACTTGCAGCCTTATTCATTTGCGATTCGTCCAATTTAAAAGGGCTCTATATAAGCACAGAGCATATTTTTTTACAGAAGTTTTTAGTTGGTGAACTTCTATCCAAAAGCAAGGTCTTCACTAAGACTTCTGTAAAAAAAATATGCTCTGTGCTTATATAAAGCCCTATTCAATTGTCCGAATCGCAATTTAATGAGGCGGTTGGCCACCCAGCCAATGATGAATTAAAAGTAAAAATGGAAATTTTATTTTATAATTTTTACCTAGACTGTATCTTTGACTTTATGCGTTTAGACTTATTATTCTAGTGCTACTGCTTGTTAAACCTTCCAGATAGGAGTAGTCCCTCAAAAATCATAGAATGCTTCTATCACCCTACCTCTAGGCATAAGTAGTTATTGTCCTATACTAGCATTTTTGGTTTTAATAGCAGTGTTATTTTCAACATCTATAAATATAGACCGGTTTTACTTTTAATTCACCATATGTAGTTATGTGTTTAAGGGATATGTACATTTTCTGGATTCTGAAAGCATCTGGTAGAGGAGAATTTATAGTATATGAAAACAATGTTTGCATTAAAAAATACCAAAATAAACATTTAAACACTTAGTCTGAAGTTAGCAAAATCTATTGTAATTTCTGACAGTTTAAAATGAAGGTTAACACCCCCTCCATAATTTGTTTTGGCTAATCCAGTTAGAAGAAAAATTTGAGACATAGCACTATGTTAGTTGCTATGGCATCACCACACAGCACAGGAAGCAGGGACGAGTCATATCCCAGCAGTGACATGGAGGCTGACAACACTGCTCTACTATTGGCTGAGCAGGTAAATAGTGTGTTAATATTGCTCCCGGGATGCTGCATGTTGATTGGGAGGGGATCAGGGACTTGTGTAGACACCCTCCTGGGAATGTCAACACAATCATTAGAGGGATTTTTAGATATTAATAAAAATAAAATATTTTATGAGATGTGTTTTTACTTATAGCCTGCCTTTTGCCTAGAGAGTGTAGAAATGTATTAATCCAGCAAACGTAGAAATCCCGTTAAGCACCCTAGAACATTGGCTAATCTTTGTAGATCACTGTAATGATGTAGGAATCACAAGGTTGTGGAGACCAGCAGCCAAGGTCAGCAATAATCCAGTTCAGCAACTTGTAGGTGAAACAGGAACAAGCTTTATTGAAGTGATCAGGAACCACACAATAATCTGGCAAGGATACAGAGACAGGAAGTGCCTTATATAGGCCAAGAACCAGACAGCTGACCAGACACAGCTAAAGAGAGTTATCACTGATGTCATAGCTTTTAGAGTCAAGGTATCAGATCTCAGGCAAATCTGCAAGAGGCAGGCTGGTGTACTGGTAGGGAAGAGGTTTAGCAACATGGAAACCAGGGTTCAAATCCCAGCAGAGTCAATTCCTCACAATCACCTTGCCAATGAGCTATTTCATGTGGCTAGTCAGTGAAGGGAATGGCCCTGTATTGAGATAGCCCTTAGAAGAGATGATCTGTGGAATTAAGAATTAGGCCAGCTTTGTGATGGAAACTGTGATGCTATTACAGTGTTTAGCATGGAAATTAGTGATTCTGCACTGTAGAATCCACAGTTGTCTTACACAATTTATATTTTTTTCTTTATTCATTTTATCTTGTGAACCTAAAGGTATATGAAAGTGAGGTGGGTTATGAATTCGCAGTTGAGGCATTGAAACATGCACGACTTGAAGCAGTTGGGAAATGCGGGACTTAGAAAAAAAGAATCCGACCTCGGGGGCAAAAAAAACGACCTCGCAAAAATACTACTTTAAAAGCCAAACCGTGAAAATCGAAAAACAGCCTGGGAGTGAGGTTGCATGCAAATTTAAGCCAAATTTGCAGAGTTTCGTCACTTGAAAATCGGCTAAGCAAGAGAAAAAATGTCAGATAAAAAAAATAAAAACGATGCTAAAGGAGACAAATGTGAGCAAATCACCGCCGGGCACATACAAGTTAGCCAGGAACATTGGTTCGCAAGTGGATTTTCCTTGCAAGTAAAGGCTGATAAATTGCAGAGTGCACTAATTGTGTCCAAGTGAGAAGGCAGAAGTTAATATAAACAGGAGAAGGGGCGAACGTGTGAGCTTGTGGACATTTTCAGTATCAGGTGCAATTCTAGTAAAAGCATAGGAGTTTAAATAAAAGGAGGGACTTCAAAGGAAAGGGAGGGCAGATTTATAGTGCAAAGGGGGAAAACTTTATATAAATATATTATTGTATATTCTTTATTTTTCCCACTGAAATTTTGTAGACAATAATAATAATTATGAGTCAGTCCAGTGGCAACCTCATTTAGTGTACATCCTGTCATGTTTGCAAGTTGATTTTCCTTTACAAGTAAAGGCTGATAAATTGCAGAGAGCACTATTTGTGCCCAGGTGAGAGGGGTGTGGCTTGACTGTTAAACTAGTATAAAAGGTTTGTGAGTTGTTTTAGGGCTGTTTGCAACTGGATTTTCCTTTACAGGTAAAGGCTGATAATTTGCAGAGTGCACTAATTGTGCCCAGGTGAGAAGGCAGAAGTTAATATAAACAGGAGAAGGGGCGAACATTTTCAGTATAAAGTGCAATTCTAGTAAAAGCGTAGGAGTTTAAATAAAAGGAGGCACTTCAAAGAAAAGGGAGGGCAGATTTATAGTGCAAAGGAGGAAAACTTTTTACAAATATATTATTTTATATTCTTTATTTTTCCCACTGAAATTTTGTAGAAAATAATAATAATTATGAGTCAGTCCAGTGGCAACCTCACTCAGTATACATCCTGTCAAATGTATGCAATACTGGAACAGATGATCCAGGGTCCATACCTCTGTGAGAGGTGTGAGCATGTTGCCTTTCTGGAAGCTCAAATTGGAGATCTGGAGAGGAGAATTGCAGCACTTAGTGATATTGCTCCACTGGAAAGGGAGTTGGTGCTCACTGAGAATAGTTTAGCTGGGCCTAGCATGGAGGGTGGAGCTGGGGCTAGTAAGGATGTCCAGGGAGGTAGCTGGGTTACAGTTAGAAGGGGAAGCAGGGGGAACAGGAGGAGGCAGGCCAGTTCTGAGTTGGCAAACACCAACAGATTTGCCAGATTGAGTGAAATTGTTGGGGATGTCCATTCAGGAATAGCAATGCCAGATAGAGCTGTTCCCTCTAACAGCCGGGAGAACAGTTCTACTGGAGGAGAGGGAGGGCAGAATAGGCAGAGCAACAGCCAGGTTTTGGTTGTAGGGGACTCTGTTATTAGGAAGGTAGACAGGGTGATTTGTCATCCAGATACCAACAATCGAACAGTTTGCTTTCTCCCGGGTGCTCGGGTTCGTTATGTTGTGTATCAGGTAGACAAATTATTGGGAGGGGCTGGAAATTAACCGGCGGTCTTGGTACATATTGGTACCAATGACAATGTTAGTGGAAGAGGGAGTGTCCTAAAGAATGATTTTAGAGAACTAGGTAATAAGCTGAAGGCAAGGATAGGATAGTATTTTCTAAGATACTACCAGTGCCACGTGCTAGCCCAGGGAGGCAGAAGGAGCTTAGGAAGGTTAATGCGTGGGTAAAGATGTGGTGCACTAAGGAGGGGTTTGGGTTTTTAGAGCACTGGGCACTCACTTCGGTACAATCTCTACAGCAGGGATGATTGCACCTTAATGATGAGGGAGCTTTTGTGCTAGGGGATAAGATTTTAGAAAGGCTGGAGGAGTTTTTAAACTAGTAGGTGGGGGGGAGGGACTAGATATAAGTAATGGGGTAGAAAGTGTAGATGATATAAGGGATGAATTAACAACTCATAGGGGAGGAGATGGGGGGAGGGGTTGTAAGGTCAATAGGGAGGTAGTCCTAAGTAACTAAAGTACAGTGGCAGGCAATTCAGAACTACAGACTCATAACATAAGGTGTATGCTTGCTAATGCCAGAAGCATGCCATGAAAAATGGGAGAGTTAGAATTATTAGCAATTAATGAAACATGGGATTTAATAGGCATTACTGAAACATGGTGGGATGAATCTCATGACTGGACTGTTAATCTGGATGGTTATAACCTATTTAGGAAAGATAGAGGCAATGGTAAAAGAGGAGGAGGGATTTGTCTGTATGTTAAGCCTGAATTTAAGCCTATAGTCAGAGAAGATATTTATGGTGGACCTAGTGATAAAGTTGAATGTTTGTGGGTAGAGTTAAATAGCGGAACAGCAAATTCCAAAAGAATATTAGTAGGAGAATGCTATAAACCCCCAAATATAGCTGAAAGTGAGGAAATACAATTATTGTTACAAATTGGAAATGCAGCTAAGCATGGGCAAGTTCTAATAATGGGAGATTTTAATTACCCCGAAATTAACTGGATAAATGAGACCAGCAGTTCAGCTAAGGGGAACAGGTTCTTGAGTACACTCAGGGATCATTATCTGACCCAGGTTATACAAGAGTCTACTAGAAATTAAGCTATCTTAGATTTAGTCAACACAAATAATATTGATATATTATCAAATGTTGGAATAGGGCTACCTTTGGGAAACAGTGATCACAACACAGTCTCATTGCAACATAATGGGGCTACACTACCTTTGCCAACTAATGGGTTAATGCAGGAAGTAATCCAAAAGAGGTTGGAAAAAATAAATCTTAATAAAGCCCTGGGTCCTGATGGAATACATCCAAGGGTACTAAGGGAACTGGGTTCTGTAATAGGCAAACCATTATATTTAATTTTTCAAGATTCACTCAACACAGTGTCTCTACCAGATGACTGGAAAAAAGCTGAGGTGATACCTATATTTAAAAAGGGAGCAAGAATAAAAAATAAAGCGTTTATGACTCAAATTTTTCAGGTAATTAAAACTTCAATTGCAAGAAATTGGAGGAAAGAAGCTCTTCCTAAACTATCAGAAATTTTGGTAAAATTAGGGTTCAATCGCGAACTAGAGAGAGATTTTACTACTGCATTTCAGCTAATACAGGACCCGGTAAAATGGGCCATATGGGATTCCATTTCTAATTAACCCTTGCGGAGGTATCTCAATACTAAACTCTTTCTCCCCGGCAGGATATTCCCTCCTCGGACCCTTTTTTCAGCCCTCTCACTCCTTCCTGGCTAGAATGTATGAGGGATGAAAGTATTGTGTATTGGGTGAATGGAAAGGCAATCATGACTCGAAACATTAGTCGTATGAGATCTTATTAGGGTTAATATTCCCTACTCAATATTTATCAGATAATCATTAAATTGTAGTCTAGGTTATATAATCTAACATAGAGACCTATTTAATTTCTCACTCTAGCAATAAATATAATAAAGCCTAAAATAAAGACTAAGGTCCTTCTCATACATCTACCACTTCACAAAGCCAATTAAGGTCTAGGTAGATATATTGATCTAATAATGGTTTGGCAGGTCAGATGTATACAGAAGTGAATTATCTGTCGGGCTCCTCTACACAAAGTAGCGGTTAGGGGAATAAGAAGTTGAGAATTAAATTAAATAAAGAGTTGGGATATTGTCAAATCCAGCTACAACACTCTAAGACTCATCCTATTACGCCTAATAAGTAGATAGGGCATGATTTATGTGTAAGTTTTTAAACTAACAATTTGAATCTTAATGTATGCCATATGTACCTTTGTATAATATGTATATTTTGAAAATAAACAATAAAAAAATAAAAAATAAAAAAATAAAATAAAAAGGGCGCAAGAGCAAATCCAGGGAATTATAGACCAGTGAGTCTCACTTCTGTAGTGGGGAAGCTTTTAGAAGGGTTAATAAGGGATAATATACAGGAATATGTCTATTTGAACAGGATTATAAGTAGGAGTCAACATGGATTTATGAGGTATAGGTCATGTCAAACAAATCTAATTAGTTTCTATGAGGAGGTTAGTAGGAACCTGGATCAAGGCAACTCAGATGTAGTCTTAGATGTAGTATTTTTGGATCAAAAGCTTTTGATACAGTGCCACATGGGAGACTATTGTGCAAACGAAGAGATACAGGAATTGCAGTAAATATCTGCCCATGGATTGAGAGCTGGCTAAAAGACAGGAAGCAAAGGGTAGTTGTAAATGGAACATACTCCGATTGGACTAATGTGGTAAGTGGGGTTCCTCAGGGTTCAGTATTAGGTCCTCTCTTTTTTAAAATATTTATTAATGACTTAGAGTTGGGACAGGAAAGTAATGTCTCCATTTTCGCTGATGACACAAAGGTGTGCAAGGTAATTAAATCAGATAATGATGTGCTATCCCTCCAAAGGGATTTACATAAAATTGAGGAATGGGCATCTAAATGGCAGATGAGATTTAATACGAATAAATGGAAAGTTATGCATCTGGGAAGGAAAAATAGCCATGCAATTTATAATCATAATGGAGCAAATCTAGGTGTATCAGATATTGAAAGGGATTTGGGAGTGCTTGTGGACAACCACCTAGGTAACAGTGCTCAAAGCCAAGCAGCAGCTGCAAAGGCAAATAAAATATTAGCATGTATTAAGAAGGGTATAGAAGCAAGGGAAGCAAATATAATTCTGCCACTATACAAATCTCTAGTATGCCCTCATTTGGAATATGGAGTACAATTTGGGGCACCACTTCATAAAAAGGACATTTTAGAACTGGAAAAGGTACAAGGGAGGGCAACAAAACTAATAAGGGGAATGGAGGGGCTCAGTTATGAAGAAAGACTAACCAAATTAAACTTATTTTCTCTAGAAAAAAGGTGTCTAAGAAGAGATACGATTACCTTATATAAATACACCCAGGGTTCAGTATAAAGATTTGTCAAGGGAGCTTTTTGTGCCAAGAGGTTTTCAACTGACAAGAGGACATCCCTCGAGGTTAGAAGTAAAAAGATTTCACATTTTAGAAAGAAAAGGGTTCTTCACAGTAAGGGTACCAGAGAAGGTGGCGACAGCGGATTCAATAGATAACTTTAAAAGGGGACTTGATTTATTTCTAATTAAAAAGGGAATTCAGGGTTATCATGGATAATTAGAGAAACAGCATTGATCCAGAGAGAAATCCAATCTCCAGTATCTGGGGTCAGACGATTGGCTAAGTCTCACTTGTTTTTTTTTGTTTTGTTTACCTTCCTCTGGATTAATTAATAATAAAAAATAAAAAATAAATAAAATAAAAAAATGTATGATTAATAATTAATTAACAACTAATTAATTAATATTTAAGATCAGAGGAGATCTTAAAAGGTTGAACTTGATGGACTGAAAACTTGTAGTACACGAGGCTCGCAATAAGCGCTGAAGGTCCTCAAAGGAGCAAAAGCCGTACATTGTGTGGCAAGCAGCAAATTTTTGGCGGGCAAGTCAGTCCTTATGTTATAAGGACTCATAGGATGAAGCCACAATTGTGACTTCAGTGGCCCTTTAAAAATTAGGTGTAACTACTAAGACCGATAGAGAGACCTAATGATGACAAATTATTTTAAAACAATTTAAGAGCTTTTAAGAATGCACTTTTTTTTTCAGAAAGTTACCTGCAACTTTCAGTGTTAATATGTTATTCCTTGCTGTTTCATATACTGTTTTTAAAGATTACCCTCTAGGAACAGCCAATTAGAAATTGTAGTAAAGGGATATTGTGTTAAAAAAAAAATATATATATAAGTTGCATCTGGTATAATGGAAGTCCACTCAGCCCAAATATAAGAAATTTTGAGTTTTTAATATTCTAGAATTTCCCTCTCCATACCTCTAGGTGGTTACTATGGGCCCCATTAAATTAGAATCAATGAATTAATTTTATTGCTCTGTAACGCCGCCAAATTTCACGGCCAAGGTACCACTGCCGCTGCGGGCTTGAAGTTTGGTGTGACAGAGCAATAAAATTAGACAAGCCCTCAACATAAGTGCCGACATCCAAAACCATAAACCATGCTTCCGCACGTTCCATTGGTTATGTGCTTATGGGTTTAGAAAGAGCCGATAGTAAAAGAGATCGTTAGATTTCAAACACTTACGGGTTTAAAGTAAAGATGCGATCAGGCCCGCATTCCAGAAATAATGCAATATGAAATAATCAATAAGTATGAAATTCTAGTCCATGCTAGTTCTTTTATATGTATTAACAAATTGATTGCCGAGATTGATATAACACGGAAATTCAACATAAAATAAAATATTTTTTATTGCCGATTTGCAGGCTTGAGAATATTGTGCTATTAATATTAATCTTTATCCTCTCATGTCAATCTTTATAGACTGGGATGATATTTTGACTTGTTTTTTCATGATCACACATTACAGCGTTTTTTCTAATTTTATAAATTAATTTCCCTTATTAAAATTGTTACCCACTGGGGAAAAAAAACATTGGGTCATACAACCTATCTATTAATATTCATACCTTAAATCACTTTCCCTTTAATTTAAAATACAGTATTTTGTTCATATTTCTTTTACCGTGCATTGGACAGACTTTAACCCCCTAGCGGATCCTCTCTAGTACCCGTAGGATTTTTGGCTCCATTTGCCGTTTACGGGCTTGAACGCCATAGTTGCGACAGTAACATTTATGGGCTTGACAGTTCAAAGGCTTCGCTGGCATAGAGTTCAGATTTTGATGGCCCGTAGGATTTTTCAAGGACATTATTAACCCCTCCAGGACCCTCATGACGAAGTCTAAGCACTACACTACACTATTAACCCTATCTATACCCCATTAAACCCCCTTAACCCTAACTATACCCCATTAACCCATACTTAACCCTATTCAACCCTAACTGGGCCTATGTAACCCTAACTGGGCCTATTTAACCCTAACTGGGCCTTTTTAACTCTAACTGGACCTTCATTTAAGCCATTAGGCACTTGGGCCTTCAGTTTGTAGATCCACCGTGCCTCACATTGTAATAATTTCTTTTCAAGATCTCCTTGTCTCAGTGCTATATGGACTCGATCTATTGTACAAAAAGATAAGACTTCAATTTTATTATCATGGCAGTATTTTACATGGCGGGCAATGGTTGTATCCACGGTATTTCTGATACTGTATATTCACCAACCCTACGGTATAGCTGGCGCCTCTATGTCTCCAGTTGTTGGCGGTCATATCCGTCTACAAGCGTCTATAGAGACATATGGATTACCTATCCCTGTTACACGTTGCTATGGCAACGGATCCCTATAAGTAACCCTCTGATACAGCATTATGCAATTCCCCTTTGATAAAGACGTCACACGTCGAAACACGCCAGGCTCCTAGCAACGACGCAGCGTACTCCATCACGCAAGGCGTGCGCATGCGCGTTGCAGATCCGGAGGTCGAGCCACATTAAGCCTGCAAATCCTGCACGGATATGGCCTAGTTTAATGCCCCATGCACCTCTGCTTTAAATGCTTATACGATTCCTACTACAATCAAGTAAGCCCCGACTTTAAACTAGTGATTTGAACCCATATACAGCCTCTATGCACAGAGATCGATCTGGTATATACAGGCTCTCTAGTGGGATGCTTACTCTCAGAAGTGAGAGCCATAATTAATACAGCTTGATATTATTATAAGTCACTAGCTGGGACTGTTGTCGAAAAGCTTTTCAAGGAGTTCCCTCCTATATGAATACATGAGAGACCTTTATCATAGGAGTCTTCTTCCCTAGACTATGGGCAGAGACTCTAAGCATATAGTGCTATTATATTAAAAGGAAGCATTACTCTCTATATATCTTGAGGGTGCTCTGTAAGTGCATGGAGAATATTTAAACAATCTAAAGGATTCATTATAACCTATAGCTCGACTGAAGGTTGGAATAAGTATACCCACTCATTAAGAGTTATATGTTACACAATCTATGTGTTTAGGGGATTGTCTTATTCCTTACATTTGCCCTTTTTTAAACACCCTTTGTCACATTATTTCTTTTTGACATACATCCAAACAATGGGCCATACAGATTAAAGTTAAAGGAACACTGTAGTTACATAATTCAAATAAATATAGCAAACCGTATATAATATATATCACATATATAATTGTCAGTGTTGGTGATGCTTGTGATGTTGGTCACGCACTTGCTACCTTCGCAAAGCGAGAGCCCCTTGCGAGCTTCGCAAAGCGATGCGAGCAGTTGAGGCAGGCGGGATTTAGCCTTGTGGATTTTTCCTCAAGCAATTTTGCAAAACTATTAAATTGCTCCACCAAAAAAACAACATAACATTGACACACTTGTACACTTGAGGTATTGATGGGTACTAGATAGCTCTAATGTGCTCCTGCAACATGCCTAATTTGTATGCATCAAAAAACGAGTGTCATGATTTAATTGTTTAAGGACTCATATTGTCAGTGGTTTGTGAGTATGTCCAAGGGAGCATGACATTGTTGCATTGGGATTATGTGTTATTGTGTGGTTATATGTTGCCTGTACATGGTTATTATGTATCCTAGGTATAATATATTATGAGAGAAAAATGTTATATAGAACATATGTGGAATTGGTAGAAATGCTCTGCATAGAAGTTAGCTGCAGATCATTGCACACTCAAACATGCAGACCTTGGGTCAAGACAGATGCATGTGCTTGGTCCTGGGCAAACACTTGAGTTTAACATAAAGGTTTGTTCACTAGATATCTAATGAATGTGATCTCAAGAGCTTTGATAGCCCAAGGTTGCAAGCCAGATGGTCTGACATCACACATACACTCACTTAAGAGATAGCCATAAACAATGGGATCTCCACAGACACAGAGGCACCATAACTCCAGGGGGTCTACAGCGTGTCCCCTCCCAACTATCAGTGCAGGGAGCAGCACAAAAGGACATGTGTCTCTCCTGAGAGCTAGAAGCCAAGTGAATTAGGTAGCCACACCTAGTGGGCGGACCTGGGAGGAGTCTCATGTTTCCCACGGTGTAACGCTACTGGATTGGCCAGTGGCCATTAGGGGCTGACCTCAGGTAGCGTGTGTATACGTGTGTTTTCCAAATAAAGGTGGTTGAGAGATAGTTTTCACATAAACAAGGTGTGAGACTATTTCTGTGTGTTGTATCCTGACTTGGGGCCATGGGCCACTAAGTAACCTGGATCCAGCATTCTCTGCCTGTAGCTTTTGGGCCTTGCCCTCTTCAGAAGCCATCTTTTGTGCCACAGAGAACAGGAACTACATGATTCTGCTGGGGTAGGTTTGAACTAGGTTCATATCAAGCCCCCTTGAAGAAGCAGATAATGACAATGAGTATGAAACACAGTAGTCTTTACAGCAGTACCCACTAACGTGAACACATTATGCACTACTTCTAACATACTCCCACCCAAATCCCCTCTCTTTTTTCTATATACATATAATCCCCCTTCTATGGGAGGGAAGGGGCTAATCTATAATAAAATCACAGTTTCAGAAAATTGTTTCTCTATTTTGGAAAGTGATAAACAAAGAGTTTTGCGTATGAACTATGAGACTCTGAACTATGAGTTTTGGATTCAATTTAATATATTGAGGTATTCTGGTTTTCTTAGAGGGTTAATCTTTTTAAATTAAAAAGTGTGCTTAAAATTGCAGCTTTACATCACTCTCAAGATCTAATTTAACGCTAGATCTTAAAGACCATATACATAGACCCAGGCAGCATTTTCATCATATCTTTCTTGAGTAGAAGTGGATACATTTTGAATTACCTGTGCTGGAACAAGGATATCCTAACAATATGGCTTCAATTTGCCTTGAGGATAATGTTTTATAAGACTTATCTAAACATAGCTGCATATCATCCCTACTGCAGTGCCCGGACACACCTTAATCTTATCTATTAGGTGAACTTGTAAACAGTATCAAAGGATAATGTGAAGTTTATTCATATTATTTAATTTAAAAGGATGCTGTCACACCAAAACTAATATTTGTTTTAAGTTATACTTTTTGTTTGTTTTTGTGCTGTATTATTAGGGTAATTAGACAATCCTGAATACTTATGAGATGCTTTGAGGTGCTAAATATAGTTACATAGTTACATAGGCCCTCATTCAATTGCGATTTGGCCAATTGAATAGTGTTTTAAATAAGCACATAACATATATTTTTTAAATAAGTTTTTAGTTAGTGAAAACCTTGCTTTTGGATAGATGTTTACTAACTAAAAACTTCTTTTAAAAAATATGTTATGTGCTTATTTAGACCCCTATTCAATTGGGCAAATTGCAATTGAATGAGGGCCATAGTAATTAAGGTTGAAAAAGGACTTTCAGTCCATCAAGTTCAACCTTTTAAGATCTCCTCTGATCTGCAATATGCAGATTAGTTATTCATTAATTAGTTGTTAATTAATTGTTAATGAATTATTAATCAACTATTTATTTATTTTTATTTTTTTAATTATTACTTAATCTAAAGGAAGGCAAAAAGAAAAAAAAAAACAAGTAAAACTAGCCAATCATCTCAAAGGAAAAACAAAAAAATTCCTTCCTGACACCAGATACTGGTGATCGCATTTCTCCCATGGATCAATACTCTCTCTAATTATCCAGGATAATCCTGAATTCTCTTTTTAATCCGCCTCCTCTGTTAGAGAATTCCACAGATTATACATGTAAGGGACCCTTTGCTTTCTTTAAGGTAGAATATTTTTACTTCTAACCCCAAGGGATGTCCTCTTGTCAGTTGAAAACCTCTTGGCAGAAAAAGCTCCCTTGACAAATCTTTATACTGACCCTGGATGTATTTATATAATGTAATCATATCTCCTCTTAGACACCTTTTCTCTATCGAAAATAAGCTTAATTTGGTTAGTCTTTCATCATAACTTAGACCGTCCATTCTCCTTATTAATTTTGTTGCCATCCTCTGTACCTTTTCCAGCTCTAAAATGTCCTTTTTATGAAGTGGTGACCAAAATTGTACTCCATATTCCAAATGAGGGCGTACTAGAGATCTGTATAGTGGCAGAATTATATTTGCTTCCTTTGCTTCTATACCTTTCTTAATACATGCTAATATTTTATTTGCCTTTGCAGCTGCTGCTTGGCTTTGATCACTGTTACCTAGGTGGTTGTCCACAAGCACTCCCAAATCCATTTCAATATCTGATACCCCTATATTTGCTCCATTAAGATTATAAATTTCATGGATATTTTTCCTTCCCAGATGCATAACTTTACATTTATTCGTATTAAATCTCATCTGTCATTTAGCTGCCCATTCCTCAATTTTATGTAAATCCCTTTGAAGGGAAATCACATCATTATCTGATTTAATTACCTTGCACACCTTTGTGTCATCAGCGAAAATGGAGACACTACTTTCCAGCCCCACCTCTAAGTCATTAATAAATATGTTAAAAAGGAGGGGACCTAACACTGAACCCTGAGGAACCCTACTTACCCCATTAGTCCAATCAGAGTATGTTCCATTTACAACAACCCTTTGCTTCCTGTCTTTTAGCCAGCTCTCAATCCATGAGCAGATATTTACTGCAATTCCTGTATCCCTTAGTTTGCTCATTAGTCTCCCATGTGGCACTGTATCAAAACACTTTGCAAAATCCAAATAGTTTCCTTGATCCAGGTTCCTACTAACCTCCTCATAGAAACTAATTAGATTTGTTTTACATGACCTATCCCTCATAAATCCATGTTGACTCCTACTTATAATCCTGTTCAAATAGACATATTCTTGTATATTATTCCTTATTAACCCTTTGAAAAGCTTCCCCACTACAGAAGTGAGGCACACTGGTCTATAATTTCCCGGATTTGCTCTTGCTCCCTTTTTAAATATAGGTATCACATCTGCTTTTCTCCAGTCATAATGGTTTTGCTATTACAGAACCCAGTTCCCTCAGTATTCTTGGATGTATTCCATCAGGACTCGGGGCTTTTGGATTACTTCCTGCATTAACCAATTATTCGGCAAAGGTAGTGTAGCCCCATTATGTTGCACTGTCCCTTACCAGCAACTGCGGCCCTTGCAAACTTTACGTCGTAACGCAAACAACATACGAGACACATTACTACCCATTACGACCTCGCAAAAATCGGCCGCAACCCGCGGACATGGAAAAATTAAAAACACAATAAATACACACAACACATACATAAAAAAGCTTACCTACAGCAAGAGGGGTCATCCAGGACCTCAAAAAATGAAGTTACACCTTAATTTAACTCAAAATAAAAGAGTTTAGACACTAAAAATGTATCTAAGCGAGAGAAAAAATGGCCACCAAACAAAACAAAAATGAGGCTACAGCACTCTAAACACGCAAAACACCACAAGAAACATGCAAAACACCACAAAAGACCTACGGGTATTCCACTACAGACGCATACCACACATTATCCGCCATTTTAGAACAATGCGGAAGTACACAACTAAGCTAACGGTTTGGTCTCGCGCACGCACACTATTACACTGCACACATTCATCACGCTTACACAGCAGTTCCAGACTACTAATGCTGCAGCAACATCAAAACAGATTGTCAGCTCTTCAACACAATGATTCCTGCATATATTACTTGAAAATAGGTAAAGTATATTACTTTATTAATCTATTAGTTATTTTATTCTTATACACCAAATAGCATTAGCTCACTTACAATTTCATTGCCATCATTTTTTGACGGGCAATTCGCCAGTTAACTATAGCTAAGAAAGGAAAGTACAATGTTAATGTAAAAAGGCGGGTACAATGATATTTTTTAGTTCTCCGTAAGAACAAACTTGTTGTGGTGACAGTGTCTCGTTATATATAGTCTTAATAAGTCACTGTGCCAGATTTGTATCACAGACCTGGTGTGATCACAGTTCAGTTCTCAGTGTATCAAACTAGAATACATTTGACAAATGTGTGACACTTCCTTATGATACACCTTGATGAATAGCTACCATAAAATAACATAAGAACTTGTCTTATTTATTTCATGTGATATAAGTAAAGAAACTTTGATTAATGCTTCATCTACCTTTATCTTTGTTTTCCTTCTGGTTGTGGTCTCTTGGTATTAGGTTTATCCCATAGTCTGATTAATTCTGTGTGCACTCTGCCTGCTTTTCAGGGGATGACATGAGGATTTGTCCTCAAACTATTAAACCAGATTTGAGGATGAAAGGTATGCTGTTTTACTGGAAATTAGACCAAATACATATAGTTTGTATAGGTACAACTTGCACATATTTGAAATTCATTTTATACTTCGTACCTACTGATCTAGCTCAGGTGTTGTGTCTGATTGTTAAATTAACATTTTCATAATACCCTCTCGGAAGAGCGATCTGCCAAAGCCTACATTTTTTCCTTTTCTTTTTATATACTCCTCTACTTTAACATAGCATGGTGTTTTCAACTTATAACATTGGTATCGTCCCTATCACAACAGGGGAGGGGAATGAAACGTAATATGAAGAAATAAAACAAAATACAAAGATCTTTAAAACAAACGAATTAATGATTCAAAAAATCATAAAATAGTTTCTTTACTTATTCACCAGGAGTCCAAATAAGGATGTCCAGTATCTCTTACCTCCGTCCATCTCCTCCCGGGTCAGCCCCCCTCCCCCCGGCCACACCTAATGTTTAACTGGTAGTGTTTGTGTTGGATTCCAGAATAATGCTGTCTGGTTCTATTAGCCATGGAGCCCAAATATCCATGAACTTGGGGATTGAGTAATCTAGGAGATGAGAGATGTGTTTATTGATCAGAATAAAGTTTAACTTATTCTTCACTGTCTGTAGGTGTAAATTGGGGGACTTCCACTGCCGTGCAACCTGGCTTTTGGTGGCCAGCATCAGAAACTGTAGCAGCCGATTTTGATGAGAAGTTAGTAGTGAGCTGGATAGGCCCAGAAGGGAGATCTCTATAGATCTGTCTATTTTGGCCCAAATTTTTTTTTGAAGCAAGCTTAAACACCTCTGCCCATAGTCTCGTTACCTCCGGACATTCCCACCAAATGTTTAAGAATGTTTATCTGGTGTGTGGTAGATTCTATGCAGGACTTTAATTGATGTCTCCAGCACACTATAATTTAATGATCCTCTGGAGAGGGTACGCCAACTCTGTTCCCAGATTGATTGATCTAAAGAGTATCCCAGGTCCTCCTCCCATTTGTGTACATATTTTGTTATAAGTGGCTTTGGGTTCCCATTAAGTGTGTTATAGAACAAACTTATGATATTGCTTGACAGTGGAAGATCTCTGCAAATTCTAACTAGCCAGTTAGTTTCCTGGGTTTCTGAGGAATGTATTGTGGTATTTACAAAATGTCGTAGTCTACAAAAAGTATAGTGTTCCGTTAAGGGTATGTTATAATTGTCTCTTAAATACTCGAAAGTAACTACAGCCCTTTCTTGGAGGGTTGGGAATGATCGGGGAGATGCTCTCTAATTTCGGTATTAGTTTGCAATGGCAGGTTGCCCCTGTCCAAATTGCTAGTGAATGCTTAATCATTGGATTCTTTATTTTCCCCAGAACGTTATTTGGTTTAGGGAGCCATATGATAGTGTCCCATGTGTATGGAAACATTTGCAGGTTTTCTATAAAAACCCATAAAGGTCGGTGTTGAGAGGAGTGCGCCAGGGGGATGAATGAGAGCTGTGCCTCTTTGTAAAATAATTTAAAGTAGGGGCATGAGAGCCCCCCTTTGGCTTTATCTGTTTGCATAACGGCTTTGAAGATCCTTGAGGGTTTGTAGTTTCATATAAATCTAAACATTTGATTTTGGAACCTCTCGAGATCTCTGTAAATAATTGGGATCGGCAGTGTGCGGAATATATATAGCAGTCGGGTTAGAACATTCATTTTGACAGCGTGATTCCTACCCAGCCATGATATTCTGCCCTTTCACCATCTCTGCAGATCTAGTAGATGTTTCTTGTACAGGGGTAGATAGCTAGTTTTATATAAGTCTGCCAGTCTGCTCGTGATGGCCACCCCCAAGTATTTAATATGTGATTTGGCCATGTAAAGTCAAAATTTTGCTTAAGAAATTGCATTTCTGTCTGGGAGAGAGCTATGCCTAGTGTTTCCGATTTAGCTACATTTATTTTGAGTCCCGAGAGGTTTCCGAATTGGGTAAGAATTTTTTTGCAGTTTTGGTATGGAGGTGGACGGTTTCGTGAGTAAACCTAAAAAATCGTCCGCAAAGAGACTGCATTTAAAGTGATGATGCCCTATCTGGATTCCGTGGATATCTGGATCAGCCTGTATAAACTGCACTAGCGGTTCCATTGCTAGGGCGAATAGTAAGGGTGAGAGGGGCATCCCTGTCTGGTTCCCCTTTGTACCTCAATTTGCGCCTGGGAGTCCCCTGGGAGTTTCAGCCTTGCTTTGGGGGATTTATAATAGGTCTCAATCAGGTCCATGAATTTCCCCCGGAAGCCAAATTTGATAAGCACCTTTTTGAGATACGGCCATTCTACCGTATCGAAAGCTTTTTCTATATCTAGGGCCAGCAGACAGGTTGGGGTCCATTTTGGGAAGCTCAAGAGATTACATTTAAAGTGCATCTAATATTATCCTCCGTTTGTCTGTAGGGGACGAATCCTGTTTGGTCTTTATGAATGAGTCTGGGAAGGAATTGGGAGATTCTATTGGCCATCAGTATTGCTAAAACATTTAGAAGCGAAATTGGGCGATAATTCTTGACTTCTAAAGTGTCCCTTGCTTCTTTGGGGAAGAATATCAAATTTGCTTGGTTTAATTCCTGAGGCATTTGATGGCCTTCTAGAATTTGATTGAAAAGATTTGTTAACTGAGGGGCCAGTATGTCAATATATTTTTTATAGTAGAGATTGGTGAATCCATCGGGGCCTAGAGCCTTCCCACTTTTCAGGTCACTGATTGTTTTCCTGACTTCTGATTCCTCAACTCCCGAGTTAAGAAGCTCCCCTTCCTCTATAGTCAAAGTAGGTAGATCACACGAGTTTAAAAAGGATTGGTGCCGTTGTTTTTGCTGATGTTGACTTGGGTCTGAGGTATATATCTTTTGGAAAAATTACAGAAAGATTTTTTGTATAAGATTAGGGCTGGCTGTAATATTGCCTGCACAGGTTTTAATTCTATACATTTTTGACTGGGAGATTTTACTTCTAATTTTCCTAGCCAGCATGCTATCTGGCTTATTAGCCTTGGCATATAATCTGTGATTTGTTCATCTAATTGCTTTTTCAGTTTGGTCTGATAATAACAAATCCAGCTCCAGTCTAATTTTATAAAAAAATTTGCGTACCTGATTTGTTGATTAAATTTTTCTAGATCTTCTAAGGATTTTTTTAGAGATTCTTCCCTCAGTTTGGATTGTCTCTTAAGGCTGCTTGCTATTTTTATGAAGAGACCCCTGATGAAGGCTTTGTGTGCCACCCAGGTCCATCCCATGTCTGATTCTGGTGTGATGTTGGTAGCGAAGTATAGCTCCAGGTCATCTGCTATTTGTTTACCCACCACTGGATTCGATACATTTTTTTCATTTAGTCTACAGCTGTATGGAGGCCTGCTTTTCTGGCACATATGTAAGGAAACACTAACTTGGGAGTGATCAGACCACGGGCATGGATGGATATCTGCCCCATCTATCCTATCTGAGAAGGATGAATCTATCATGAAGGTATCTATTCGTGAATATGTGCCATGTACTGACGAATAAAAGGTGTACCCCCTCTCACCCTGATGCAGAAGTCTCCATGCGTCTAGAAGATGTAGGTCATTTAGCAAGGAATTGATCTGTTTCAATTTGTTTGAATATTTACCGCCTGTATCTCTGTTTGATCGGTCTAGAATAGCATCCAGAACTAGATTGAGATCTCCCCCTGAATGATTTGTGTGGGGAAGTAGTTTGCGAGTAGAATGAAACCAGGGATATCTTTGTACCTTGTAGTGTGCCTGTCAGTACTACAAAATTGCCCGCTAGGTCTATCTTCCTATGGTCTATGATAAACGGAAAGTGTTTATGCAGCAGGATAGCCACACCCCCCTTTTTAGAGGGCTGAGAGGAAGCGACAAAAATTGGGTATGCACAATTTAAAAATGTGGGGAGACTATTTTGCGCGAAATGTGTTTCCTGTAGGAAAATTACATCTGGGCGCAGGGGTTTGTAGGACAGAAAGGCCTTACGTCTCTTAAATGGTGTGTTAAAACCCTGGACGTTATGTGTGAGAAAGACAAAAGAGGAGTCTGTCATGGTACCTCCATGAGATCTAAGAGGATGTGCCCATCTCTGTCCATATCTCCGTCACCCCTTACCAGCCCTTGTGACTGAGGTCTGAAGGAGTTCAGAGCCGGCCCCGGAGGAGGTGGAGGGATTGTCTCATGAAGCCTGGTGTCTGGAACTAAAATAACAAAAAAGAGAAACATAACACAGATAACCGTAACATGGTAACACAAAAATGTTGGCATTTCCTCAGCCCATTACTTAACTTTACATGCCAGGGGAGGAAGAAGGGAGTTCCCATTTTCCTGCTAGCCCCCTTTACTGAGGAAGAGAGTCTTAATAAACAATCTGTAGAAGGTGTCTCCTAGCTACCCCATCGTTCCTCCACTGGAGCGCACTTCTAAGGACCTGATTTCTTATCAACCCTCAACTACTGAACAAAGGTGAAATTCTCTAGCCGTTGAAAACTGGCGATCTTTTCTATCAGGTTCCCCTGAGTCTTATCTTTAAATCAGTCTCATGATATCTGTCCAATTTTATATCTCTCCTGAGGGACTTGGAGACGGAGATTTAGATCTTGAAGTTTGGTTTTGTTTTTCGGTCCGACGACTGGACCTTTTTATTTCTGTCCATTGTCGCGCCGGGCTGGGAGGTAGGCTTAATTCTTGCGGTACTTGCAGCGTAGCCTCTCTAGGCAAGAGGTTCAAGTCTAGGAGAACCGTGTTACATTCAGTTAATGAGTGGACAATGTGATTGGCCGTCCCCACTTGGAATGATAGGCTGAAGGGGAACCCCCACCTGTATTTGATGCCATTTTTAGTTAAGATTAATAAAGGCTGGTTTAAGTTGTTTTCGTTTTAGTAGAGTGGTATGGGCTAGGTCAGCAAATATCTGTAGTCGGGTACCATCAGGGCCTGTAATTGCTTGTGCCTTACATGATGTTGCTAGGATCAAGTCTCCTGTCCCCTGGTGAAGAAATCGAGCTATGACATCTTTAGGTTGTTCCGACGACGCAGGACCCCCTAGGGCACTATGTGCCCTCTCAATCTCCCATGAGTCCTGGGGGTGGTCCGGCATCAGATTATGGATAAATGCGTTCAGGTACGTCTTCAGGTCTCCCACTGATTTTGGTATCCCCCTGAATCTTATGTTGTTGCGTATAAACCTGCTTTCTAGATCTTCTAATTTATTTTCTAACGTCAAAATGTGATCACGGTTTTGTGTTATATCCAAGCGGTCTTTTTGTTGTGCATCAACAATCTGATCGGTTATTGTTTCTAGCATATGAGTACGGTGCCAAGATCACGCAAATCTTGCCTTATTACTTTAACAGCCTTGTCAAAATGAGATCCAAGAAGGTTGTTAAAATCAGAGAGGGAGATGTCTGATAGCTTCTTCGGCTGCTTAGTGTGGATTGTATCATCCTCAATGTCCGAGCCTCCTGATGAGTCCAATATTGATGTTTGCGGGGAGGCATGATTTTGTTGTTTTATTTGAAGTGATCCTGGATACTCCTCGAGGGCAAATTTCGCTTGGATTTACCCATTCTGCAGTTTTGGTCTGTGGATCAGGATAATGATCTTAGTATATACACGTTACCAATTTTTTTTTATAGATTTTGTTTTATCCAAGATACTTCAGCAGTGTTGAGTAGCCTTTCCAATGGCAGAGGATCCCCTCCAGCCCAAGCCTATTAATTTACAGCATTAGGGGAGGGTTGAGCGGCCAGTCCCAGTGGCCCCTATGGGGAATATGGGTTAGTGAATCTCATTTTCGGGGGGGGGGGGGTCATATTTGGGTTAAGATGGTTGGTGCATGGGTCGTGACGATAAATATTTCCACCTTTCCTTTTTTTTGTTTTTTCTTTTGTTTTTCCCCTTTTTGTTTGGGGTTTGTCAGTTACTCCCGGTTTCTTTTTGTTTTTGGTGGGTTACTTCTGTTAACTTTCCCTCTCTGAGATGTTAGAGCAGTTTCAATGTTCTTGTCTGTTTGTAGTTTCCCAATAAGCTGTTTTTTGTTATGGGGTTGCTCTGGCAGGGGTTTTATGGTTAATAGAATAACAAGTCCAGTGTATGCTTAAGACTTTTGCTACACTGCTTCATGATATTCTCCTTCGCGGAGCAGTACAGATTAAATATCTGTTTTTTGTGTCCCGCAGTGTAAGCTTCAATCTTTTAAATGTGTGGATATGTATAGGCTTTCAATCTATGCCTTAGGGGAGTACTATTTCAAGTCTCTCTAGGTTTTTTATATCTTGTCTTGTTATTTATGCTGCAGGCGTGAACACCGTCAGGTCAGTTGATCAACCCCCGGATAATTCCTGTGGGGGAATATGGGTTTTTGCCTTGATCCTTAATATGGGTCATGCACCCTAATTAGGGCCTAATTGCCTGGATTATCTTTTTTGGCCTCCCTTTCTTGTATTTATTTGTTAGGGTTTCTGAGTGAGGCCTTTGTTCTCCTTGTTAGGTTTCTGTCACCTTGTTTTCAGCTTGTTATTGAGATAACTGGTTTGGGTCTAGGGTCCTGTAGTGTTATTTCTTGTTTACTGCCCTCTTAAGATGGCCACCGGGTTTTTCGCAGGCTTTTCTCACCCCAAAATGGCAGCTCTGCAGTGGCTGCATCACTGTTTGGCTCTCCGCTCTCCCTCCGCAGCCTCTTCACTCTGCACCTCCCGGGCTGCTCTTCTCCCCCGCCGGACACCCGTCCGGTAACTCACCGGCTCTGTCCAGCTCCCAGGAGTGGGTCTGATGTGTATGGGGGGGAGGGGGGTAGTCTTGTGGCCCTGGTCTCCGGCTGGATCACGGAGCTATTCCCTCCGTTTCCTCTCTCTGATCCTCTGCCATAGAGCGGTCTGGGTCGGGGTCCCCAGTCTGCCCTTGGTATCCAACTGCGATGGGTGGCTAGATGGCTCGGGTTGGGAGAAGGCCGGCTGCTTTGCAGGAGTGCTTGGTCGGTGTAGGTCCTAAGCCTCGTGGTCCCGTAGTAGGGCGACCAGCCCCACTAAGGACCTGTCAAATTGGTCCGCTTGATGTGCTGGGAACTTGGGTGCTCAGCAGGGGTGAATTGGGTGAGAAGTTCCCGCTGTAATTGGGTTTTTGCTGGTATTGGAGCTCTGCCCAAGCACGTCTGCTCAGCTCCCTTGTTAGCCACGCCCCCCCTCTGAAACTTATCTTAATGGTCATATCTTGTGAAATAAATAATAATTTCTTTTATCTTTTCTAACCATGTTCATCTAAACAGGTTCACTAAATGGCGAAGTGATAAGACACTAAAGGACGAAGTGATGTGGAAAGGGGTAGTGAAGCAAGTTATTTTAAAGGGAAGTTTGCTTTGATACCTGTTTGGGGTGTGGTGGAGAAATTTGTTTTGCAGCATGTTGTAAGAATATTTGTATATAATTAGTGCAATTGCCCCCCTCACTGTATTCACTTAAAAGTAATACAGCAAATTCAAAAGTGCACACGGAAATAAAAAAAAGTTTGATATTTAAAGTTTGATATTTAGTAATCCCTTCTCCTAAGGATTTTATCTCATGCAAATTAATCACAGTGAGGGTGATAAGCCACAACAGGATGTTCAGTTGGTAAAGATTATAAAAATGATAAGACTTTAACATATAAAGCTCTGTGACTATTATTTGTTAGGTAACTGGGCATGCTCTTGTGATTGATCACCACCTACTGTTAGAGATAATTAATCACTTGAGATAAAGTTATTAGGAGAAAGGGAGGATCTTTTTTCAGGTAATTTATGTTTCATATAAATATACTATGCATGGAATCATGCAATTAGGATAAGACAAAAATATCACATTTTATTGAGTTCACTTATCAATTTATAGACATGTATACAACATTTATGGAAGCAAGATCAAAACCAAGGATAAACAATTCGGATTTCAGTTTAAGATAGATCACAATATACATCCGTGAGAGGTTTATCAAATCCCTTGTAAATGATTGGATTACAATCTATTTTAAAAGATTTTATATTTTGTTAGATCACTATAGAAATCAATAAGAAGTGTATACAATCTTATCAAGCTTGGATAACAATCAGATGTCTATTCCATATTTATATTTAGTGATATGGCATATTACTCTATTAAAGCAGTAAATAGCAGGTTTAAACACCTACCTGGCAGCCAGATAGAATAGATTGTATACTGAAATAATATACAGATATACCCCGCTTAAAGCTACCAGGTTTAGAGCTGATTCACTATAGAGCTATTTTTCCTGCCAGACCCTTTTTAATGCTAAACCCTGCTATAGCGCTATTTTTGCCTGCCAGATTCCCTTTTACGCTCTGATTTTCTATAGCATAGCCCGACTATAAGGCTGTTTAAGCCTCAGGGACCGCTTGGAACGCTCTGATTCGCTATAAGAATCAAGGATGAGCCAGAAGCTTCAACATCAATAATTTAAAGTTTATATTTCTGCTAATGTATGTTTGCTGTTTCTTTGAAGTTCATATAAAATCGAAAAAGTTTAAATTTCAATTAAAAAAAGGTGTTTTTTCATGAGTTCCCCTATCCCTATCTTCCCTATGTTAAACTGTCCCGTTTAGAGCCGTTTCACTTAACACTCCTATTGCCTTGAACCTATCTACAGCATTAAACGAGGTAAAGCTGTATTGGTTATGATGTAGCTGAATAGAATTCTTATAGTATAAAGTATTGGATTATACCATAAAGGATTTTATAACAGTATTGATTAAACTTAATTTATCAAAGCAATCAGTCTGTTTTGATAGAATGGCCCAAGGAGAAAACAATGACTGATTGGGAATTATGTCTGGACCATGACCCCCAATATTTTATTTCAGGTTTTATCTACACTATCAATTGTAACAGAAAGATTGTACCTGGACTATTTCAATTATATTATAACATTTTATAATAGAAACTTGCAGATATATCTGAATAGGACTGCCCCTTAAAGCTATATGCAAGTGAGCTGGATTATGAATGCAACCGATAGAGCAGAATTAGTAGTGTATGAAAAAAAAAAGTTTGCATGAAAAAATATCAAAATAAATATTAAAACAGTTACCCTAAAGTTTTCTGAATTTCTTGCATTTGCAAACTGTTTTCTATCAATGTTGACACACTCTGAAAATCCCAGGAAAATTAGCATACACAATACATTGTATCTTTTTGGTCTGTGAATTAAGCTGCAGCTTTCCTTTAGATTTCTGTAATACCCAGAACAAGCTCTGTGTCCCTTCATTCACTGGATGTTTTATCTATATCCCAGGTGATACTTTTCTAAGCCCCAGTGATTTGTCCCTGTTATCCCACAGCCCCAGTGATTTGCCCCATCACCTCCCCCAGCAGCAGTGAATTGCCCCATTACCTCTCCAAGCACCAGTTAATTGCCTCTGTGATCTTTCCCAGCCCCAGTGAATTGCCCCATCACCTCTCCCAGCCCCAGTGAATTGTCCCATTACCTCCACAGCCCCAGTGAATTGTCCCTGAGATCTCTCCCAGCCCCAGTGAATTATGAGTTCCCCTATCCCTCTCACACAGAGACACATGCAATCATTCAGAGACGCATGAACAGAAAATGTTGCAGGTCATTGCAGGACCATAAATCAAGCATAAAGGCTCATTCACCTAAAAGACAAATTAGAATAGGAAGAAGAAGCTGAAATGTTTGGTTTCAGTACAATTATAATTTGTCAGAATTTATCAAGGAGAGGGTGTATGTCTAAAGAATAACCATGTAACCGCTCAAGCATTTTTACTTGAATGCCGATTTATGGTCCTTTAAGAACACAGTGTAGAAGCCACATCAAGCTGACTGCATACAGCATTGCTGATTGGCTGCAAAACCTGGGCATGCTCACATGGACAGGGTACACTTTTGCAAAAACGAACCCTCTCAGGAGCCTAGGTCAATCCTGGGGGTGTAAACATAACCTGCAACAGTTTTTTTAATGCAAAGCTAATGTGCATGTAAATAAATGTAATCACACACTACTAATTCCCCTCTATAAGATGCATTCATAACCCAGCTCACTTGCATATACCTTTGAGTTAGTTAGAAGTGATCCCTTTTGGTCTTCTTTTTAGTAAGAATCACATATATAGTTGTGAGCATACGAGCCCACTCGACCCATTGCTCACGCTTGCGGGCTCCCACAACTCGCAACTCCTCCTGCCCGCTCCCCGCTCTTAACTCCTCCCCCGCCACTCTTAACTCCTTCCCTGCCACTCTTAACTCCTCCCCCACCACTCTTAACTCCTCCCTGCCACTCTAAACTCCTCCCCTGCCACTCTTAACTACTCCCCTGCCGGTCTTAAATCCTCCCCCTGCTGCTCTCAACACCTCCCCCCTGCTGCTCTCAACACCTCCCCCCTGCTGCTCTCAACTCCTCCCTGGGGAGGGACCGGCAGACATGAGGTGAAAAAGAGAGCCTAGAGGGAAAGAGAGACAAGAGAGACAGGAGGGACACAGACAGGGAGAGTCAGGAGGGACACAGACAGGGAGAGTCAGGAGGGACACAGACAGGGACAGTCAGAAGGGACACAGACACACAGAGAGAGAGTGACAGGAGTAACACAGAGAGAGTCAGGAGGGATACAGATAGAGAGAGACAGGCGGGACACAGACAGAGAGAGAGAGGAGGGACACAGACAGAGAGAGAGACAGAAGGGACACAGAGAGAGGGAGACAGGAGGGACACAGACAGAGAGAGACAGGAGGGACACAGACAGAGAGAGAGAAAGAAGGGACAGAGAGAGACAAGAGGGACATGGATAGAGAGACAGGAGGGACACAGACAGAGAGAGACAGGAGGGACACAGATAGAGAGAGAGAGGAGGGACACAGACAGAGAGAGAGACAGAAGGGACACAGAGAGAGGGAGACAGGAGGGACACAGACAGAGAGAGACAGGAGGGACACAGACAGAGAGAGAGACAGGAGGGACAGAGACAAACAAGAGGGACATGGATAGAGAGACAGGAGGGACACAGAGAGAGACAGGAGGGACACAGAGAGAGCCAGGAGGGACACAGATAGAGAGACAGGAGGGACACAGATAGAGAGACAGGAGGGACACAGACAGAGAGAGACAGGAGGGACACAGACAGAGAGAGACAGGAGGGACACAGACAGAGAGAGACAGGAGGGACACAGACCGAGAGAGACAGGAGGGACACAGATAGAGGGAGACAGGAGGGACACAGACCGAGAGAGACAGGAGGGTAACAGATAGAGGGAGACAGGAGGGACACAGACAGAGAGAGAGACACAGGAGGGACACATATAGAGACACAGGAGGGACACAGATAGAGAGACAGGAGGGACACAGATAGAGAGAGACAGGAGGGACACAGATAGAGACAGGAGGGACACAGAGAGAGACAGGAGGGACACAGATAGAGAGAGACAGGAGGGACACAGATAGAGAGACAGGAGGGACACAGACAGAGAGAGAGACAGAAGGGACACAGAGAGAGGGAGACAGTAGGGACACAGAGAGAGACAGGAGGGACACAGACAGAGAGAGACAGGAGGGACACAGACAGAGAGAGACAGGAGGGACACAGACAGAGAGAGACAGGAGGGACACAGACAGATAGAGAGAGACAGAAGGGACACAGAGAGAGGGAGACAGTAGGGACACAGAGAGAGACAGGAGGGACACAGACAGAGAGACAGGAGGGACAAAGATAGAGAGACAGGAGGGACAGAGAGAGACAGGAGGGACACAGATAGAGAGAGACAGGAGGGACACAGATAGAGAGAGACAGGAGGGACACAGACAGAGAGAGACAGGAGGGACACAGATAGAGAGACAGGAGGGACAGAGAGAGACAGGAAGGACACGGATGGAGGGACACAGATAGAGAGACAGGAGGTACACAGAGAGAGAGGCAGGAGGGACACAGATAGAGACAGGAGGGACACAGACGCAGAGAGACAGGAGAGACACAGACAGAGAGAGAGACATGAGGGACACAGACAGAGAGAGACAGGAGGGACACAGACAGAGACAGGAGGGGCACAGACAGAGAGAGACAGGAGGGACACAGACCGAGAGAGACAGGAGGGACACAGATAGAGGGAGACAGGAGGGACACAGACAGAGAGAGAGACACAGGAGGGACACAGATAGAGAGACAGGAGGGACACAGATAGAGAGAGACAGGAGGGACACAGAGAGAGACAGGAGGTACACAGAGAGAGAGGCAGGAGGGACACAGATAGAGACAGGAGGGACACAGACGCAGAGAGACAGGAGGGACACATAGAGAGAGAGACAGGAGACACAGACAGAGAGAGAGACACAGGAGGGACACAGATACCGAGACAGGAGGGACACAGATAGAGAGAGACAGGAGGGACACAGAGAGAGACAGGAGGGACACAGATAGAGAGAGACAGGAGGGACACAGATAGAGAGAGACAGGAGGGACACAGATAGAGAGAGACAGGCGGGACACCGATAGAGAGACACGAGGGACACAGACAGAGAGAAATACAGAAGGGACACAGAGAGAGGGTGACAGTAGGGACACAGAGAGAGACAGGAGGGACACAGACAGATAGAGAGAGACAGGAGGGACACAGAGAGAGACAGGAGGGACACAGATAGAGAGAGACAGGAGGGACACAGATAGAGAGACAGGAGAAACACATAGAGAGAGAGACAGGAGAAACACATAGAGAGAGAGACAGGAGAGACACAGAGAGAGACAGGAGGGACACAGACCCAGAGAGACAGGAGGGACACAGATAGAGGGAGACAGGAGGGACACAGAGAGAGAGAGACAGGAGAAACACATAGAGAGAGAGACAGGAGATACCCAGAGAGAGACAGGAGGGACACAGACCCAGAGAGACAGGAGGGACACAGATCCAGAGAGACAGGAGGGACACAGACCGAGAGAGACAGGAGGGACACAGACCGAGAGAGACAGGAGGGACACAGACCGAGAGAGACAGGAGGGACACAGACCGAAAGAGACAGGAGGGACACAGATAGAGGGAGACAGGAGGGACACAGATAGAGGGAGACAGGAGGGACACAGACAGAGAGAGACAGGAGAAACACATAGAGAGAGAGACAGGAGAGACACAGAGAGAGAGACAGGAGGGACACAGACGCAGAGAGACAGGAGGGACACAGACAGAGAGAGAGAGACAGGAGGGACACAGACAGAGAGAGACAGGAGGGACACAGACAGAGAGAGACAGGAGGGACACAGACAGAGAGAGACAGGAGGGACACAGACGCAGAGAGACAGGAGGGACACAGACAGAGAGAGAGACAGGAGGGACACAGATAGAGAGAGACAGGAGGGACAAAGACAGAGAGAGACAGGAGGGACACAGACCGAGAGAGACAGGAGGGACACAGATAGAGGGAGACAGGAGGGACAGAGACAGAGACAGGAGGGACACAGATAGAGAGAGAGAGACACAGGAGGGACGCAGATAGAGAGACAGGAGGGACACAGATAGAGACAGGAGGGACACAGATAGAGACAGGAGGGACACAGAGAGAGACAGGAGGGACACAGATAGAGACAGGAGGGACACAGATAGAGAGACAGGAGGGACACAGACAGAGAGAGAGAGACAGAATGGACACAGAGAGAGGGAGACAGTAGGGACACAGAGAGAGACAGGAGGGACACAGACAGAGAGAGACAGGAGGGACACAGAGAGAGACAGGAGGGACACAGATAGAGAGAGACAGGAGGGACACAGATAGAGAGACAGGAGGGACACAGACAGAGAGAGAGACAGAAGAGACACAGAGAGAGGGAGACAGTAGGGACACCGAGAGAGACAGGAGGGACACAGACAGAGAGACAGGAGGGACAAAGATAGAGAGACAGGAGGTACACAGAGAGAGAGGCAGGAGGGACACAGATAGAGACAGGAGGGACACAGACGCAGAGAGACAGGAGGGACACAGACAGAGAGAGAGACAGGAGGGACACAGACAGAGAGAGACAGGAGGGACAGAGAGAGACAGGAGGGACACAGATAGAGAGAGACAGGAGGGACACAGACCGAGAGAGACAGGAGGGACACAGATAGAGGGAGACAGGAGGGACACAGACGGAGAGAGAGACACAGGAGGGACACAGATAGAGAGACAGGAGAGACACAGATAGAGAGAGACAGGAGGGACACAGAGAGAGACAGGAGGGACACAGAGAGAGACAGGAGGGACACAAACAGAGAGAGACAGGAGGGACACAGACAGAGAGAGACAGGAGGGACACAGACAGAGAGAGACAGGAGGGACACAGACCGAGAGAGACAGGAGGGACACAGATAGAGGGAGACAGGAGGGACACAGACAGAGAGAGACACATGAGGGACACAGATAGAGAGACAGGAGGGACACAGAGAGAGGGAGACAGTAGGGACACAGAGAGAGACAGGAGGGACACAGACAGAGAGAGACAGGAGGGACACAGATAGAGAGAGACAGGAGGGACACAGATAGAGAGACAGGAGGGACACAGACAGAGAGAGAGACAGAAGGGACACAGAGAGAGGGAGACAGTAGGGACACAGAGAGAGACAGGAGGGACACAGACAGAGAGACAGGAGGGACAAAGATAGAGAGACAGGAGGGACAGAGAGAGACAGGAGGGACACAGATAGAGAGAGACAGGAGGGACACAGATAGAGAGAGACAGGAGGGACACAGACAGAGAGAGACAGGAGGGACACAGATAGAGAGACAGGAGGGACAGAGAGAGACAGGAAGGACACGGATGGAGGGACACAGATAGAGAGACAGGAGGTACAGAGAGAGAGAGGCAGAAGGGACACAGACGCAGAGAGACAGGAGGGACACAGACGCAGGGAGACAGGAGGGACACAGACCCAGAGAGACAGGAGGGACACAGACCCAGAGAGACAGGAGGGACACAGACCGAGAGAGACAGGAGGGACACAGATAGAGGGAGACAGGAGGGACACAGACAGAGAGAGAGACACAGGAGGGACACAGATAGAGAGAGACAGGAGGGAAACAGATAGAGAGACAGGAGCGACACAGATAGAGAGACAGGAGGGACACAGACAGAGAGAGAGACAGAAGGGACACAGAGAGAGGGAGACAGTAGGGACACAGACAGAGAGAGACAGGAGGGACACAGACAGATAGAGAGAGACAGGAGGGACACAGAGAGAGACAGGAGGGACACAGATAGAGAGACAGGAGGGACACAGATAGAGAGAGACAGGAGGTACACAGATAGAGAGACAGGAGGGACACAGACAGAGAGACAGGAGGGACACAGATAGAGAGACAGGAGGGACACAGATAGAGAGAGACAGGAGGGACACAGATAGAGAGACAGGAGGGACACAGATAGAGAGACAGGAGGGACAGAGAGAGACAGGAAGGACACGGATGGAGGGACACAGATAGAGAGACAGGAGGTACAGAGAGAGAGAGGCAGAAGGGACACAGACGCAGAGAGACAGGAGGGACACAGACGCAGAGAGACAGGAGGGACACAGACCCAGAGAGACAGGAGGGACACATAGAGAGAGAGACAGGAGAAACACATAGAGAGAGAGACAGGAGAAACACATAGAGAGAGAGAGACAGGAGAAACACATAGAGAGAGAGACAGGAGAGACACAGAGAGAGACAGGAGGGACACAGACGCAGAGAGACAGGAGGGACACAGACGCAGAGAGACAGGAGGGACACAGACGCAGAGAGACAGGAGGGACACAGACCCAGAGAGACAGGAGGGACACAGACCCAGAGAGACAGGAGGGACACAGACCGAGAGAGACAGGAGGGACACAGATAGAGGGAGACAGGAGGGACACAGACAGAGAGAGAGACACAGGAGGGACACAGATAGAGAGAGACAGGAGGGAAACAGATAGAGAGACAGGAGCGACACAGATAGAGAGACAGGAGGGACACAGACAGAGAGAGAGACAGAAGGGACACAGAGAGAGGGAGACAGTAGGGACACAGACAGAGAGAGACAGGAGGGACACAGACAGATAGAGAGAGACAGGAGGGACACAGAGAGAGACAGGAGGGACACAGATAGAGAGACAGGAGGGACACAGATAGAGAGAGACAGGAGGTACACAGATAGAGAGACAGGAGGGACACAGACAGAGAGACAGGAGGGACACAGATAGAGAGACAGGAGGGACACAGATAGAGAGAGACAGGAGGGACACAGATAGAGAGACAGGAGGGACACAGATAGAGAGACAGGAGGGACACAGACAGAGAGAGAGACAGAAGGGACACAGAGAGAGGGAGACAGTAGGGACACAGACAGAGAGAGACAGGAGGGACACAGACAGATAGAGAGAGACAGGAGGGACACAGATAGAGAGAGACAGGAGGGACACAGATAGAGAGAGACAGGAGGGACACAGACAGAGAGAGAGACAGAAGGGACACAGAGAGAGGGAGACAGTAGGGACACATAGAGAGACAGGAGGGACACAGACAGAGAGAGACAGGAGGGACAGAGAGAGACAGGAAGGACACGGATGGAGGGACACAGATAGAGAGACAGGAGGGACACAGACAGAGAGAAACAGGAGGGACACAGACAAAGAGAGACAGGAGGGACACAGAGAGAGACAGTAGGGACACAGAGAGAGACAGTAGGGACACGGATGGAGAGACACAGACAGAGAGAGACAGGAGGGACACAGATAGAGAGACAGGAGGGACACAGACAGGGAGAGACAGGAGGGACAGAGAGAGACAGGAAGGACACGGATGGAGGGACACAGATAGAGAGAGACAAGAGGGACACAGACAGAGAGAGACAGGAGGGACACAGATGTAGGGACACAGATAGAGAGATAGGAGGGACACAGGCAGAGAGAGACAGGAGGGACACAGAGAGAGACAGTAGGGACACAGACAGAGAGAGACCGGAGGGACACAGACAGAGAGAGACAGGAGGGACACAGACAGAGACAGGAGGGACACAGACAGAGAGAGACAGGAGGGACACAGACCGAGAGAGACAGGAGGGACACAGATAGAGGGAGACAGGAGGGACACAGATAGAGAGACAGGAGGGACACAGAGAGAGGGAGACAGTAGGGACACAGAGAGAGACAGGGGGGGACACAGACAGAGAGAGACAGGAGGGACACAGACAGAGAGAGACAGGAGGGACACAGATAGAGAGAGACAGGAGGGACACAGATAGAGAGACAGGAGGGACACAGACAGAGAGAGAGACAGAAGGGACACAGAGAGAGGGAGACAGTAGGGACACAGAGAGAGACAGGAGGGACACAGACAGAGAGACAGGAGGGACAAAGATAGAGAGACAGGAGGGACAGAGAGAGACAGGAGGGACACAGATAGAGAGAGACAGGAGGGACACAGATAGAGAGAGACAGGAGGGACACAGACAGAGAGAGACAGGAGGGACACAGATAGAGAGACAGGGGGGACAGAGAGAGACAGGAAGGACACGGATGGAGGGACACAGATAGAGAGACAGGAGGTACAGAGAGAGAGGCAGAAGGGACACAGACGCAGAGAGACAGGAGGGACACAGACGCAGAGAGACAGGAGGGACACAGACCCAGAGAGACAGGAGGGACACATAGAGAGAGAGACAGGAGAAACACATAGAGAGAGAGACAGGAGAAACACATAGAGAGAGAGAGACAGGAGAAACACATAGAGAGAGAGACAGGAGAGACACAGAGAGAGACAGGAGGGACACAGACGCAGAGAGACAGGAGGGACACAGACGCAGAGAGACAGGAGGGACACAGACGCAGAGAGACAGGAGGGACACAGACCCAGAGAGACAGGAGGGACACAGACCCAGAGAGACAGGAGGGACACAGACCGAGAGAGACAGGAGGGACACAGATAGAGGGAGACAGGAGGTACACAGACAGAGAGAGAGACACAGGAGGGACACAGATAGAGAGAGACAGGAGGGAAACAGATAGAGAGACAGGAGCGACACAGATAGAGAGACAGGAGGGACACAGACAGAGAGAGAGACAGAAGGGACACAGAGAGAGGGAGACAGTAGGGACACAGACAGAGAGAGACAGGAGGGACACAGAGAGAGAGAGAGAGACAGGAGGGACACAGAGAGAGACAGGAGGGACACAGATAGAGAGATAGGAGGGACACAGATAGAGAGAGACAGGAGGTACACAGATAGAGAGACAGGAGGGACACAGACAGAGAGACAGGAGGGACACAGATAGAGAGACAGGAGGGACACAGATAGAGAGAGACAGGAGGGACACAGATAGAGAGACAGGAGGGACACAGATAGAGAGACAGGAGGGACACAGACAGAGAGAGAGACAGAAGGGACACAGAGAGAGGGAGACAGTAGGGACACAGACAGAGAGAGACAGGAGGGACACAGACAGAGAGAGACAGGAGGGACACAGAGAGAGACAGGAGGGACACAGATAGAGAGAGACAGGAGGGACACAGACAGAGAGAGAGACAGAAGGGACACAGAGAGAGGGAGACAGTAGGGACACATAGAGAGACAGGAGGGACACAGACAGAGAGACAGTAGGGACACGGATGGAGAGACACAGACAGAGAGAGACAGGAGGGACACAGATAGAGAGACAGGAGGGACACAGACAGAGAGAGACAGGAGGGACAGTGAGAGACAGGAAGGACACGGATGGAGGGACACAGATAGAGAGAGACAAGAGGGACACAGACAGAGAGAGACAGGAGGGACACAGATGGAGGGACACAGATAGAGAGATAGGAGGGACACAGGCAGAGAGAGACCGGAGGGACAGCGAGAGACAGGAGGAACACAGACAGAGAGACACAGGAGGGACACAGACAGAGAGAGACAGGAGGGACACAGACAGAGAGAGACAGGAGGGACACAGACAGAGAGACAGGAGGGACAGAGAGAGACAGGAGGGACACTGATGGAGAGACACAGACAGAGAGAGACAGAAGGGACACAGATAGAGAGACAGGAGGGACAGAGGGAGAGAGAGACAGGAGGTACACAGTGAGAGAGAGAGACAGGAGGGACACAGAGAGAGAGAGAGACAGGAGGGACACAGGCAGAGAGAAGAGACATGAGAGAGACAGGTGGGACAGAGACAGGAGGGACAGAGACAGACAGAGATAGAGAGACAGGAGGGACTCATCCAGAGATAGAGAGACAGGAGGGACAGAGAGAGAGAGACAGACAGGAAGGAGTGACAGAGAGAGACTGACAGAAAGAAGGGACAGAGAGACAGATAGGAGGGAGGGATAGAGAGACAGACAGGAGGGAGGGATAGAGAGAGAGACAGGAAGGAGGGACAGAGAGAAAGATTGACAGGAAGGAGGGACAGAGAGAAAGATTGATAGGAAGGAGGGACAGAGAGAAAGATTGACAGGAAGGAGGGACAGAGAGAAAGATTGACATGAAGGAGGGACAGAGAGACAGACAGGAAGGAGGGACAGAGAGAAAGATTGACAGGAAGGAGGGACAGAGAGAAAGATTGACAGGAAGGAGGGACAGAGAGAAAGATTGACAGGAAGGAGGGACAGAGAGAAAGATTGACATGAAGGAGGGACAGAGAGACAGACAGGAAGGAGGGACAGAGAGATGAGAAAAGTGGAGTGGAAGTGACAGGGGAAGGGAGAGGGGTGGAAGAGACACAGGAAAGGGAAATGGGGGAAGAGACACAGGGAGGAAGAGAAGGGAAAAGAAACGGGAGGGAGGGAAGAGACACAAGGGAGGGGGAGAGGGGTTGAAGAGACACGGGAGGGAGAGAGGGGAAAGGGGACACATGGGAGGGGGAGGGGGGAAGAGATACAGGGGTGGAGAGGGGGGAAGAGACACATGGGGGAGAGGCTCGCAATGAGCGCCTTTGGCGCTCATTGCGAGGCCCATGATGAGCTTCAAAGGTGCTTAGTAAAGTAGAGGTTGGAGTGTCTCTCATTGAGCGCCTACCGTCAAGTAGAGGGGGGAAAAGGTAGAGGGGGAGAGGCTCACAATGAGCGCCAAAGGCGCTCATCGCAAGGCCAGTTAAGTAGAGGGGGAGAGGCTTGCAATTTGTGGCAAACACCATTGCCAGGCTTCAACTTTTATTGCCGTCATTTTTGACGGGCAAGTGGCTAGTGTTATAATAAAGATAAATATAAGGAAATCATAGAGAAAAGACAAGAGGGCAGAAGTTTTAGTGACAGACAGAACAGTCCCAAGCTTCCCCCTGTACTAATAGATAAACTCTTTCCTTATCATCCACTCCCCTTCACTTGGCTGATTTTAACTAATTGCAATAGCCTCCCAACATATTTGTATGTACTTGCATAATTAAGACATGCCAATAAAATGGTGTATAGCGGTTATTTATGTAAGCTGGAGTGCAAACACACTCCATTGTCCAACTATGAAATATCATGGAAAATAAGTGTTGACTTTTGGTTATACTTTGAGCTAAATGAATTTTTTCAGGTTTGAATAAATAATTGTTACTCTATCTGCATCTGTTGTGTGCATGGTTAAAACAATAGGAGAGCATGAGAGCAACCTTAAATCAGATACTTTTTTCCCCCATAAATACGAAAATAAAAAAACCTAGCTCCCATTCAGAGACTGCCTCACATGTTGGCCCTCTCAATAAGCTCGGTAGCTAGGCCACCATACACCTTACATCTTTATCTAATTTACAACTTAGTGTCATTAGCAAAAATGGGGACAATACTTTCCAATCCTACTTCTAAGTCATTAATCAATATGTTAAAAAGGAGAGGACCTAATACTGAAGCCTAAGGAACCCCACATTAGTCCAATCTGAGTACATTCCATTTATAATAACTCTTTGCTTCCTGTCTTTTTGCCAGCTCTCAATCCATAATCACATATTTACTGCAATCCCTTAGTTTACACAATAGTCTTCCATGTGGTACTGTATCAAAAGCCTTTGCAAAATCCAAAAAGACTACCTTCATTGAGTTGCCTTGATCCAAGTTCCTACTAACCACCTCATAGAAACTAATTACGCTTGTTTGACTTGACCTATCCCTCATAAATGTGTGTTGACACCTACTTATAATCTTGTTTAAGCAGACTTACAGCTCCCTTAAATTGCTACGATTTTAAAAATTGTAATGGAGCCCTCAAGAGTTACGGCTATTAAATTGGCCTTTTACAGCTACCCGCAAACAATCTGCGGGTTACAGATGGAACAACCCTGCAGGCTGTAAAAATCGGAAATCCGTTGCCGAAAAGCCTTTGATCTGAGAAGCCCGTTAATGTTACTTTCAAAAATTGCTACAAAATGGCTATGAGTCCCCAAAGACGCACTGGCGTTCAAAGACGTAACCCGCAAATGGATGCAAAAATATTACGCCCTTCAAATAGGACCTGCAAAGAGTTTACAGACAAGTTCTCAACACTGTAAAAGACAATATAAACACACCAGTGGACTTTAAAATATGGGGAAAAAATGGAAAGGCATTACAATTACTTGCACAACAATCCACAAATACAAAAACTTGCATTTAAAATAATTATTATTTCATCATTTGTTGGAATGGCCATGCATATGCCAATATGAAAAGCCATGCTGCAACATGGATAAAGCAATTAAAGACACACTACCTCATTAAATAGCAACACAAAAACATGAAAGTGATGTCATATTAACCCTTTCTCACTCACACAGGCTCTAATGTGGACCCAGGAATATATATATATATATATATCACATATATAGTTGTGAGCAGGCGAGCTTGCTTAAGCCGTTGCTCACGCTAGCGGGCTCGCATAGCGAGCCCGCGGCCCTCGCGAAGCGAGGGTCGCAGTTGCTGGCAAGGAGCGCCGCAGGCGCTCCTTGCCAGCAACTGCAGCCCTCGCGAAGAGGGCTGCAGCCCTCGCAGCAACTGCAGCCCTCGCGCTCCTTGACAGCATTTGCGGCCTTTGCGAAGAGAGGGAGCTGTGCGTGCACGCCCCTGGAGAGAGGGAACTGTGCGTGCACGCCCCTGGAGAGAGGGAACTGTGCGTGCACGCCCCTGGAGAGAGGGAGCTGTGCATGCACGCTGCTGGAGAGAGGGAGCAGAACTCCATGCCCCATTAGACCCATCAGACTACTTACATTCATTGGAGCATTTCAATTTACCTCCGCCATGTCTCCCCTGCCTGCACATTTTCTGCAGAGGCAGGGAGTTTCAGAATTACGTCACATGCATGCAAAGTCATTCAGGAAGTCCCTGCCTCTGCAGAAAAACGTACAGGCAGGAGATGCATAGTGGTGGATAATTGAACAGCTTCGATGAATGTAAGTAGTCTGATGGGTCTGACTGATAGTGACAGATCTGACTGATCGGGACCATGAAGGCCTGGCCTGGGGGGACATGAAGGCTTAGCCTGGGGGGACATGAAGGCTTAGCCTGGGGGGACATGGCATCATGGGCTGGAGGCCATAAACTAATAAAAAAAAATACATATATACAACAAAATGTGCACTGGGACATTATTTATATATATATATATATATATATATATATATATATAGATATAGATAGATAGATATATATATATATATATATATATATATATATATATATATATATATATATATATATATACTGTATATATTATAAATATATTATAGATTTTATACACACTTATATTATACAGATTATAAGTATATAATATATTATATGTATTGTGTGTGTGAGGTGTGTGTGTAATGTGCAGTGTGTATATATATATATAATGATGTATTGTGTGTGTGTGAGGTGTGTGTGTGTAATGTGCAGAGTGTATACATATATATATATATATAATGATGTATTGTGTGTGTGTGTGTGAGGTGTGTGTGTAATGTGCAGTGTGTATACATATATATATATAATGATGTATTGTGTGTGTGTGTAATGTGCAGTGTGTATACATATATATATATATAATGATGTATTGTGTGTGTGTGTAATGTGCAGTGTGTATACATATATATATATATAATGATGTATTGTGTGTGTGTGTGAGGTGTGTGTGTAATGTGCAGTGTGTATACATATATATATATATATAATGATGTATTGTGTGTGTGTGTGTGAGGTGTGTGTGTAATGTGCAGTGTGTATACATATATATATATAATGATGTATTGTGTGTGTGTGTGAGGTGTGTGTGTAATGTGCAGTGTGTATACATATATATATAATGATGTATTGTGTGTGTGTGTGTGTGAGGTGTGTGTGTAATGTGCAGTGTGTATACATATATATATATAATGATGTATTGTGTGTGTGTGTGTGAGGTGTGTGTGTAATGTGCAGTGTGTATACATACATATATATATATATAATGATGTATTGTGTGTGTGTGTGTGAGGTGTGTGTGTAATGTGCAGTGTGTATACATATATATATATAATGATGTATTGTGTGTGTGTGTGTGAGGTGTGTGTGTAATGTGCAGTGTGTATACATATATATATATAATGATGTATTGTGTGTGTGTGTGTGAGGTGTGTGTGTAATGTGCAGTGTGTATACATATATATATATAATGATGTATTGTGTGTGTGTGTGTGAGGTGTGTGTGTAATGTGCAGTGTGTATACATATATATATATATATAATGATGTATTGTGTATGTCTGTGAGGTGTGTGTGTAATGTGCAGTGTGTATACATACATATATATATATATAATGATGTATTGTGTGTGTGTGTGTGAGGTGTGTGTGTAATGTGCAGTGTGTATACATATATATATATATATAATGATGTATTGTGTATGTGTGTGAGGTGTGTGTGTAATGTGCAGTGTGTATACATATATATATATAATGATGTATTGTGTGTGTGTGTGTGAGGTGTGTGTGTAATGTGCAGTGTGTATACATATATATATATATATATATAATGATGTATTGTGTGTGTGTGTGAGGTGTGTGTGTAATGTGCAGTGTGTATACATATATATATATATATATATATAATGATGTATTGTGTGTGTGTGTGTGAGGTGTGTGTGTAATGTGCAGTGTGTATACATATATATATATATATATAATGATGTATTGTGTGTGTGTAATGTGCAGTGTGTATACATATATATATATATATATATATATATATATATATATAATGATGTGTTGTGTGTGTGTGAGGTGTGTGTGTAATGTGCAGTGTGTATACATATATATATATATATATATATATATATATATATAATGATGTATTGTGTGTGTGTAATGTGCAGTGTGTATACATATATATATATATATATAATGATGTATTGTGTGTGTGTGTGAGGTGTGTGTGTAATGTGCAGTGTGTATACATATATATATAATGATGTGTTGTGTGTGTGTGAGGTGTGTGTGTAATGTGCAGTGTGTATACATATATATATATATATATATAATGATGTGTTGTGTGTGTGTGAGGTGTGTGTGTGTAATGTGCAGTGTGTATACATATATATATATAATGATGTGTTGTGTGTGTGTGAGGTGTGTGTGTGTAATGTGCAGTGTGTATACATATATATATATATAATGATGTATTGTGTGTGTGTGTAATGTGCAGAGTGTATACATATATATATAATGATGTATTGTGTGTGTGTGAGGTGTGTGTGTAATGTGCAGTGTGTATACATATATATATAATGATGTATTGTGTGTGTGTGTGTAATGTGCAGTGTGTATACATATATATATATATATATATAATGATGTGTTGTGTGTGTGTAATGTGCAGTGTGTATACATATATATATATATATATCACATATATAGTTGTGAGCGTACGAGTTGTTGCTAACGCTGCGGGCTCGCGTAGCGAGCCCGCGGCCCTCGCGAAGCGAGGGCACTGCCCGAGGGTCTCAGTTGCTGCAAGGAGCGCCGAATTCGCGAGGGCACTGCCCGAGGGTCTCAGTTGCTGGCATGGAGCGCCGTAGGCGCTCCATGCCAGCACCTGAGGACCTCGCAAAGCGAGGGCCGCAGTTGCTGGCATGGAGCGCCGAAGGCGCTCCTTGCCAGCAACTGCGACCCTCGCAAACTTCACGTCGCAACCCAAACAGTACGACACACACATTACGACACTCGCAAACAACATACGACACACGTTCACACACATTACGGACTCGCAACACTCGGACATTACAAAATGTAAAACACAATACATACACACACCACATACATAAAAAACTTACCTACACCAAGAGGGAGCACCCAGCACCTCAAAAATACAACTTACACCTCGATTTTACTTCAAATAAAACAGTTTAGAGACTAAAAAAAAAACGAAGCGAGAGAAAAAATGGCCGCCGAACAAAACGAAAACGAGGCTACAGCACTCTAAACTCGCAAAACACCACAAGAAACTCGCAAAACACCACAAAACACCTACGGATATTCCGATACAAACGTATAACACACATTACTCGCCATTTGACGCCAATGCGGAAGTACACGACAACGGTTTGGGCTCGCGCACGCACAGTGTTATACTGCACACATTCAGCACGCTTACACAGCAGATCCACACCACTAATGCTGCAGCAACATCAAAACACATTCACAGCTCTTCCACACAATGCTTTAAAATAGGTAAAGTATATTCATTTATTAATGTATTATATATTTCATTATTACACACTAAACAGCATTAGCTACCTTACAATTTCATTGCCGTCATTTTTTGACGGGCAATTCGCTAGTCACATATATAGTTGTGAGCGTACGAGTCGTTGCTCACGCTTGCGGGCTCGCGTAGCGAGCCCGCAAGAACTGCGTCCCTCGCGAAGCGAGGGACGCAGTTCACCGCAAATGCGGGTCCTCGCGAAGCGAGGGCCCGCATTTGCGGTTGTGGAGGCTCAACGTCGGCTGTGTTAACACACACATACACACACACGACTTTTTTAACAGAATAAACCCAACCGCCCAGCCAACAAAAACCCAACAACGTCCCCGCAAATGCGGATCCTCGCGAAGCGAGGGTCCGCATTTGCGGTGGTGGGAGCATCCCAACATCGGCTGTGTTAACACACATACACACACACACAACTTCATAACAAAAAAAAAACTCAAAGTCGCCTCACACCCGCTTACACCCAGACACACAGACGCAAGACTTAACAAAAAAACAGTAAAAAAGGCCCTTCACACGCTCTTAACACACATACGCACGACTTAGAAACAAATACACTGCGTCGTACACGTAAAAGCTAACTGCGTATATCGCAAAAAAATACGGCAACATCGCAACAAAATACGGCCGCATCGGAAAAAAATACGGCCGTGAAAGACCCATTCCAACCGCCGCGCATCAAAACATCACAAACACAAGAAATAAACACAACAAACACATAAAAAGCTTACTTACAGCACGGGGGGTCATCCGGCACCTCCAAAAGTTCATTTACACGTCCATTTAAGTCAAAACAAAGAGTTTAAATGACCGAAAATCGGCTAAGCGAGAGAAAAAATGGCCGCCGAACAAAACGAAAACGAGGCTCCAGACGTAACTACACTACACTTACTCGCAATAATGAAACACATACTATGCGGAGCGGATCACACTCATATTAAACACCATTTTAACCACTACTACGCACAAAATGGCGGATGGAACGCAAATTGTAAGCTGGAACGCAAATAGCGCATGCGTATTGCGTTCTAACGGTCTAACTTTCCAGAATGTTCTACAAGTTTATAAATACTGTCTATTTGACAGAGAAAAATACATTTCTCCTCAGGTGATGAACAGAGTGACTTCGGAGATAACTGCTGCTAAAACTTGAGAAGATAATTCTTTCCTAATTTACTACTTTACATTGTGCAAATTACAACTGAGAGGTAAGCTATAATATATTACTTATTTTATTATCAAGACAGGACATCAAAAAAAATAATTAAAGAAGACAAAGAGGTTTATGTATACTGACACGCACATATATGCGTATAATGTATACTGACATGTGACACGCACATATATGCGTATAATGTATACTGACAAGTGACACGCACATTTATGTGTATAATGTATAGTGACATGTGACACGCACATTTATGTGTATAATGTATAGTGACATGTCACACGCACATTTATGCGTATAATGTATAGTGACATGTCACATGCACATTTATGTGTATTGCCCCTGCAACAAACTAATTAAACAACTACATTTAAATTACATTAGAAAAAAATAAGTTGGGACTATTAAAATACTATTAAAATATGAGTCATGTATACTGATATGTGACACGCACATATATGTGTATCATCTATAGTCACATGTCACACACACATTTATGTATGTTGGCCAAAAATAAAAATAAGGTTAATTTAACAATTAAAATATGATTCATGTATAGTGATATGTCACACGCACACAAAAAAATTACTTTCAACTATGGAAATGTGCTTCATGTATGTGACATATGTGTGTAGACCCCACCAAAAAATAATGTTAATCAATGAAATTAATTTACTGCAATTTAATAGATCACCTAAAACTCAATCTTTCTACTTTTTTTAATATTCAAACAGACTCTGCATCAACAGCGTCTCTCAACAATTTGCACCGTGCACTGTGAAGCACAATCCCTTTTAAAGAACACCAACAAAGAAGAAGAGGTAACATACAAAAATACTTTAAATGCTGAAAAGGCCATGGTTTGTTAAATACAAATTAAAAATTCTATAATTCACTATTTCACTTTATTTTTCAAACAGACACTACAAGAAGACCGTCGGATTAAGATTGGCAGGAGCGGACCCTCTGTCATTCCACACTTCAATCAAGGTACAGTATTAAGTATAAAAAAGAACCGAACCATGAGCCTTATTCAATTGTGAGTTGTCTAATTGAATAGGGCTTTATATAAGCACATAATAGATTTTTTAGACAGACATTTTTAGTTACTGAACTTCTAACCACAATCAAGGTCTTCACTAACTCAAAACTTCTGTCAACAAATATTTTATGTGCTTATATAGAGCCCTATTCAATTGGTCAAAACGCAATTGATTCAGGACCTAAATATGTTTAATGGCCGAGGGCCTCATTCAAATGTGATTTGCCCATTTCAATAGGGCTCTATATAAGCACATTTGGCTCAATTTAACTAAAAACTTCTGTTCAAAAATATTCTCTGTGCTTATATAGAGCCCTATTGAAAAACCTAATTCAATGAGGCCCTCACAATATAACAAATCCAGCAAACAAAGGCCCTCATTCAATTGATATTTTGGACAATTCAATAGGGCTCCAAATAAGCACATTTACAACCCTATTGAATTGGCCAAACTGCAATTGAATGAGGGTCAAAGTATGCAACATATGGTACACACAAACTGGTACACACAAAACAGGATTGTAACAAACACATAGCAAACTAAATTTATATTCTTTGGCCCTCATTCAATTGCGATTTTGCAAATTGAATACGGCTCTAAATAAGCACATAATATATATTTTTTCAAGAAGTTTTTAGTTTGTGAAAACCGGGCTTTTGGATAGATGCTTAGGCCCTCATTCAATTGCCGTTTGGCCAATTGAATAGGGCTCTAAATAAGCACATAGCATATTTTTTTTAAAGAAGTTTTTAGTTAGTGAACATCTATCCAAAAGCAAGGTCTTCACTAACTAAAAACTTCTGTAAAAAAAATATGCTCTGTGCTTATTTAGAGCCCTATTCAATTGGCCAAATTGCAATTGAATGAGGGCCTTAATAAGTTAAAACTTCTTGAAAAAATATATGTGATGTGCTTATTTACACCCCGATTCAATTGGCCAAACTGCAATTGAATGAGGGCCTTTTTGTTTAACAACCTATAACCATTAGAAAAAACACTACATAAGTATAACAAAAGTGGTGCCCATCAAACAGGATTGTACGAAAACTCACACAAACACATAGCAAACTACATTTAAATTCTTATTTTAATGTTTAACAACCTATAAGCCTTAGAAAGAAGCCTAAATAAGCATACCAACATTGGTGCCCACCAAACAGGATTGTATGAAAACTCACACAAACACATAGCAAACTACATTTAGATTCTTATTTTATGTTTAACAACCTATTAGCATTACAAAACTACATTAATAAGCATACCAACAGTGGTGCGCATCAAACAGGATTGTATGAAAACTCACACAAACACATAGCAAACTACATTTAGATTCTTATTTAATGTTTAACAACCTATAAGCCTTAGAAAGAAGCCTAAATAAGCATACCAACAGTGGTGCGCACCAAACAGGATTGTATGAAAACTCACACAAACACATAGCAAACTACATTTAGATTCTTATTTTATGTTTAACAACCTATTAGCATTACAAAACAACATTAATAAGCATACCATCAGCGGTGCGCATCAAACAGGATTGTATGAAAACTCACACAAACACATAGCAAACTACATTTACATTCTTATTTTATGTTTAACAACCTATTAGCATTACAAAACAACATTAATAAGCATACCAACAGTGGTGCGCACCAAACAGGATTGTATGAAAACTCACACAAACACATAGCAAACTACATTTACATTCTTATTTTATGTTTAACAACCTATAAGCCTTAGAAAGAAGCCTAAATAAGCATACCAACAGTGGTGCGCACCAAACAGGATTGTATGAAAACTCACACAAACACATACCAAAGTACATTTAGATACTTATTTTATGTTTAACAATCTAGAAGCCTTAGAAAAAGGCCTAAATAAGTATACCAAAAGTGGTGGACACCAAACGGGATTGTAGAAAAACAAAGAAATAATGTCATTTTTTAGTTCATACAAATACATTCAAATAAAATTACATTTTCATTTTTAGTTTATATCAGATACTGCGTCAAGAACATCGGAACAGGAGTTTCAACTGAGGACCACACCAGCGGACGAGGACTTTCAACAGAGGACCAGACCATTGGACGAGGACTTTCAACAGAGGACTACACCATCGGACGAGGACTTTCAACAGAGGACCAGACGATTGGACGAGGACTTTCAACACAGGACCAGACCATCAGACGAAGGCTTTCAACACAGGACCAACAAAGATTCTGCTTCAAATCAAACTTCAACCAAGGTACAGTATAACAAGTAAAAAAAGAGAAAAATTAATTAATATTCTTCTTTAATGTTTAACCACCTATAAGCCTTAGAAAATAGCCTACAGAAGCATACCAACATTGTGGCGCACCAAAAAGGATTGTAGAAAAACACAGAAATAATGCCATTTTTTCATTAATACAAAGACATTCAAATAACATAACATTTTCAGTTTTATTTTATAACAGATACTGCGTCAAGAACATCGGAACAGGAGTTGGAACTGAGGACCACACCAGAGGACGAGGACTTTCAACAGAGGACTACACCATCGGACGAGGACTTTCAACACAGGACCAGACCATCGGACGAAGGCTTTCAACACAGGACCAACAAAGAATTTTGCTTGAAATCAAACTTCAACCAAGGTACAGTATAAAAAGTAATATCTATCATCTATCTCTTATTTGTCTTTTAGGGCCAATAATCTTTAACACTAAATACAAACTTCAATGTAAACTTAAAGAATAAATTGGCATAGTCCAAAAAAGTCTAAAAACACAGAATCTATACAATTTGTCATTGTAACATTCCAGTCCTAAACCCTAATTTAATTGCCATTTGACAAATTGAATAGTGCTGTAAATAAGGACATAACATCTTTTTGAAAATACCTTTTTAGTTACTGAAACACTTGCTTTTGGATACATGTTTAATAAATAAAAATTTCTTTAAATAATTATCTGATGGCCTTATTTAGACTTTTATTCAATTGACCGCATTGAAATTGATTAAGTATAAAATGTTAACACACTATTCATAACTATTTGTCATGAAAAACAACTTAACATCTCAAAATAAACTAATGGTACATTATTTTATTTTTACAGATTAACATGGCTGATAACGAGAGTAAACAAGAAAAGAAAAGACGCCAAGCTAGAGAACGACGACAGAGAGCAGACAGCCAGCAGACACCGGAGAAGAAGGAAATTCGACGAGAAAAAGAACGCAAAAGAATTGCAAGCAAAAGACTGTCACTTGCAGAAATTAAAGATATGTCAAAAAAAACAACAAAGAAAATAAAGCATTTACAACCTGTTGCTCAAACATCAGATGACATTTTACCAGAAAAAATACAAGAGATACCAAAAAAAGCAACAAAGAAAACAAAGCATTTAGAACCGTTTCATGAAACATTACATGACATTTTACCTCAAACAATACAACATATACCAAGAAAAGCAACGAAAAAAACAAAACATTTAGAACCTGTTGTTGAAACATTATATGACATTTCACCTGATGAATATGAAAGTCAAAATCCTATATGCTTTGCAAATTGTCCTCTACTCAAGTCTTTAGCAGTAGAGGTTCATAGTTGTGGGGACATGACCACTCAATGTCAGTTTTGTGAGGCTTATTATTTTAAACAGGAGAGACCCAGAGATGGACAATTTATTAGTTGTTGTCAAAAAGGCAAGTTCAAACTTCCAGAAAGGAAAGAATTTCCAATTTATTTACAAAATATTATGACTGAACCTACTTTTCCAAACTACAAAAATTTTAAGACAAACATAAGATCCTACAATAGTGCCATATCCTTTGCATCCATGGGGGCAACATTAGCTGCTAATGTACCAGGACATGGTCCTTACTGTTTTAAAGTCCAAGGACAAATTTATCATCGCACTTCCCATTTACATCCAGAGGAAGGAAATAAAAGAAAATTCGCTCAACTATATGTTCTAGATACAATGGAAGCTGTTGACCAACGTATGCAGATGGAAGAAAATAAAAAATGCTTACCCACTGTTTTCATAGAGCTAAATAACATTATGGACAACAATCCCTACAGTAAAGCTTATAAAAAATTGGCAGAAGTAGAAAATGAACAACTACTTCATTCACAAACACATCAATTACCAATGCCGAAGGTTAATATGGTGCTTAAAAGAGACAGACATACTGATAAACGTCGTTATAACTTGCCAACAACAAATGAGGTTGCAATGGTGTTTCAGAATGATGAAGGAGAACCACCATTTCAAAGAGACATTCGAATATATCCTAGAAATGAGGACCAACCGTTTATTAATATGAGTATCTTAAGTCCAAATTTAGATCCAATGACATATCCCATCTTTTTCCCACACGGAGAAGCAGGTTGGCAACCAAAATTAACTCTTCCCAGTTACCCAAATGCTAAAGCCAGAATCCGAAATAATGTTTCTATGCTTGAATTTAAAGTAGCTCAAATTGCCATTCGCAATGTATTTAATCCAATTTTATGTGGTGGGAAACTAACACAACAATGGATTATTGATTCATATTTGCAAGTTGAGGCAAATAATTTAAACTTTATCAAATATCAACAAGATAAACTCCGTGTAGAACAATATTCTGGACTCATGGACTATGTTGCTGACGTGGCTACAAGCAGAGACATGACAGCTGGCAAAGCCATCATTTTACCATCTTCCTTTCAAGGATCTCCTCGGAATATGAGAGAAAGATACAATGATGCTATGGCTATTGTGACAAAATTTGGCAAACCCGATCTATTTGTGACATTTACATGTAATCCACAATGGCCAGAAATTACACTAAATCTACTTCTTGGACAAACTGCTTCAGATCGACCAGATTTAGTAGCCAGAGTTTTTAAGATTAAATTAAATGAATTAATACGTGACTTCACTATAAATCAGTTATTTGGCAAATGTCTTGCTTATGTATATACCATTGAATTTCAAAAAAGAGGCCTTCCACATGCACATCTTCTAATAATACTTCAAGAAAAAGATAAATTAGATACTTCAGACAAAGTGGATGCAGTCATTGTTGCTGAACTACCAGATCCAGAACTATATGGTAGACTATATGAGATTGTTACTCATCGCATGATTCATGGACCCTGTGGTGACCTTAATCCACAATCACCATGTATGGAAAATAATAAATGTTCCAAAGAATTTCCAAAAGATTATAGAGACAAAACCTATGCCAATTGTGATGGATATCCACTTTATAAAAGAAGAGAAGGAGATAGTGCCATTATTCGTGGAAAAAAAGTGGACAATAGATATGTAGTACCCTACAATCCACATTTACTCATGAAGTACAACGCCCACATCAACGTAGAAGCCTGCACTTCCATCAAATCCATTAAATATGTCTACAAATATATTTACAAAGGTTACGATGCAGCTACTGTAGTCGTCAAAAGTGCAGACAACCCTGAAAGTAGTGAGTTAGTACATGATGAACTTGCATCTCATGTAGATGCTCGCTATGTCAGTGCGCCAGAAGCTATGTGGCGGCTTTTAAAATTTGAAATGCATGATAGATCATATGCAGTCGATAGGTTAGCAGTACATTTGCCACAACGACATTTAGTCTATTTCCATGCTGGAAATGAAATGAATGCATTGGCCCAAAGTGAAGATCGTCACACTACACTAACTGCATGGTTTGCATTAAATTCCACTGATGCTGAAGCAACACAATACTTATATATTGAAATTCCATATCACTATGTTTTTGTGAATGGATTATGGAGACCAAGAAAAACCAGAGGCAATAAAATAATTCCACGAATTTACACAGTCAGTCCAAGAGATGTTGAACGTTTTTGCTTACGGATATTACTTTTAAATGTTCCAGGAGCACAAAGTTTTGAACAATTAAGAACTGTTCATGACATTGTATATGAATCCTTCCATTTAGCTGCAAGACATAGAAACTTACTCGCTGATGATACAGAGTGGGAAAGATGTTTAGAAGAAGCAGCACAATGTCAAATGCCACGACAGATGAGAGAACAATTTGCTTTTATTTGTATCTTCTCAAATGCTCCAAATGCATTAGCTTTGTGGGAGACTTTTAAAAGTAATATGGCTGAAGACTTTATGCGACGATACAATGAACCCATTGCACACTTAAAAGCGTTAATGGAAATCCAAGAAGTCTTTTTAACTCATGGATTAAGTTGTGCAAGTTTTAATTTGCCTGATCCAGGTCTTATAGATGACATTAACTTTGAAGACTATGACATTCAACTACAAGCAGAAAGAACAGAAGAAAGACTTGCAACTTTAAATACACTACAATTGCAAGCATTTCATGCCATTAAAAATGCTATAGATGATGACATGGTGACAGAGCGTTATTTCTATCTTGATGGACCTGGCGGATCAGGGAAAACATATTTGTACAATTTATTAATGAGTTCAGTACGAGCACAAGGAAAAATAGCAATGGCGTTTGCCACTACTGGAATTGCTGCACTTTTATTAGAAGGTGGAAGAACTGTTCATAGTGGATTTAAACTGCCAGTGCCTATTTTAGAAAATTCTGTGTCAGATATTCGCATGACATCCTTACAAGCAAAGAAATTGAAGAAATGTAAATTAATTATAATAGATGAGGCCACAATGATGTCATGCTATGCCCTCCAATGTATTGACCGTTTGCTTCGTGAAGTCATGGAGAATACTTTTCCATTTGGTGGAAAGGTAATGTTGTTGGGTGGCGATTTCAGACAAACATTACCTGTCGTTGTACATGGAAATCGAACAGACATTATTGAAACATGTATAAAGTCAAGTATAGTATGGAAACATTTTACCCATCTTCAACTGCAACAAAATATGAGATCAGAAGGCCAAACTGATTTCAATGATTGGCTTATTAAAATTGGAGAAGGCAGAACAGAAAAAATACTACATTTACCTGATGACACTGTAGAGATCCCACCTCATATGATTTGTCAACAAGATATTATATCGGCTATATTTGAAGGGAGCATAAATAACGAAGAATATTCCGAGCTTGCCAACCAAGTCATACTGACGTGTAAAAATAAAGATGCATTAATCCTCAATAATAAAATCTTAAAAAAAATTTATGCACCACAAAGAAATTATCACAGTGCTGATTCTGTACTTGCTGATGACAATGAAAGTCAGGCTAACTTTTCGACTGAATTCATAAACTCTTTAACTCCTTCTGGAATGCCACCACATATTTTGCAGCTAAAGAAAGGTGCAATTATCATGTTACTGCGAAATATGAACCCCAAAAAAGGCCTATGCAATGGCACAAGATTAATTGTTCAACAATTAAAGGACCATTTTATAGATGCTGAAATTTTAACTGGGACCCATAAAGGAGAGAGAGTTTTCATACCAAGAATAGATTTAGCACCAAGTGAAAGTAGTCTCCCTTTTATACTTCAAAGAAGACAATTTCCCATTATTATGGCATTTGCCATGACCATTAATAAATCACAAGGTCAAACTTTCAAATCTGTGGGTATTTTCTTGGAAGAACCAGTTTTTGCACATGGTCAATTGTACGTTGCGTTGTCACGGTGCAAAAATCCACAGGCTATTAAAGTTTACATTGAAAACAATGAAAGTCAAGGTGATTTATTAGAAGATGGACGTATTTTTACTAAAAACATTGTCTACTATGAAGTACTATAACTTTGAAGGATACAAATTAACGATGCAAAGATTTTTTTAAAGCATTGCAAAATACATAACAATTGGTTGTTTAATTCAGTCATAATTAATGGAAGTCATGTTTATGAATGATTTGCCTCACAAAATACTTGCCTTGCATTGTTAGTAAAAATTATGTTAAAATGTTAAGTCACTATGTTAATGTTTCTAATGTTACAAGTTTAAAAAATATATTTTCAAGTTATTTCATTCAACAGATTACAAAGTGGATGTTAACAGGTCAAGCACCTTTTAAGTCACAATGTAAATATTGTCTGTTATCTTAAGATTACTACCTACATTAATGTTTATCGCCAGTTTATGTGCTCAGTAATAAATTACTTTAATTACGTACGTTTTAAGAAGAGTTTTACTGTATGCCTTCCTCTACATTCAATGTATATTCAAGTTAACAATTATTGTGATAGAAATTGAATTTTAATACTGATTAATTTAAATGTCAATTGTTTTTACATTCAAATGTTAATACTTTTAATAAAAAATTAGGTTACAAAATGTATTCACTATGTTCCTGTTTATAATGTTCAAAATTATACAAATGTTTTGTTAACTTCTAAACTTACATAAAAAATAAAGTTCAAGTTTAAAAATATATACTTTGATGGTTATTACTTACATATAGTTTAAACTTCATGTTAAAATTCGCAACGTTTAAAGAAGGGTTTTTACTTTTTGCTTTCCTATTCATTCAATGTATATTAAAGTTAACAATTCTTCAGATACTAATTACATTTTAAAAAACCATTACATCAACATTTTACAAAAATACACGTTCATATTAAAATACTTACAAGGGTCAGAAATATATGTTAATAACTAAACAACTTGACAAACATATACATCACATTGCCGTCATTTTTTGACGGGCAAGTCGCTAGTATATATATATATATAATTGCATATAAATCTCGCTCATCACATCTACATTGGTAAAACAAACCGTGGCCAAATTACACTGCCACATCACATATATCAAGTACCAGGGAAACATTTTATTATTTGTTGTTCAGTCCTTCAGTCGTGTTCGACTATCTGTGACCCTATGGACTGCAGCATGTTTAGCTAGGTCTTTGACTGTGCTGTTGTACAAGGTTTGCATGCCCAATATACTGGAGTGGGTTGACAGTTCCTTTTCTAGTGGACTGTGATTTGTCTGACCTCTCTGCTATGACCTGCCCTTTTACAGTGGCCCTACATGGTATATCTCACAGCTTCATTAAGGTACACAAGCCACCTCACCATCACAACTTAGCAATCCACAAGGGGACCAGGGGAACATACACCACACTGATGTAAATTGATAAAAAGCAAAGCATAATGGGAGGTCACCAAATGGGAACAGGTATACATCTTGGCACATGGCCACCAGCAGTGGCGTGGGACTCACCAGGATGGGCGTAACAGCGATTATCCCTGATGGAGGTGGGTTGGCTGTTTACCCATGTGCCTCTATACAGCCTCCATCTTTTGCGGCCCTTTCTGATGGCTTAGCGTAGATTAGTGTGGTGTATGTTCACCTGGCCCCCTTCAGCATTGCTAAGTGGTGGTGGTGAAGGGGCTTGTATACTTCAATTAAGCTGTGAGCTATACCATATAGGGTCACTCTAGGTGGGCAGGTCATAGCAGAGAGGTCAGACAAATCACAGTCCACTAGAGAAGGAACTGGCAGTATTACCTGTCATATTGTCCCTCAGGGGAATGTTGATACTCCACAGTGTCACAAATTGGACTTGGCATGTGTATTAACCCTTTATTATTGTTATATATGATATATATTATTATATGATTTCTAATGCTATTATTACTATTAAAATTGTAAGGCGGGTAATGCTGTTTGGTGCTCATTGCGTTGGTTGTTGTATTTTTTTTCTGATAGGCGCTTTTGCTGTTATTGTTTGGTCGGTGCTGATCTTTTTTTTGCGCTTAATGTAAGGCTTTTTGTGTTATGAGCAGCGTTGGCACTCGTGAGGCGCGCAGTGAATGGCTTTTGTGTTTATTGCGATCGTTTTTTTTTGTGTATATGTATTTTTGTATGCTAATTAAATAATTAATACATTAATAAATGAATATACTTTACCTATTTGGAATTAATATTTGCAGGAAGCATTGTGCCGAAGAGCTGACAATCTGTTTTGCTGTTCCTGCAGCATACAATGTCGGTTTGCACTGTTCTGGAGCTGAGGTATAAGTGTTAGCAATGTGTGCAGTGTGTAGTGTAAATAGGCTGGTTGTGCGAGGGAAAGCCGTTAAGGTAGCTGTGTACTTCCGCATTGTGTAAGTTAGTGTTGTAAAATGGCGGCGAATGTGTATGTGGTACGCGGGTGTGGATGATTTAGCATCCTTGCTAAAAGTGTATCTTGTACCTCGTATGTCTTTTTTGAAAAGCTGTAGGTGCTTTGTGGTGTATGTGCTTGGTGGTGTTTTACAGAGTCCTGTAGCCTCGTTTTTTTTTCGGCTGCCATTTTTTCTCTCGCTTAGGGGATTTTCGTGTGTCTAAACTCGGGAATTTGGACTTAAATTACAGAGGTCCTGGGTGCCCCCCCTTGCTGTGTGTAAGCTTTTTATGTCTTTTTTGTGTGTATTTAATGTTTTCAGGTGCGCGCGGTTAGGCTGTTAAGGTTGTATTTTTACGAGGTCGTAATGTTTTTTTTTCTAAGTCCTGCAGCTCATATTTTTTTAGGCTAAGACTGTAAATTTTGCGTTCTAAGTCCAGCGGTTCGTATTTTTTTTGTCTAAGTCCTGCTTTGCAACCGCTTTGCAACCGCGCGTGAGGCGCCGTAGAGCCTCCCCCTCCGCAAATGTGGCCCCTCGTTGCTCGAGGTTCCGCATTTGTGGACCAAACTGCGTCCCTTGCTTTGCAAGGGACTCAGTCCTTGCGAGCTCGCAAAGCGTGACTACGGTTTGTAGTTTGACAACTATTATATGTGATATGTATTGTTCTATTGCATAGTAACTAAGGCTCATTAGTTACATATATAGGAATGTATACACACATGTGATGTATGTTGATGTCCCATAACCCCAAACATTGAAAACACACTGACAACGGTATAGCAAAGCTTTATTCCATACACAGAGCACAATCAGAAATGGACAAGACTGTGCATTAATATCACGTGTGTGGTGTGGGTGGTTCCCAGGAGAGCAAGAGGCTTGTGGGATAAAGGGGATACCTACAGGGGGTAATGTGATAGTTTAGAATAAGCATGATGCATAGCACCTACCAGGGTCACATGTGGTCACTACCCCACTGCAACCAGAATCTGATGAAAAAAGGATCATCAGAAATCACTCCATTTAATTGAAGAAACCATTTATGTGCATAGCACTTACAACTTGTCTAGATCTGCTCAATGAGACAGATGATTATTTCTCTGGACTGTGTAATCCAATCCAGTTTCACACATATAGTGTGCCGACAAAAAAAAATCTGAAAAAAAGTAATAAAAAAAAAAAGGTGGAGGAGGATAAAATAAATAATCAACATGCAAGTACAGTACAGCGCTAAATACTGTAACTGTAACAATATACCAACTCACCTGATTCCCATCTGCAAGCATTACTAACAATTAGCTAGGTATCTGGATAATTAGCAATATGGGAAAATACCCATTAATACAGAGAGGACACAAATGTCAGCAGTCAGATTCAATGTTATTTACACCAGCCCAAGGATCTGTTCACAGAGTAATATTGAGGTCAGGATCACATGCTTCACTAGTGCATATAATAATGCTGGCTGCCATTACCAAGTCCTCCACCATAGTGGTATTAGTCTACATTTAAGCTAACAACAATCATGTCTTACATATCTGGCTATATGATAGCTTTAAGATTGTAGGAGCTTCATGTTAAGGGGAGCTGTCATTGAAGAATGTCTGAGAGGCACTTGAAAAACCTTACACCTCATACATTTCCTTCACAATGCTTGCAGGTGTATGGCGGGACCTAGCTCTATGTGTCTTTATGTGTTTTCTTTAAATGATGTGTATTGCAATTATGTGTCATCTGTAAATTTGTGTAATCAAGGATTAAGTGTAAAACCGTAAATAGTATAATGGAAAAAAACAAAACCGCAATTACTGCTCTCAAAATACTCCTACTCTCTCTCTCTCTCTAGAACAACCACCAACTATGGGACCTGCGTGCTATTTCGTCAGAAAATACAACACAGTCAATGCCTGGGCGGGTGGAAAGAAAATTTATAATCTCTATCTGTCAATCATCTGCAGCTAGACTGCTTTCTATTGGCTGAGAGGCCTGTGGTGCACTCTGTTATACCGCAATTGGATCGTAACATCGATCGCATTTCGGCCAGTCTCTCAACAGCTTGTGTGAGCAGAAAGGTTTTACGGGCTTGCGTCTCTAGCACGTTGGTTGCGTAATGGTTGAATGAATTCAGAAATTCAGGCCTTGCTATTGTACCATTGCTGCTACAGACTTGGAATTTAATATGGCCCATATTCTTGTATAGTATCCCTTATTAACCATTCTAAAGCTTTCCAACTAAAGAAGTGAGACTTACATGTCTATAATTTCCTGGGTTTGTTCTTGCTCCCTTCTCAAATATAGGTATCACCTCTGCCTTTCTCCAGTCATCTGGTAGAGACCCTGTGGTGAGTGAATCTTGAAAAATGTTATATAATAACAGAGCCCAGTTCCCTCAGTACCCTTAGCTGTATTCCATCAGGACCTGGAGCTTTATTACTTTAGCTGACACATGTCCCACATTCCAGTTATTATTCCTCCTATCCCCTGGCTATACCCCAAATATTAGGTGTATGAGTATGTATGTATATCAAAAAAGTGTTAGGTGCACGTACAAACAGAAAGTCACTACAAATTGGTATTTCTTTGCCTATACAACCATTATATTATGGTACAGCCTGCTACATGTTCTGCGCTAGGCCTAGGCCACACAACTGCTGGTACTTCTAAATCCTAATTGTGCCCTAACCACAACAGTTTTTTTTGTCGATTTCATTTATTTTTTTGTAGTTCTTAAACAGACAAACCTTTCTTGTCTGCAAAACTGCCTTAGGTTCTAATGTGTCTATCCATTCAGTGGACTGTACATTGTTTGCTGCCATACATTCCGTGTATTGTCCGCAGTCAAGTTGACAATCTGTGTTGTGCACTGATGGAAACATGGAGCCCGATTCAATTAGAAGCCTGCATCTTGCAGTATACAGGCTGTATGTCTGCAGGCTTGCTGCGGCCTTGAACTCTGCTACAATTCCGACGTTATTCAATTGAACAAGCCTGCAAGTTACGGTCTGAACGCCAAAACCGTAAACCATGCACTCCTACGTAGCAGTTCAGGGCGGGAACATAATCAATTAAGCAAGGCCGTAACCACCCATTTCTAACCAGCCAATATTAAATTAGACTGCCATCATTACGACAGTAAAACATGGAGGTAACATGTCAATCAATTAGCGTTTGGGGATCCGATATTCGATCAGAGATTCAAAATTCAAAATAATAAAAATGAATGCCAATACTGTTCTAGTCCATGTGGGTGGCCTTATATGTAATAACTCATTGATTACCAAAATTGGTATGACCCCGAAATGACACATATAAAAATTAATTATTAGTTGCAGATTTGCGAGCTTGAGATTGTTGTGCAATTGATTCTTATGCCTTTCATCGCTTTCCCATTCAAATGGGATTTGGCCAATTGAATAGAGCTCTATATAAGCACATAGCATTTTTTTTTCAAAAGTTTTTAGTTAGTGAAGACCTTGATTTTGGATAGAAGTTCACTAACTAAAAACTTCTGTAAAAAATATATTATCTGTGCTTATATAGAGCCCTATTAAATTGGCTAAATCCCAATTGAATGAGGCCCATGGTAGGATATTTCCTGTCCTTTTCTAGCAGACATCTTTTATTTATTTCCAACATGTCTTATCTGTGCAGTACTAAGTAATCCGGTTCCAACATATACTTGCTAGGTCAAAACCCACTGCACTGACCTCGAAAACTAAACTCATCCCTAAACTCCCCTAATCCTACCAAGTTCAAACTCTTACTTCAGTTTTCGTGCCCCTTGTATATGGATCTACATATGTAGTACATCCATATATTATTGCAGAATTCCTAGTATATACTGGCATAAAAGGATCACTGTAGCCTAGGAAAAACTTTGCATGTTTATAAAGTATGTAACAAAATAACATTAGCAGCTATGTAAGCCATAAGCATAACATGGGCTCTTCCATCCTGGGCTACTACTCTGTCTGCAACTTGAGTAGGAGTAGGTTGTCCTGCTAAGGATTGCTTCTATGTACTTCTATTAACAAGTGTACTGTTTAGACTGACAGTTTTCAACACAACTGAATAAATATATTATCTGAATCCACTGTTCATTTCAATCCTCCCAGGTGTCTAATACTTTTGAGGGACAAAGGCAAAACATCTCCCACTATTAACACAGAACTGAAAACATTATTTCAAAATTATTTGCTGTATTCATTATTTCGCCATGGTTGTTTAAATTCTAAAATTAAAATGAACAAGTCTTACACTAACATTATTTTACATTCATAAAATTCATACATAATTTTAATGTTCAGCAAATCTACTCTTTAACGATAATATATACCATTAGTGCATTGATACAATGCTCTCCATGGTGTCTCGCTTTTCCCTATTTTCTACACTTTGGATAATTAATAAGAGATATACTGTAGTAGAATTTAAAGAATCATTTTGCTGGTCTATTGGAATTCATACTCTAGATTCCAAGCCAATATGTTGCAAAGAAAATCTACATCAGCATGAATAATATGAAATGAATCTATTGAGGATAACACATTCATTTTTAAAAAGAGCCTGTGAGAAGGTTTCTGATACCGAAGGGGGTACTTTAGCAAGTTTTTGTTTCACTCCAGCCTCCCCATCTTCAAACTGAATTTTCTGTCAAAGATGCTATTTACATACATTCCCTTTACTGGATTGAAGATTACCATTGCTTCTAGCAATGTACTCTTTGAAACATTTATATAGATTCTGTGCACGCAGATTTCAAACATATAGTATGAGGCGATTGCCGGAGTAATGCAGTCGGCTTGTAATGAAGTTCAGTAAATGTTTCTCATCTTAGAAATGGCTGCAGAGTATGACTTTATTTCCATGTGTCATTTGTTTTAGTAATCACAGACATCAATGCTTTATAAATTCAATGACAAAGCAACGTGGTTTAGTTTGAAACCAAAGACTTAGACAAGAAAAGTGTTTAATTTAGAAATTAGTGGTCCCCCACCTTTTTTAATCTGGTGAAGATGATCACCTTGTAATGCTCATGGGGACCTCCTTTAAGATTAGTGGCAGAGCTACTGCTTGTGCAAAGCATTATGGCCCACAACAAAGTAGAGGCCCTCTGCTATCAGTGGTCCCTTATTTCTTTTAAGGGAGAGGGACAGATCATTATTTTATATAATGTCATCCAGGGCAGTGGTTCTCAACCTTTTTTGGTCTGAGGACTGGCTGGTTACCGGTTCTAGGAGTGGCTATTGAGAACCAATTATCTAGGGGGAAGGAAGGTTTTACCTAGAGGCCAAACTAAGGAGTTGTAAGGACAATCTGATGATAAGAAGCCAAACCATCATTCATAGACTGCCTCCAGATCAAAAGCTAATTGACAAGGGAAACCACTTTAGCACAGCAATTCTCCATCCAATAGAGAGCATTTTGTTGATATAACTATTTAGCACTGCCTGGAAGATAATAGGCCCTTTCCTTAACTATTATACTTCTATAATAGTCTTAGACGCAGGATGCCGTTGCGGATCAATGACGTCATATACAAGCGTCTTGATCACTGCATGCTCTTGGAGGTGCTGCAAATTGAGCCGAATAGGCCCCTAGATAAAGCCCCTATCACACAGAAATTATAATAGGTGACTGGACAAGGCACTAGGATAACATAGTAGCTTGTAAAGTACATTGGCATTGGTTTAAGAGCGAGCACATTGGAAATGGACACAATTGTCCAGCAATTAACTGCGCGCTGACCATATATATAAATATTCCCACAACATTTATTTTAAAGCCTCTCAGATACAAAGGAGATCTCTCCTCAATCATTGCATGATTTGCACATAAGGACAGTCACTCTTTAAGACTATTCATTTAAAAAGCACTTTATTTAAGGAGCTGATAAACACTATTCATATCAATCTTAGACAAAGATTGTTTTCATTATTTTTGCACAGCATTAAGCACTTTTTGTGATATTTATACACTTTAGCACTTGGCACTTTCTTGCACTATATAAATACTGGCACTCAGCACTTTATACATGCAGCAATATAATAAAGAGGCAATAATATGGGCACATTATAGATAATCTTGGTTATTAGAAAACAAATGCTCCCTGTGCTAAAACTATTTTTTAACATGTGTTTTATATTATAAATCAAAAGTTATGTTTTATTAACACTTTATTCTCATTAGAGATTTGATAATACTGGTGTGCCCTATACAAGGATCTGTTTTTTCTCTATATTTTACTATTGAATTATATTGGCCCTTGTTTTTTACCTCTTTCTTATTCCAATAATAACTAACTCTATCTGATTTAATCTACTCCAGAGTATAAACATCAGAAATGGGCACGCTCAACTATCTGACTTGCAATGCTGCTTTTCCACCCTTGTGTCTAGACCATCATCAGACATCCAGTACATCTGCAAATAGTATGTTAATTAGGTTGACAGATAAAACAGCAAAACCAACTGACCACAAATCTGAGCCCCTGCTCCAAAACCTGGACAAACTTACAGCTGATATTAGGAAATATTTTAACACAGAAGCTGCCCATGTAATTTATTACACCCTTCAGTAGAGGAAGAAGATGTTAAGGCCACTTTGGATGAAGTGGTAATGTTGAGAGAACCAATGGAATATCTTTGGAATTAGGTTAAGACAGTACAAGACTCTACCATATCACTTGACTATTTATTCAGAGACTAATTTCTTTCTGCTTTTCAAGTCTTCCAGCTGAATATGCTAAGCTAAGCCATAAAACATTGAGCCCACCAGCAAGGTCATAAAATATCTATAATATCTCTTATTGTTAAATTCTTCTATTTCCAGCCAAAGACAACTTCCTCCAAGAGGTCAGGAAATGCAAATCAATAGGCTTTGAAAGATTTACTCACCAGCTTTTTAAAGATTTATTGCCCTGTACTCTGGCAAGAAAAAATACCTTAAACAATGTATAGAAATTCTAGTATCCCATAACATCAACTACAAATGGGTCACCTCTTCCATTTGAAATCCACCAAAAATGGCAGAACCTTTACCATGGATATGCATCAGAAGATGAAGTGTTTTTGTCATGAATGGGCCTATATCTGCAAGACAAAGACCTCAATGTTTAAACAGCCCAACTTACTGATATTCAATTTTGCTCACCTTTTGACAACTCCATAGATGTCCAAGCAAACGAAGGACTGGGAACATACTTTCACTCCACCTAACCTGTGCGTTCCTGAACTCTCACACTAGATATACAAGAACTGAGATGACCTCAACCTTACTTTTACCTCTTTAATGCTGCCAACTTATTGAATACTTTTTTTTAATTTTTCTTAAGTGAAAGTCTTCAGAAGCTAACTATGCAATATTTTTATTGTTCACTACCCCCCCATCTCTGAAACATTTGAGACAATGTTTTCTTTATGCAAATCTCTTTACATATATAAGCAAAAACAGACATAAGCTCTAAGAGAAGTCAACAGATTAGAGAAATGGGCATTATTTTTTTTAGGAGACACACTTTCATCTCACTAACACTCCTATATTCACAAATATAAAATACCCATACAACTAGCACAGTTCCTACAAATCTAAATCTAGAGCAAGAGCATAACCTATGCATAGTTGAAGCACAAAAAACTTACAGGAAAGAGCAAGTCTTACATCTACTATCTATGAGTCAGGATCCATTTAGTACATTTTGAACTTCAATGCCGCAAATTAAGACCATTATACCTTGAGTAAATGTCTCCCCAGCTTATGTCCTGATATTATTGTTGGTGGGGATTTTAATACTCTTCTGGATTCCCCCCCCCCCCCCAGCCTGAGAAGAAACTTTCACTAGCAACACCTGACCCAACCTTTTAACTAAATTATTTCTTAATTCTGCCTGAACAACTCCTTGAGGCAACACCAGGACCAAGCCAAGGATTGTACCTTCTTTTCTTATCCTTATAAAGTTTATATCAGATTAGATTACTTCTTAGTTCTTTAGACAATACCATTATACACCTGATCTTATTGTCACACCATGTGCCCATTAAGATAATACTAACTTGCATTAATCTGACCAAAATGTAATTTTTAGGGATTTTTAATGATTCAATAATGTCCCAAGAACAAACCTCATAGCAAATAGATTCAAACATATTCAAGTAATTCCAAAACAATTCAGGTTCTACATCCTCCATTTTGATAGAATGGGAGGACTACAAATCCATTATCTGAGAAATATTGATCTCAACTGGAACACATTTGCATAAGATTCAATCTACCAAAAGAGAAATGCAAGACTTAGAATTAGCTAAGGTATCCCAGATAAAGCTTTTGAGCAAAGAACCATTCTAGAAAAAAGGCAATAAATTGCATTCTTTTCTAGTAGAAAAATTATGAGGAATAAAAACTAGATTTATTTTTACAGCAATCAAAAATTCTATTACACATCACTCTAAATAAATAGCCTTTCACTGACTTACTGTATATGCTTCACAGACATGTTTCCATAACAGCCCAACTCAAGAAGGTCCTTCTCCTATATAAATTCTTAGATAGTTTGCCCAGGTTGACACCTAACGATCAAGAGATTCAAGCCACGAGATTCAAGCCAATGGCATCCAGGCTTAATGGCTTCACTAATCTTTATTATAAGAATTTTTCAATATTCCAGACCTCAAATTACTAGATATCTATAACGCCGCACTTAAAGAGAAATTAAAATAATTGCTTTCTTTGTTGCATCAGTAAGAGGACATTTGATAATGTGCCATTGTGTGTTTTTTATTTTTTTTTTCAAATTAAAGTTTTAGAGCATGTTATATGTTTAGGCATGTTATAGAATATAATGAAGATAACATTTAAGTAAGTCTGTGAACACATATTGGATATATTGAGACGTGATTACTTGTAAATAGTGATGTCCAGAACAGTTCGCCGGAGAACTATTTGCGACGATTTTCGCATGTTCGCGTCCGCCGCGAACGGCGAACACATGCGCTTTTCAGTTTGCCCCCTATACTTTATCATTGAGGAAACTTTGAACATCATTTATTTTATTTTATATTTTTTTTTTGTGTAATCTATGCCTGCCTGCCAGTGTGTGTGTGTGACAGGCTAACACCTAACAGCTTATATTGGGCTAATTTTCACTACTCATACCTGGTGGTGTAACATACATTGAAAACAACCATTTTTTTCCTGTAATCTAATTTCAGTTGCCTGCCTGTGTCAGGCTCACAGCTTATATTGTGTTTAGTGACATAGAACAACACTTTTTTGACTGTAATAGATTGAATAGCAATTGCCTGCCTACAGGCGTGTGTGTGAAGCCTATTGCATCTACTCTGCCAACTTTTGCCAGTGCACAGTGACACTCATATCTGGTGGCACCTTAGATTACACGCGCAGTGCCCCAAATTTGAAGGACCGACCAAGCATCTTTTTCCATCTCCCGCTTCCAAAAATCCATGCCATATACACGTCCCCTGATAGTGGACGTAACAAACCTTGTGCAAATGGGGAGTTTGCGGTTCTGCAAAGGGACTGTTTGCGGTTGTTTGCGGTGCATTAAACGGGGAGATTGGTCTGTTACTGTGAAGCCGGTTGTAACTCTCACACTACCTGTTCGAAACAACATCATACCTGATTTTTTAAAGCATGTTATTCCAAACAATTTAGGAATGTTAGGTGATTTATGCCCTTTATGGCTTAAAACCAGACTCTGCATCAACTATGTAATTTTCCTTGGGAGATTTGCCATGGATCCCCCTCCGGCATGCCACAGTCCAGGTGTTAGTCCCCTTGAAACAACTTTCCCATCACTATTGTGGCCAGAAAGAGTCCCTGTGGGTTTTGAATTCGCCTGCCCATTGAAGTCTATGGAGGTTCGCCGGGTTCCCCCGCTCGCGAACATTTGATGGAAGTTCGCGTCCGCGAACCGAAAATTTGATGTTCACGACATCACTACTTGTAAACCATCTTTTTATTACTGGAACAAAGTAATTGATATGTGGGTTGATGTACCAAATCAGTAACCATGATAAACGCAACAAAGGGGATTTAATAGGCATTACTGAAACGTGGTGGGATGAATCTTATGACTGAACATAAATAGACAACAAAATCCTTACTAAATATACATACTTATCACCATATACTTCACCTCACTTCAATCCATAATAAATGCCTCCGCCAGACTCATCTTCAGTACACATCGTTCAGTCAGCAGCTTCTCTTTGTCAATCACTTCACTGGCTTCCCTTAGCCTCCAGAATAAAGTTTAAAATCTTGACCCTAACTTATAAAGCTCTCAACAACAGCGCACCCCCATACATCTCTACTCTCATCTCCAAATACTCCCCCACACACCCTCTTCATTCTGCTAACGACCTTCTTCTTTCTACCACTTTTGTCACCTCCTCTCACTCCCGCCTCCAGGACTTTTCTCGCGCTGCCCCCATTCTCTGGAACTCCTTGCCTCGCTTCACCAGACTATCCTCCTGCCTTAAATCCTTCAAAACATCAATAAAAATTCACCTCTTTAAAGAAGCCTATAACCTTCCTCCCTAACATGCTCAGCACTACTCTCTCCCTACTGTACCACATACAAACTTCAACCTTTAGATTGTAAGTCTGCGAGTTTCAATCCTGCAAGGTGCTTTAGGGAAAGCGCTATGGACACCGGATTCCTAGCTCAAAGACAGGGCCATTCACTCTTTGCAATGTGTGAATCTTGAACTTGTCATTGCCTGTAACTTAACTTATGTATAGCGCTACGGAATATGTTGGCACGTTACAAATAAACAATAATAATAATAGTAATAATATACTAAGTGGGAATAAAAGTAAAAGCCGTAAATCCCATCCAATGTGGCTTAACAATGATTTAAAGATCAAGATATGGAGTAAAAAACAGGCATTTTTTAATTATACAAACAAGAGGGGAACGAGATTGCTTTACGGGAGTACAAGGAAATCAACAAGGCTTGCAAAATGGCTATTAGACTAGCTAAAATAGAAAATTAAAAATTAATTGCAAAAGAGAGTAAGACTAACCCTAAAACATTTTTTAAGTATATTAATGGGAAGAAGGTGAGGAAGGAAGCTATAGGAAGATTACAATGTGGCACAGGCCGTCTGATAATTAGTGACCAGGAAAGGCAGATGAGCTAAATAGGTTATTTTCATCGGTATACACAAGGGACGTACCAGTGGTTAGGACACTGTAACATAATGGGGCTACACTACCTTTTCAGAATAATTGTTTAACGTAGGAAGTAATCCAAAAGAGGTTGGAAAAAATAAATGTTATTAAAGCCCAGGGTCCTGATGGAATACATCCAAGGGTACTGAGGGAACTGGGTTCTGTAATAGCCAAGCCATTATATTTAATTTTTCAAGATTGACTCCATACAGGGTCTCTACCAGATGACTGGAGAAAATCAGATGTGATACCTATATTTAAAAAGGGAGCAAGAGCAAATCGGGGAATTATAGATCAGTGAGCCTCACTTCTGTAGTGGGGAAGCTTTTAGAAGTGTTGATAAGCGATAATATACAAGAATATGTCTATTTGAACAGGATAATAAGTAGGAGTCATGGATTTATGAGGGATAGGTCATGTGAAACAAATCTAATTAGTTTCTATGAGGAGGTTAGTAGGAACTTGTATCAAGGCAACTCAGTGAAGGTAGTCTTTTTGGATTTTGCAAAGGCTTTTGATACAGTGCCACATGGGAGACTATTGTGCAAACTAAGGGATACAGGAATTGCAGTAAATATCTGCTCATGGATTGAGAGTTGGCTAAAAGACAGGAAGCAAAGGGTTGTTGTAAATGGAACATACTCCGATTGGACTAAGTGGGGTTCCTCAGGGTTCAGTATTAGGTCCTCTCCTTTTTAACATATTTATTAATGACTTAGAGGTGGGACTGGAAAGTAGTGTTTCCATTTTCGCTGATGTCACAAAGTTGTGCAAGGTAGTTAAATCAGATAATGATGTGCTTTCCCTCCAAAAGGATTTACATAAAATTGAGGAATGGGCATCTTAATGGCAGATGAGATTTAATACGAATAAATGTAAAAGAAGGAAAAATAGCCATGCAATTTATAATTTTAATGGAGCAAATATAGGGGTATGAGATATTAAAATGGATTTGTGAGTGCATGTGGACAACCACCTAAGTAACAGTGCTCAAAGCCAAGCAGCAGCTGCTAAGGCAAATAAATATTAGCATGTATTAAGAAGGGTATCTCTAGTACGCCGTTATTTGGAATATGAAGTACAATTTTGGGCACCACTTCATAAAAATTACATTGTAGAGCTGGAAAAGGTACAGAGGAGGGCAACAAAACTAATAAAGGTAATGGAGGGGCTACATTATGAAGAAAGAGTAACCAAATTAAACTTATTTTCTCTAGAAAAAAGGCATCTAAAAGGAGATATGATTACCTTATATAAATACATCCAGGGTCAGTATAAAGATTTGTCAAGGGAGCTTTTTGTGCCAAGAGGTTTTCAACTGACAAGAGGACATCTCTTGAGGTTAAGAAGTAAAAAAGATTTCACCTTAAAGAAAGAAAAGGGTTCCTCACAGTAAGGGTAGTTAATCTGTGGAATTCTCTACCAGAGGAGATGGTGACAGTAGATCCGATAGATAACTTTTAAAGGAGACTGGATTTATTTCTAATTAAACAGGGAAATCAGGGTTATCCTGGATAATTAGAAAGAGTGTATTGATCCAGGGAGAAATCCGATCACTAGTCTGAAGTCAGGAAGGAATTATTTTTTTCCCCCTTTGAGACGATTGGCTAAGTTTCACTTGTTTTTTGTTCTGTTTGCCTTCCTCTGGTTAAATTAATAATTAAAAATAAATAAATAGTAGATTAATAATTAACAATTAATTTTATTTATTTTTTTTATGTTTAATTTTTTTTATTTTTTTTTAGAAACAGACAACCAAAATAAAATACATACAGTAAAACAATACTTACATCTAAATGATACACAATCACCCACCTACAAACCCCCCACCCACCCCTTGGCTATATTCTCATTATTGACAGAAGGAGGCAATACCCGAAACCTATTATATAATTAAAGTAACTTCGCTAAAGGCAACAAATACAACAACAACAAAAAATATCTATTAACAGAAAGGCCCGGCAAACAGTTCTTCGTCCCATCTTGCCCATTTCTTGACCACTGATAATCTTAACTTGGAATCAAAACTTAAATATTCCATTTCATACTGTTTATTCCTTTCCATAGTACTACAAATCTCATTCCATTTAGGCAATTCCCCACTTCTCCATCTCCGTACAATCCACCATTTAATTGCCATGAGAACCTGCACCACTATCCCAATTGTTTCACTAGACCATTCCCTTGAAAAGATATGTAATAGAAAAGCTTCTGGGTTTAAGGTAACTTCCTTACATCCCATACCCACCAACTTGGTGACACACCTTTCCCAAAGCCCTTTGATCTTAACACATTTCCACCACATGTGGCTTTGGGTGCCTATTTCCGAGCACCCTCTCCAACACAGCTCACTATATTTGCTTGGATCTATTTTAGACAGAAGCTCTGGAACTATGTACCATTTTTGTGTAATTTTAAAGTGGATTTCTCTGTAAGTTGTACAAATCAAGTTATCTTTTGTTAGCTGATAAGCTTTTCCCCAGTCCTCCAAATTTTTCTTAATTCCAAAATCAGTTTCCCAGCTTTCCATGGCTACAGATTTTCCAGAACTTCTGTACTCGTCTAAAATTTTTAAGCATTTCGACACTGAACTCTTATTACTTGTTCTTAAGGACAGGAATTTTTCGAGAGGTGTCAAATCCCTGACTGATCTTACATCAAAACCTTCTTTTGTTAATATCTTCTTAAGGGTCAGAAATTGCAGCCACATTGATATTGGGACCTCTTTCACTCTCCTCAGTTCCTCAAATTTAATAAAGCCCTCATTTCTGATTAAATCCTTAATTTTGTCAATACCCCATTTCCCCCACTCTACCTTATCTATTTCGGGGTGAATATTATAAATTACTTCCAGTGGTGTTAATGGAGATGGAAAAGGGAGCAACTTCAATTTTGAGTTCATTTTGAGCCAACTAGCCCAACATTGTTTCCCTATTCTGAACTCTATCTGAGTCTTAAAGTTAGACGATTTCTTATACCATAGAGCTTGCTGCAGAACTATTTTGGGGCTTAATGCTTCTTCTAACTGGACAAACTTGGGTCCTTCCACTCCTTCTGTCCATCTCAGAAAGTGGTACAATTTTATAGCCTCTTCATACTTCCAGAGGTTGATTGCCCCTAATCCACCTTCTATATACTTTTTATTTACTTGGTCTTTACTGACTCTAACCCTATTTCCTTTATATATAAAATGATCTACCACTTTCTGAAATTTAGTAATACTTCCTCTGGATATAAATAGAGGGATTGCTCTTAAAACATAAGTAAGTTTTGGTAAAATGAACATCTTAACACATACGATTCTGCCTGACCAGGTTAGGTTTAGCCTCTCCCATGACTTGAGTAGTTTGCACACTGAAACAAAAGCTATTTCCAAGTTATTCTTTAACATGGAAGCAACACACGGAGTCAACTCTATTCCCAAATGTTCTATTTTATTCTGCTCCCATCTAAATGGGAATTTCTCTCGTAACAAGGTTTTAGTTTCTAAGTTCACTTTTAGCCAGATAACCTCTGATTTGGAAGAATTAATTTTATAATATGATAGGCAACCAAAGGTTTTTAATTCCTTCATGAGATACACCAATGATTCTAGTGGCTCTGATAAGACTACAACTGCATCGTCTGCGAATAGAGTGATCTTCGATTCTATAGCTCCACATATGATTCTTTTTATCCTATCATTCTTCCTTATCATTTGAGCCAGAACTTCTATACACAAATTGAAGATCATTGGTGATAGCGGGCATCCTTGTCTCGTCCCATTGCTAATCTCAAACGATTCCGACTGAAAGTCTGTACCTTTTATGAAGGCTGAAGGGTTAGAGTATAGCGCCATAATCGCACTTGACCCGAATTTGCCCAATCCAATTTCTTCTAAAGTACACTTGATAAACTCCCAGTTGAGCCTATCAAAGGCTTTTTCCGCATCTAACCCTACTGCCACCAACGGAATTTTATTATCTTTAGCGTGTGCCAATATATCGATAAGCTTTCGCAGATTATCTGTCCCTTGTCGGCCTTTAACAAAACCTGTTTGATCTGACTCAATTAACTGGTCTAAAAGAGGATTTAATCTTTGTGCTAGTATCTTTGAATATATTTTGATATCGATGTTGAGTAAAGAGATGGGCCTGTAGTTAGCACAATTTGCCAGATCTTTTCCCTCCTTCGGTATCATAATTATTGCTGCTTCTAATGTCTCCTTAGGAGCCCATCCTACGTCTTTAATTTTGTTAAATGCTTTTACCATATGAGCCCCCAATTCTGGTAAGAATTGTTTATAATACAGTATCGGGAACCCATCTGGTCCTGGGGATTTTTGGACATTTAAACCGGACACACAATTCTCGATTTCCTCCACTAAAATCTTCCCATTTAGTAGTTCCTTTTGCTCCTCGGAAATTTTTTTTTGATTCAACTTTTGTAACAAATCCTGTATTTGCCCTTTATCAGGTTTAACCCACCCTGGTTTCTTTGCCAGATTATACAAGGCGCTATAATACTCCGCCGCAATTCTACCTATTTCAATAGGATCCTTTTTCATAATTCCTTTGGCATCGAGGAATTTCACTATCCTTTTGTTGCTTCGCTTTTTCCCAATAAGATCCACTAGTGATTTATTTGCTTTATTACCTAGATGATAATTTTTTATTTTTAGCTCCTTTAACTTCTTATCTATTTGACTTTGTAAGATCATATTTATCTGTGCTTGTATCTTATAGATCTGTTCCGTCAACATGTTATCCTGGCTTTTTTTGTTGGCATATGATAACTTGTAGAGTTCTAAATATAAATCATGCAGCGATTTCCCCCTGGCCCTCCTCTTCTTAATCATTCTTGTTTTCAGAATACCCCTCATATACGCTTTGTGCGCATTCCAAATACTTAAATCTGAGGTTATAGAGCCACTGTTAACTCTAAAGAACTCTTCAATTACTTCCTTCATTTCTTTTTTTTCTTCTATTGTATAAAATACTTCTGAGTTAATATTTTCTCTTTTTTTTCCATTGCTAGTCGCCCGAGCTTGCAGTACTATTTTTACCAGGGCGTGGTCTGACCATGATATAACCCCTACCTCCACATCATCCACTTCTCTCCATGTCTCTATGTCAACCAGTATGAAATCAATCCTTGTGTATATACTATGTCTCTGAGAATAATAAGTATAGTCCCGGACCTCAGGATTTTTTTGCCTCCAAGAGTCATATAGTTTCTCATTAAATCTTCTAGACAATCTTTCCAGAGCCAAATCGCTCGTCCTTAAGCTCCTATCAATTTTTATGTCCAGGACCATATTCAGATCCCCATATATAATAAGCTTACCCACTTTTAGTTTGGAAATATTTTTTAAACACTTACTCAAAAAGCTTATTTGATTCGCATTCGGAGAATATAAATTTGCAATTGTAAATGACTGACCATTTACCTGTCCTAACCAAATGATAAATCTCCCTTCTTCATCATATTCTACATGATCCGTTACAATAACAAAATAGCAACCCCTCTAGCCTTTTTCCTGAAGCTAGACGAGAAACCCAACTCAAACTGTTTATATCCTATTCTAGGTTCTTTCCCCTTTACCCAGTGGGTTTCTTGTAGACAAATAACATCCAATTCTTCTTTTATAAATTGACGGAAGGCACAGTGCCGTTTGCCGGGTGAATTTGAGCCTCTAGCATTTTGCGATATCACTTTTAACATCAAAGTGACTTACTTGATAACCTCCGAGTCCCCTCCTTCCCTATCATACAATTTTTATTGCCTTCACTTCCCCTCCCCTTCCAACAGCATACAAACACCACACATACCGTTTCCTCCCGATGGCAAGAAAAACTTAATGCCATCTTTTAAGATGTCTGGTCCTCCGGGGCGAAGAAAAAACTTCAAAGAAGAGAGAGAAAAAAAAAAAGACCCCGGCAGAACCTTGGGAGTGCGCCCATTGCCCCCTCACCCTACTCCTAGAAGCACTCAACTATACATTAAGTGTTTCCTTCACGTCCAAAACTTTTAATTGACTCTACAATAAAATATTGAAACATTTCCCAAAATTGTCTCGGATAAGTAGTATATTTTATACATTTTCTTTTCCATTTTCTTTTTTTTTCCTTTCTCTTTATTCACCTACGTACTTCACTTTCACTTTCCCGTTTTACCGCCTCCATCGAAGTTGGGGCCTTTCCCATCCCTTCTCGTGTCTTCTTTTTCTATTTCGAAACCCCACTTTTCCAAGCAATGCACACCTTCTGCGACGGACTTGATCACCTCAGTTTGGTTACCTTTAGTTATAATTAGTTTAACAGGGAACCCCCATTTATATAATACCTTTTCTCTTCTGAGCACTTTAGTGATAGAACTTAATTCTCTTCTTTTAGCTAAAGTTTCGCTTGAATAGTCTTGGTAAATTTCTACCTTTTCATAAGGACTCTCAAACTGTCTTTTTTATCTACTACATTTAATTATCCGATCTTTGAAGGAGTAATTTTGTAATTATACTATTACATCCTGCTCTCTTCGCTCTATCAGTCTCCTAGGTAGTGGGAGCCTGTGTATCTTCTCAAACGTACCTTCCAGAGTGTTATCATTCCCTGTGATAGATTTAAAAAACTCATTCACGTACTCGCCTAACTCATTGTCAATTAATTATCAACGTATTAATTAATAACTAATCTGCATACTGCAGATCAGAGGAGATCTTAAAAGCTTGAACTTGATGGATTGAAAGTCTTTTTCAACCTTAATTACTATGTAACTATGTAACAAGGAAACATGGATACCAGTATAACAATATCATTGTTTATTGTATACACAGAACACAGCCATAAACACATCTAATTGTGTATTAATATTATGGGTGTGGTGTGGGCTGATCTGAAAGGTCAAAAAGGCTGGTAAAACTGGTAAAGCCTTGCCAAAATCTGTTGGTAACGCAACAGGGAAACTGTGGGCTTGCAGCAACTGAGCTGGTGGAGATGAGCAACATAGTCGCTCAACCCTGCGACCGTGTAGGACTTAGGCAGGGAGTGCCGAAGGTGCTCACTGCGCTGGTGGAGATGAGCGCCGTACGACCCCGTAGCACTTAAGCAGGGAGCGCCGAAGGCACTCTCTGTGCTGGGGGAGATGAGCACCGTAGGCACTCATCCCTACGACCCCGCACAACTTTACCATCATACCTACGACCCGCGGGACTCCATATCAACTGAAAACTCAAATACACAATTCACACTGCGAGACCCGTAGCACTTTGAAAAAAATGCATAAAAATAAAAAATACGGCCCGTAACACTTACAAAAGGAAACAGCGGCTTACAAAAAAAAGTACGAGCCGCAAAAAATACGAACTTAACGGCCGGACCGCTCACAGCGAAAAACACGAAAACCACACTAAATACAAACAAAAAAACATCACACACAGAGCAAGGAGGGACACCCAGGACATCTAGAAGTGATGTTACAAGTCAATTTAAGTCCAAGTTCCAGAGTTTAGCCATTCGAAAATCCCCTAACCAAGAGAAAAAATGGCTGCCGTAAAAAACGAAAACGAGGCTACACAACCCCTAAACATGCAAAACTCTGCCACACACATACGACTTTTACACAGGAACGTACGAGGTAAAAAATACACTATTACGAAGGACGCAAAATGATCCAAAGCAGCCTAACACACACACAATCGCCACCATTTTACACAACTAACTTGCACATACTAACATTCACATTACAAAATGCGGAACTACACAGCTACACAAACCATTTCCCCTTGCGCCCGCAGCCTATTCTTCAAACATTGCTGACACTTACACCTCAGGTCACCAAGAATGAAAATCTACATTGTGTGCTGCAGGACCATCAGAACAGATTGTTAGCTCTTCAGCATATTGATGGCTGCATATATTCATTACAAATAGGTAAAATATATTAATTTATGATTTCATTAATTAATTAATTATAATTAAAAAATACATATACAGAAAACTTTAGAAAACACCACACCACACAATCGCAATAAACGCCAAAGGCGTTCACTGCACGCCTCACAAGGAGCAAAACTACACCAAGGGAGAGACTCGCAATGAGCGCCAAAAGGCCATCAGCATGGACCATGCAATTAGCGCCAAACGGGCTCGGAGAACCAAAAAAACACCAACCCAGAGGCTCGCAATGAGCGCCAGCAATGCGATGAGCTCACCGCAAGGCACGCAATCAGCGCCGAAGGTACTCACACAACCAAAACACTTACTTTGTGTGCCAAACAGCATTCCTTGGCTAATAATTCTATTGCTGTCATTTTTGACGGCAGTTCGTTAGTTGTGTAATAATAATGATGCATAGCATCTACTAGGGTCGCATGTAGTCATTACACCACAGTTACCATAATAATCATATAATAGAAGTAACCACTAATGCGCATGAACAGTCACGCATCTGATAAACTGACTCTATTCACTGACGATGTAGTTTTCATCGTTACATATTCTTAGACCTCCTTGCCAAGCCTGATGAGTGTACTCCAGGAAAAAAATCTGTATAAGAGTCTAACTTGCTGGTACATGACTCCCCAACACCTTAATAAGATTAACCCAGGTATCTCTCTGCTGCATTTTAGGCAATGTGACCATATCCGAGCTCGCAAAAAATATGACTGTAGCGGCTGAACCACTGATCTGGAAATGATGACGAAAACACACAAATATGCCTCAAATTCACTTACACACACAGCACAGGGGGAGAGCCAGGGACCCGGTGAGTTAGTTTGTAAGATAATTTGATGCATATTTTGTCTTCACCAACCACTAAAAATCGCTGAAGTGGGAAAAAAATGGCGGCCAAAAAAATAAAAAATTCTGAAACAAGATGAAAACGAGGCTCTGCCAGGCTATGCCGAACTTAGAAAATACACGACGCAAAAGACAGTAACACTTACACCAACAACGCGAGGCACGCAGGACTTATGCAGGCACGCGGAACTTAGAAAATACACAACGGCAAAGACAGTAACACCAACAATGCCAGGGACGCGGGACACAGGCGAACAACTCCAGGCACAGGGTACTTAGAAAATACACAATGGCAAAGACGGTAACACTTACACCAACGATGCCAGGCACGCAGGAATTGGAAAATACACAACGGCAAAGACAGTAACACACCAACAACACCAGGCACGCGGGACTTGGAAAATCCACGACGGCAAAGACAGTAACACACCAACAACGCCAGGCACGCGGGACACAGATGAACAATGCCAGGCACGCAGGACTTAGAAGATACACGACAGCACAGACAGTGACACTAACACCAACGATGCCAGGCACGCGGGACTTGGAAAATACACGATGGCAAAGACAGTAACACAACGACGCCAGGCACGTGGGACTTTGAAAATAGAACCAACGGCAGTCAGCGCATGCCATGCAAAGATTCAGCAGAGACATAGAGGGGAAAGACACAGGGAAAAGACATGGGGGAGATGGTGGAAAGAGACCCATGACAAGTTGCAAGTTGCCGAGGCCTGTAATAAGCGGTGAAGTAGATGGGAGAAGAGACTCGCGATGAGCGCCGAAGGTGCTTAGAGGGGACAGAACATTGCATTGTGTGGCAAACAGCATTGCCAGGCTTCAAATTTTATTGCCGTCATTTTTGATGGGGAAGTCGCTAGCAAAATAATATCAGGGAAGAGACAGATTAGAGGTAAGTAAGGGGGAAAGGGTGGAAGAATGTGATTAGAACATGACATTGGGATGTCCTTAACAAATAGCAAGAATCAACCTAGTCGACTACTACAAAGAAAAAATTAGTAAATGATAATTTTCTGTACTGTGCATCTTTAGTATAATCCTCTAAACTCTATGATTACTTTTCAAAGGTTTTATAAGATGTGTGTTTGTTTACATCTTATTATAAGGGGCTTAGACCAATTGCTAAGCAACAAGTTTAAAACCCAGTCCTCACGATGGGTTAAATATATTCTCTGTTCACAGTGAATTGCTCATAAATAGAATATTTCCATTAAATCTTGTGCATTGTCTAAAAGTTTGAAAAGCCCATTGTGCATGATTTTTATTCTTACAGAGGCTCTTGAAATCCTTTAGAAAATTGATTTGCATCTCTTTGCAAAAATCAGGATTTGTTTCATTATGAGATGAAAGATCATTAGAGGGGATAATATATGTACAGAAAAATCAAATAGGTCAGTAAAGGATAACTAACAATCTAAAGAAACTTCATATCATACATTAATAACTTTGGCTTATTTCTAATGCAGTGCTAGCAGAGCACACAGCACTCTTTAATGTAGCAGTATAAGTCCTACTTACAAAACAAATTATTGTTAAATCAGGATCAAATAATAAAAATAAATAAACTCCTTCTTTTAGTGGAGATTTCAAGTTTTAGAGATATTATCTTGCTGTATATATCATTATTTAAAGGAACACTGAAATGTAATATTTATACTATGCTCTTCGGCAGAACTTGATAGAAAGGAAAAAAAGTTAACAAAGCTTAAAATAAATAAATATAGCCATTCATTTTTAACTTATTTATTACATTTTGCTTTAATGGCGAGAGCAGACATTTTGTCCTTGTTTCTTTCTTTTTTTTTTTTTTTTTATGTATTACAAAGTTTACAAACATTAAAATCCAAATATCAAAACATCAATATTTATACACAATCAAACAAACAAAAAAAGAAAAGAGAGAAAAACAAATATTTGTCTTTGTTTCTGATAAGACTAGACATCTGGGGAAAGACAAACATCTCTGCTTAGTCCTATTGAAAGACTGCCACTTTACATATTCACTTGTTAATAGATAATAGAGTCGAAGATGCCCATTAGGATAACCATCACAGGGTACAGGCGCACTAGCAGTCTAGGTTTGAAGTGCCCATGACATCAATAGATGCAGGTAAATATAAGAATTTCTCTAAAACTGTTATTATGCCTAAAACTGCTAATGCTTTTAGTTTCTGAAATATTTATCAAGCATGTCAAGTTTTTTTGAAACTACAGCAGTCCACAAAAGCTTTGTTTTGTTGTATAAAGACATGTTTTCTGTGGAACGTGTTTGTATCATAACTTCTATTATAATTTTTGAACATAAGTTTTATTGATTCTGTGTTCATGGGATACAGAAAAGAAAATAGGGATTACAGTAGGGATATTACTGAAAATACCATATAAAAATACATATACATTATAAAGTGATATGCTTAGAGATCCACATACATCAGAAGAAGTTATACATGTATGCTATTAATGTTGATACCATACAGTCATTTCACTTTTTAAGCGGAGGGGAGGGATATGGGAAATGTGGAAGAAAGGAAGTGAAGAAGGTGAAAAAAGAGGTAAGATGGGAGTGAAGTGCCAGATGTAACTGCATTTTCACATACCTTTATACTATTATAAAAACTTTCTGGGAAATATTAATTGTAATTTGAAATGAAGGTAGTATGACATATATATTATAGTCAATGCTGGAAATATTTAAAATATAATAGTTGTTGTGCAGCAATCTCAGAGAGAATAATTTAATATTGTATACAGAAACAGCATAGGGTAAGTGTTATAAATCATATGTAATTAAATATAGCATATTTATATAAAGGTTATATAATGAAGCGAGGGCACTGCCCGAGGGTCTCAGTTGCTGGCATGGAGCGCCGTAGGCGCTCCATGCCAGCACCTGAGGACCTCGCAAAGCGAGGGCCGCAGTTGCTGGCATGGAGCGCCGAAGGCGCTCCATGCCAGCAACTGCGACCCTCGCAAACTTCACGTCGCAACCCAAACAGTACGACACACACATTACGACACTCGCAAACAACATACGACACACGTTCACACACATTACGGAGTCGCAACACTCGGACGCAACTCGCGAACATTACAAAATGTAAAACACAATACATACACACACCACCTACATAAAAAACTTACCTACACCAAGAGGGAGCACCCAGCACCTCAAAAATACAACTTACACCTCGATTTTACTCGAAATAAAACAGTTTAGAGACTAAAAAAAAATCGAAGCGAGAGAAAAAATGGCCGCCGAACAAAACGTAAACGAGGCTACAGCACTCTAAACTCGCAAAACACCACAAGAAACTCGCAAAACACCACAAAACACCTACGGATATTCCGATACAAACGTATACCACACATTACTCGCCATTTTACGCCAATGCGGAAGTACACGACAACGGTTTGGCCTCGCGCACGCACAGTGTTACACTGCACACATTCAGCACGCTTACACAGCAGATCCACACCACTAATGCTGCAGCAACATCAAAACACATTCACAGCTCTTCCACACAATGCTTTAAAATAGGTAAAGTATATTAATTTATTAATGTATTATATATTTCATTATTACACACTAAACAGCATTAGCTACCTTACAATTTCATTGCCGTCATTTTTTGACGGGCAATTCGCTAGTAAGTTTATGTTTATCAGTTCAGATCAAAGATATCTGTCTATATTAGGAGTTTTATCATGTATTCAAGTAGTTAGCCCGGTAAGATTGTGGGCTCTGAGAGAGGTTTCTTTAATTCATTATTAGTTATTATTTGCTGTAATTACCAGTCTTGCACTCCAAGAATTGGAGCATTGCTTTCCTAGAGCATTAGTGTGAGGCTAGTGATAACGGTGATAATAGATAAATAACCCAAATTTTGGATTATGTTGAGTGAGATACGACTTTTCATGTTTTGCATTGCTCTACAGTAACTTGTTCATCTACTGTCATTGAAAGAGCTCGAGGTCTGTTCCAAGCTCCATGAGTAATCAGCTGTGTCCTTTTTGTGTTTCATCCCGTATCTTACTTGAAGAGCATGAGGTTCTGTCATCTGACAGTGATTGTTACCATAGAACATTTTAAGACCTTCCATTAGGCTTTCCTAAAAGGCACCATGGAACTGTTCCACAAAGTCCATGTTTTCTGGTAAGTCCTTTAACAATAGTATTGGACTGTTTGCATAGAGGGCATGGTTAATGTGACTGGTGGATGAGATGGCAGTGGCAATTTGGTTAAGACTCGGTGCCCATTGGATCCTTTTGTTGGTTTCATGATATGTGGAAGCATCTCATAAATACATATACAGTTTGTGTGTGTGTGTGTGTGTGTGTGGGGGGGGGGGGGGCGTATTTGATCCCCTGCTGATTTTGTACGTTTGTCCACTGAGAAATAAATGATTAGTCTATAATTTTAATGGTAGGTGTATTTTAACAGTGAGAGACAGAATAACCCTACCATTAAAATCATAGACTGATCATTTCTTTGCAGTGGACAAACTCAAAATCAGCAGGGGATCAAATACTTTCCCCCCCACTGTGTTTCCATCATCTCATTTTTGGTACTAGGGATTAAGTGCTACAAACTGTCCTTAATAATTCAGATTCCTATTATCTGGATAAACACAATGAAATAACTTTACAAACATATGGACGTTCCCTAATATGATGGGCTTCAAAAGTGGATAATGTGCCCTCTCCTCTGGTGGGATGTGTGATGGAAACTCCACACTGGGCCAGAGCATTTAAATGTCTTTTTTGGGAGTCCAGAAAATACTATACTCAGATGAGAGTTGTAAGTGCTGTCAGCAGTCATCTCAAGGAAGTTCCATATAGGAGCTTATTGGGTTGAGAAGGCTTGCTGAAGATAGACTATGGGCCTGGAATATATAAGACTTGAATAATAAATACCTTATTAATGCTTTAGGGATGGTGTGAGGATTCTGCCACATTCCTTTATCCTTGCTGTGACACTTCCATTGCACAATGCTATCCTCAGATGATACTCGCATGCAGCATGCACATTTTGCCCCACAAGGAGAATTTATCAAATATGACACTTTATAAGAAATAAGTTTTGTGACTGGCCTCAGAGTAATATAGTGGTTGCTCAAGTGATTTTGGAAGTTGTATTTATTTTGGCTGCATTAGTTTCAAGACTAGACTACAACTCCCCAAACCACCTGGGAGATGAACAGCGGAAATATAAGCAACACAATTCAATTCATCCATGTATTATTACTTCCAAAGCTCTTCTAGACTGAAAATTGTCTAAGTAGTAGACTGTATAAATGTTTTGATAGATCATTTTCCACAACGGTTTCACACTCATGGATATTATATGGGAAGATTTTATTACTTTTAGGTCTGCATATTCTTTTTATTGCTCACCCGTAGTAAAAATGAACTATTTTATGTTGCAGAACTTAAATGAACATATTCGCTGATCTGAGATGTATTTTTGACAATGATATGCAAACATATCTTCCTGATAGTACACATCATCTTAATACAATGGATATAAAAAGTCTACACACCCCTGTTAAAATGTCAGGTTTCTGTGCTGTAAAAAAATGAGACAAATATAAATAATTTCAGAACTTTTTCCACCTTTAATGTGACCTATAAACTGTACAACTCAATTGAAAAACAAACTGAAATCTTTTAGATGGAGGTAAGAAAAATAAATAAATAATGTGGTTGCATTCTCTGCACACCCTCTTATAACTGGGGATGTAACTGTGTTCAGAATTAAGCAATCACATTCCAAATCATGTTAAATAGGAGTCAGCATACACCTGCTATCATTTAAAGTGCCTCTGATTAACCCCAAATAAAGTTCAGCTGCTCTAGTTGGTCTTTCCTGAAATTTTCTTAGTCGCATCCCACAATGAGCTCATAGCTAGCCCCACAATGAGCGCCTTTGGCGCTCATTGCAGCCCCTGTCAAACCCATAGCTTTCGGGTCTCGCAATGAGCGCCTTTGACGCTCACTGCTCATGCGCAAGCCCGTTAATTTTAAGATTGAGTAATTTTTGAAGCCTGTAACTTGTAAGCCGTTTGGAGTTCCCTCTCCCCCCTCTCCATTGTGGGCCTCACGATGAGTGCATTTGGCGCTCATTGCAGCCCCGTCAAGCCAGTCACGTACGGGCCTTGTGATGAGCACCTTTGGTGCTCATTGTGAGCCTCACAATGTGCGCCCTCTGCGCTCATTGCAGCCCCTTCAAGCCAGTCACGGACGGTCTTGCGATGAGCGCCTTTGGTGCTCATTGCAGCCCTCGTCAAACCCATAACTTCAGGGTCTCACGATGAGCGCCTTCGGCACTCATTGCGCATGTGCAAGCCCGTAGATTGTAACATTGCTTGACGACAACTCGCAATTACCACAACTATTATATGTGATTCTAACAGACGGTAGAGACAGTCACTTTGCTTATATGGGAATCTAATTTTTAAATGTACATGAGGGATTGTGTATAACCATGGGTTAAATGGGACAATTTATATTGTATATTGACATGGGTTGTGGCATTCATAAAGGCACTGTATCGTGACACAGTGTCTGTGGGTCATTTAAGGTATTGTGTATTGTGTACTGAGTGTGAGTTCACATGAGGCAATGCGTGTAGACATGGAGTTTATAGGTTCACTTTGGGCATTGTCCTTAAAATACAAATGACTTCTTAGCATACTTTATCTTGTCACTCACCTTGCCTTTGTGGATCCTGGTAAGTGTACATATGACATTGTTCATTCTGATTTTCTCTGTGGGTTTTTATCAGGTGCCATCTTTTTGTATAGAGTCTGTTTCTTCATTCATATTGTGTATTTCGAAATGATATGTGGACCCATGCAGAGTACTCTAATATGGGTTGTGGGTTTACTGTATATTTATTTGCACTCTGAGGCTCCATACTAGGCAGTGTTTATATAGAGTCTATAGATTCATATTGGATATTTACATGGCATCTTTATTTGCCAGTGTGTTTTTAATGCTATCATTTTTGTATAAGTTGCACACTGTTTAAATGCTATCATTTTTTGTATAAGTTGCACACTGTATAAGGGATAGGAATATTGTTTGTACTGTATCACATAATATATGGTATGAATAATGGGTCATTTGCTTAAACTTGGGTTTTGAGTACAATGGGTTCTACTCTGATCTACTCTAACTTTTCTAAGTTAATGCACCGGTGAACAGGTGTCAATTAAAGGAATATATATTCACAAATCAAACAGCACTCGGAGAGTCTGCTTAATATGATTTTTTGGGTGTTTGCCTAACCTTTTGGTCCCCCAAAAGGAACCGTTGTCAAGGATAAAAAATGTCCATGTTTGTTATTTTGAATAAAATAAACAGGCCAAACTCTATTAAGCTTTGTCAGCTATTGCAGGCTAAGCAAATCACGTTCCAGTCCCTGTAATACTTAAGGAATACTAGACGCTGTGCATTACAATTTTGTGTTATACTGCAATTTTGCTTATTGTTATTGGAAACTGTGCGTACAAATGAGGGCAGTGTGTATTAAGGTGGAATCTGGTTGTTGTAGGGATATTGTTTACTTATAAGCACTATATGTACTAATAAATATGTGTGCTGATGGCAAGATCTGAGAGTTCACATGAAGGTTTGTGAGTTAAAGTGGAGTTAGGGTAGATAAGGGCAGCAACAATATTCTTCAGTAATGAAAATGTTAATAATGCAACAGAGTTTCCCATAATCTTTTTCTGTTGTTGCTCTTCTATAAACCTCTAAGAGACCTGGGTCAGGCTTGTTTGGGAACAGCATCTACAGACACAAACTTTCAATTCTTCTCATGGGAAATCACACTACCAGATTGCTTTGCCTTATCAGTGGAAGATGAAATGGTCCTGTCTTTTTTAACAGAATCCGAAAAAATTTGGGTCTTTTATCAATCACACACCTAAGAATCCTGTGGTTTCCTGTTCTGATACTTCCAACACCAGTTTTTTTCCCCTTATTTAGTTCCCTTAGATAAGACTAAATTAAATAATGTATAATATATGGAAATGTGCATATACTGTAGCACTTATAACAACTTCATGCCTACTTTGCATAGAAATAATAATTGTTTACTGAAATTTCTACTCTATTCACAATTTTGTCTGGTCTCCATGAGACGGTCTGACAGAATATAATGCCAGGGCATGAGCAAAATTGTTGTTGAAATATTTTCTTAAAATTTTATATTATTAGAAAAATTGAGGAAAATTTTTATTTATGTGTCTTAGAGTAATAGACTTCAAATTCACAGTATTTCTTGTGATGGAAATGTGTTGAATAAACCTTAGCCACATTTGTCATATAATAATTAATACTTTTTACGTTTAGTGCCTATTTCAAGGAGCAAACAACAATCCTTTCTCTACAGAGACATAACTATATGAGGACATGAATATCAGAAAATGCCTTTGCTGCCCTTATGCAAACTCACTATGTACAGTAAGATCTACCTGAGCGTGGATCCTTCTCTGCACATCATGGGCCCCTATTCAATTGAGCAATTGTAACTCAGTAATGTAGCCTGTAAACTAATTTGCTATTCAATTGGTGTCTACGTGTTACAGGCTGAAAATCCCTGTGGTTATCAAAATCGTAAATTACAACCTATCTAAGACTTTGATCTTTCAAGCCCGCAAAAGTTACAATTGATAAAATCGCAAATCGCTATTTAATTGCTACAATCCTTAAAGCCCGCAAATGTTTTCACACCCATAAATGGCAAATGTAGAAGAAAATCCTATGGGTACCAGATAGGTCTCGTAAGGGGGTTAGACATCTGTTCTTAGCACTGTAAATGCAAATAAACAATCAATACTGCACTTTAAAAGACGGGGAAAGCAATGAAAGACATTAGAATTCATTGCACAACAAGCTTGCAAATCTCCAATATATTCTTTTTTTTATGTTTCATTTTGGTATCATATCAATCTTTCAGTTAATACATATCAGGCCACCCATATGGACTGAAACATTATCGTCATTCATTTTTAATATTTTATACATTGCCGAATTACGAGTCTGATCTCAAATGGGACCTGTAAATGCTAATTGATTGACATGTGTAACCTGCATGTTTTACTGATAACGCTCTGAAATGATACTTATGATTGCATGGTTTATGGTTTTGGTTTTTGGCCAGTAAATTGCAGGCTTGTTCAGTTGAATCCCTGTGTAATTGGAGCAAGTTTCAATCCTGTAGACATATGGCTTGTATAACGTAATTTGCGGGCTTGCAATTGAATAGGGGCCCAAATGTGACAGTAATGGGAGGATCGCTGAGCAGAGTGGTGGAGAGCCCATTTGTGCAGTAATTTGTCAACTTAACCTTTGGAAGATGTTGTTCAAAAAATGAATATTCTATTGTGGTTGACAAACCAGTGTAGACAACATGGACAAATGCATAAATCAGTAATGAAATATGCCAGGCAAACAATGGTAGACAATTGCACTCTGGGCTAAATGTGCTACATCTTATTCATATGCAGCTTGTTGGATGCCCATAACACATTATAAGAACAGATTGAGCTTTCCCAGGCACAGATCTACCTTTTTGGAGCCCCTGGGCAGTAAAGTGGAGGAGCCCCTGCGAGTGCGTGTGCAAGGTCTGCACATACCCATTTTTCCCTTTTCTGTGCTTGTATATTGCTCTCTTGCTGTGTGAGGAAATCACAGACATTTCCCCATAAAAAACATTTTTAAAACATAGCTACACACGCAGAGCTATTACTTGCTTATTAAATGCATTTGCTGGTGTGCTGTATCACATATTATAATTGTCAAACTGCGAGTTGTCACAATTTGCGATCTCGCAGAACTGCGTCCCTCTCAAAGCAAGGGACGCAATTCGGGCCGCAAATGCGGACCTTGTGAAGTGAGGGCCGCATTTATGGAGGTCGAGGTTCTCACGTCAGATGCAATGAGCCGAGGTGGACATAAACTGCAGGCTGCAAATGTGGACCTCGCAAAGCGAGTGTCCGCATTTGCGGAGGTGGAGGCTCTATCTCAGTGAAAAACAACCCAGAAAAGCTTTTAAAAAAAAAAAGAGCTACGGGACTTAGAAAAAAAAAAGAATGCGGGATGATGAAATCGGGATTTAGAAAAAAAATACGACCCGCGGCACTTAGAAAAAAAAAACAATTACAAGGTCGCAAAAATACCAAGTTATAAACGCGTACATCCAAAAACAACAAAAAACACTAAAAAATAAAAACAAAACATAAAAAAAAAACGCAAATTAATGTCGAATTTAAGGGGTTTCAGCAAATGAAAATCGGCTAAGAAAAGAAAATGTCAGGCAAAAAAATTTAAAACGAGGCTACACGACCCTGAGGCGCGCAGAACACCGCCAAGGAAGTACAACTTTTGCAAACAACAAAAATGACCCGAGGTCGCAAAAATACGAAGTTAATGCCCGAATTGCACACATCCAAACACACGAAAAGCTCAACAACAAAAAAATACAACATAAAACAAACATCACACACAGCACAGGGGGACAGGCAGGACATCTGGGAGTGAGGTTGCACGCCAATTTAAGTCGCATTCAAGCAGCTTCAGAACTTGAAAATCGCGGACCAAAAAGATTAAAACGAGGCTAAAGGACACAGAGCCGCAAAAATCACCGCCAGACATGTACAAGTTACCCAGGAACGTAGGAGATACAAAATATACCATTACAACGGATGGAAAACACGTAGTAAAAATTCGCCATTTTACAACACTAACTTGCAACTAATAACATTAGGATTCTAAAATGGCGCTTTACCCGCCTAAACAAACGGTTTGGCCTAGCGCACGCTGTCTATTTACACTGCACCCTTGCCACATTGCTGATACTTTCTCCCCATATGATCAGTCCAACTGTACATTTTCAGATGCAGGAAAATACAAAAAGATTGTTAGCTCTTCAGGATATTGATTGCTGCATATTAAATATAAATAGGTAAAGTATATTAATTTATTAATTCATGTTACTTTAATAATTCACTGTACTCACATTTTTTTTATATTTTACACTGTACTTATATATCTGTCTTCACGATGAGCGCCAAAGGTGATCATTGCAAAGCAGGACAGTTGACGTACACGAGGGGAGAGGCTTACAATGAGCGCCGAAGGTCCACAGAGGAGCAAAAGCCTTACATTGTGTGGCAAACAGCATTGCCATGGCTTAAATTTTTATTGCCATTTGTTGTCATTTTTGACGGGCATGTCGCTAGTTATTTATATTTTTCTTTGGGAGGGCAGAAAGCAGATACACAAACACATATCATGAGCACTTGTATCATACATAAAAACTGAGTAATTATGAGTAAAAGGGCCACTGCACAATGAGACCAGAAATTGTTTGAAAAAGCTGAGTCTAACTTAGATTATAAGTAATGAGGAAATAAGTGATACAGCTAGTTTGTAATTAGAAAAAATACATTTTGATGCCTCGGCTGGGCCCTGGGAAAATCCATGATACATAGGTAGAAGTCATGTGTGTGAGAGGGGCATTTGCATTTCTGGAGAGATTTGGTTGCATTTCCTGAAGCAAGGAGCTTGCTTTTGGGCTAGTGAGGGGGAAGGGGTGTGGTGTCAATTTCAATCTTCTCCAATTAAGAAATGCTTTCTGTTCTCTCATTCCTCAATCCTACCTCCACTGAAAAGACATGATTTATTCTTCATGAAGTGTGTAACAAACACAAAATTGATTCCTATATTCATAAACAGACAACAAACATTCATATTTTCCCAGAAAATGTTTATGTCCATGAGTTTCACATACTTGACAAACAAGTGTCTTTTTTTCACCAGCTGCCTGCCCATCTTTACAATGCATCATATAAGAATGTTTGTAGTTTACATTTATTTGTGTGTACTATATGTCTGAAGGTGGGCAGTCGTATCACTTAGTCCACACACACAGCCGCACACACAAACACAGACACATACAGACACTATTATTATTATTATTATTATTATTATTACTTTTATTTGTAATGCGCCAACATATTCCGTAGCGCTATACAGAGGAAAAGAACAAGGAAAAATATAATTTTAATAAACTGCAAAAAATGGAGGACCCTGTTTTGAGCTTAGAATCTTTGTAGAAAGTATTTTTTCCCAAAGCACTCTACAAGATTGAAAACTCTCAACTTACAATCTAAAGGGGATGGAAGAGGCAGATAAGAAATAGCAAGGGTCAGGAAGAAAGTGAAGTTTCATTAGGTAGGAGGGTATGCAAAGTTAGAATGTTTTTTCATATAGAAGGAAAAGGAAAGCATCTGAGAAAGTATTTTGGTAAGTGATCCTAGTATGTAATATCTTATCTTAGTGGTCATATAGTATAATCTGCGAGTGGGAGGTAAGGGGCCGGTGTTAGGAGGTATGTCCCAAGAAGCCAACAGAAGAATGAGAGAGAGGGAGAGGTAGTGGGATTTGGACTTGCAGAAGTGTTTCTGCTTATGAGCTTTAGAAGGGGGAGGAGATAGTAAATGGAGGTATGAGAGTAGCTCATGGGAGCATAAAAGAGGAGAGGAGAGCATGTAAGGTGAGATGGTATGTTGGAGACATGATGTGGAAAAGTTGAGAAGAGGAGCTTGAGGAAAAGACAGGATGTAATGAGGAAGGAACAGGAATGAGGAAACATTGAGTAATAGATTAATTAGGTATAGTTAGCAGGTGTTGCTAATTGATCAGCTCTAGGAAATTTGAGTGACTCAATAAATTAAGAGAAACAAGGGGTGGGTGGGTGAGGGGCAGGGGCGGTGGAAAGTGATTGTTGTTCCAGAGAGAGTGAGAGAGCAGAGAATGAGGCCTACAGATAGTGGATAGACTGCAACAGAAAATGAGAAGGATGGACAAATGTTATTTCACAGATAAGAAGCAATAAAACCAGGCTTTGGGGGTGGGGGAGCAGGCAAGGTAAGGGGGGTTTCAGACAAATGCATAGGTATAGATTTGCTTAGTAAAAGTTTCTATCTCATCAGATATTATATCACAGAAACATTCATACAAATATTGATAATATTACATATAGTACAAGCTGAAATGGCTCCACATTGTCTTTAGATACCTGCAGCAAAACTTCAGACAGTGTGTTTGATTGTTGTTCCAGAGAGAGTGAGAGAGCAGAGAATGAGGCCTACAGATAGTGGAGAGACTGCAGCAAAACTTCAGACAGTGTTTGATTGTTGTTCCAGAGAGAGTGAGAGAGCAGAGAATGAGGCCTACAGATAGTGGAGAGACTGCAGCAAAACTTCAGACAGTGTGTTTGATTGTTGTTCCAGAGAGAGTGAGAGAGCAGAGAATGAGGCCTACAGATAGTGGAGAGACTGCAGCAAAACTTCAGACAGTGTGTTTGATTGTTGTTCCAGAGAGAGTGAGAGAGCAGAGAATGAGGCCCACAGATAGTGGAGAGACTGCAGCAAAACTTCAGACAGTGTGTTTGATTGTTGTTCCAGAGAGAGTGAGAGAGCAGACAAAACACAATATATGCACAAACAAGTAGAATAATAAAATGACAAGATGAGTGACAGACAAGCCTACTTTAATAGAGGAGCTGTCAATTAACCAGAGAAGCTTCGTGCTGTGACGGACCTGATATGGAGGTGCAGGCAAGGGAGATGGGGACATACAGAAGCCTCCTGCTTGATGTTAGTCAGCATTAGGTACTGACCTGATACTGCTCCATACAGTTCCCTCAGATAATATAACCAGAGTGGTGCCATCTTGTATATCACACCCTCCCCCTCATAATACAGGATACAGAAATCCAATTTGAAAAGTAAAAAAGTGATGTGTAAAACAAATAGTTGCTAACGCTTGACAATAATTTACAGGGTCAATTTGCCCAAGGTAGCGCCAGCTTAGCAGAAAACACGAGGAATAATAATATATATATATATATATACTAATATATATATATTAATATATCATTATTGTTTTATTATCATTATAGTTCTATTCTTGTTATTATTCAAGAATTAGAGGAGATAGTAAAAATATTTTGAAAGGCGAAACAAATTGGTTTAAAAATGAAATATACCTTTTTCTTTTTGTGTTCTTTTATTGGACATTAGGAAGAAACAAATATTTTAATAATAAAGACAATAAAGGTTATGTTTTAACTGACATATTAAAAATAATAGAACCACAGCGCTCATCTCCACTAGCTCGCAAGCTCGCAAGCGTGCTGACAACTATATATGTGATTCCAATGAAGAAAATGAACCTTGGAAACAATACTAACATATTACTTTACATTACAATCTCCAGGATGCTATTAATTTCTATTTCTATTAATAGATCTTGACATGTATTCAGTAGCTTAAAACACGAAGATTTGAGCAAATGTTCTATGACAAAATGTCCATCAAAGAAGAATATTACTCACAATTGTTAATTTCTGCTCTTATATTTAGGAGCTTGGGTTGTTTGCCCTACATATTACTTCTCACAAATAGTGTATGATCCAATATATATAACAGAATTGTAAGTCAAGGAATTCTGTTTGGCACACAAAGTAAGTGTTTTGGTTGTGTGAGTACCTTGGGCGCTGATTGGGAGCCTCACGGTGGCTTAAATTGACGTGTAACATCACTTCCAGACGTCCTGGGTGTCCCCCCTTGCTGTGTGTAATGTTTTTTTTTTTTTGTATTTAGTGTGTTTTTTGTGTTTTTCACTGTGCACGGTTCGGCCATTAAATTCGTATTTTTTGCGGCTCGTATTTTTTATAATGTAAGTTGCGGTTTCCTTTTGTAAGTGTTACGGGCCGTATTTTTTACTTAATTCTGAACCCAGCAACATCCCCTGTTATAAGAGGGTGTGCAGACTTATGCAACCACATTATTTTTATTTTTTATTTTTCTTCCCTCCACCTAAAATATTTCAGTTTGTTTTTCAATTGAGTTGTACAGTTTATAGGTCACATTAAAGGTGGAAAAAGTTCTGAAATGATTTATCTTTGTCTCATTTTTTTACAGCACAGAATCCTGACATTTTAACAGGGGTGTGTAGACTTTTTATATCCACTGTACTTAGGATGCGTGCTGCTCTGGGCCTATTCAAATTTGTGCACTAACATGCCCAGTAACAGCCCCTTCTTGTCCTTGCTATGCCCCCATTGTAAGTTTGCCACAAACTGTAAATATATCGGAAGGTATATGTGGATATGTTAATGTGTATTTTCGGTATGTCAGAAGTTGTCTGAAAACCATACTTATGCACACACTATTTTGTGTCACAAACCCACAGCTTGGGCAGCCTGAAATGTTGCTGCTCTTGGCCAGAGTTATATTGACCTAAGCTGAGTCATTTGGTTTGTTATTTGGATAATTGAAAATGGGGGCATGTTTCTACATTACTAGACTGCCTTTTATATACTTCAGGTGCAATCTCCATCAAAAGCGGCAAGATCTTTTACTTCCCTTTGCATATTTTAATAAAATTTACTTGAAATAGCTTCAGTCATTCAGACCAGCACATGGAAAAATGCAAAGCCAATTACTAGGGGAATATCCAGTCATTGCTTCCAGTGACACGATAAACTGTGATAGCATATTTACTGTGAATTAAATATTTCCTCTAATTTTATTTATAGAAAGTGATTTTGTACATCATAACTTTTTTTCTAGCCAGACGTCTCGGTTTTGGATGCGAGAAGAACACGACTGACATTGACTTCCAAATCATCCAATTATTTAATAGTCTGCTTGAGTATCCTTTTAATGTTTTTAATTCTGCCTTGTAGTGGATACTGTTTTTTTTTGCTCAGACGACAATGACTGATGTCTTAGCGGAAAGTACGGTATAAAAAGCTGGAAGAGCTATTCAGTTAATGCTACATTACTATTTATAGGAGCTATAATATGGGTGTTTCAGAAATATGGCTCAGTGAATAGCAGGGAAAGTAGTGTTGGAAATATTTCATCCGATGCCCTAAAGACACAGAGAATCTGACATTGTTAGTGAGTGTTTCTGTCTATCCCACAGTGTAATCAAAACTTAATGCACAGTGCTCTGTGAATTAATCTGTTACATCCCAAAGGACTCTATAAAGGAACATACTTACTTGTAGCATCTCCTGGTGACATGTTTTAGTTTTGGTCTTTTTCTCCTCAAGGACTTCTGCTTTTCAAGGCCAGGGCAAGTTAACTTGTTTCAACTTAAAGGAACATTTTACAATGAAACAAATATAATTGTTTGGAAACTTTGAGTCTGGTGAAAACATTGTTAGGCAGGAAAAAAGTCATACAGGTACATTTGGTTGGAAACAAAGTGCTCATCTCCACCAGTGCAGTGAGCGCCGTTGGCACTCCCTGCCTAAGTCGTAAGGGTGGCAGGGATGAGCGCCTACTATCATTTTTATTGTGTGGTAGATTGCAGGATTGCAAGTCTGATCGCACATGGGACCTCTAAACACTAATTGATTGATATGCATCCTCCATGGTTTACTGACGTCATGATGACGGTGTCATTTACTATTGGCTGTTTCTAAATCAATAGTTACAGTCTTGCTTAATCGATCATGATCATGCTCTGAAATGATACTTATGATTGCATGGTTTACCGTTTCAGCTTCTGGCCCATAACTTGAGTTCTTGTTCAATTGAATCGCTGTGTAATTGTAGCAAATCTCAAGCCTGCAGACATACTGACTGTATAGTATAAACTGCGGGCTTGCAATTGGAGTTTTGGGTCTCATTCAATTCGGGGCTATAACTCCATCGCAGATGGACGATTTTCTGCGATTGAGGTTGAAGCCCGTAGGTCTTTGGACAGAAAATAAACATGAAATAAAGTATTATATTTTGGCGATGTGCGAGCTTGAAAATGTTGTGCTTTTAATTCTAATTTCAACCATTGTGTTCCCCATCACTTACAGTGGTGTATTGATTTTACATTCGCATTTAAAGTGCTCCGATTTGTAAGTAAGCCCTTTTCGAGACCTTGGTCCCAATAACCTGTCATTTGATTTTTTGCATTTGCGGGCTTGATGGAGTGGTTAGCATGGGAAAATCGGAGCAATTGAATAGGAATTTATGATTTTAGAGGTCGCAACTCTTGCGGCCGTGAAAAATCAAAAACCTTGGGGGGAAGTAACTTGCGATTTTATTAATCATAAAGGATTGCAGCTCACAACAAGTAACCCGATTGGAGCCCGCAAACGGAAGGCATGTGAATAGCTAAATAACTTGCTTTTTCCACTTGCGAGCCCGGATCTCTAAAAAGTAGCAATTGAATGAGGCCCTTGGATTGTTAGAAAATAATCTTTAGAGTATTTGAAAGTAACAGATAGAAGCAACTATCTTAATAAAAAGAAATTCTTACAGTAAACAATAATTTGGTATAAAAGATAAAAATGTAAAGGCTGTGTTAATTTTTTTTTACTTTCTAAAAAAAATTGCTCAAGTTTAGTTATTCAAAAGGCATTATAGAATATTTGACCACAGTGGCTGTTTAAACAAAGGTTTATTTTGTTTTAACAGATTTGCTATGGTTTAGAATAAAAAACATGACTTTTCTTTGAGTCATAAAGAAGATTTTTTTTTTTATAAAAAGCATCCTGGGGAGACAGATGTTTTTTTTCTATTAGTGAGTTTTCCCAAAAGCTAACATCACTTTTATTGAATATCAAGTACTAACTGCAATTAAACACCCACAGTACACTAACAAATTAACCAATTACATTTTGGAAGTCATTCCATTAAAGCACATAAAGTTAATATTAATATTTTTTTAGTGGGAGTGCTAGCTTTTAAGTATGTACAAGTTCTCACTGTGAAGAAATCAGCATTAAACTCCAGCATCTCTCACTGACTTAGTACAATGTAAATCTGGAATTTCGCCATAATATTAATTAATACTTTTCTTAATTCAAGGTTAGAACATCCTTCTATGAATGCCAAGAAGTATTTCAGTTACATATTTTACTACATCAAGCTGTTATTGTCCTGGCTATAGTTGTTTTACATCATAGCATGAGGAGTTTTTTTTTTTACTTTCTTTAAATAAGACACACAAGGTGAAGATATCAGTTTAGTACATGCAAATCTCAAGAGTGCTAATTAATATCTATATGATGAACTATGGATATTCCTAAACTGTTGATCTTATGATAAATCATAGGTTGCAGCAGCCTAAATAATAATACAGAAGAGCACCCTGTTACTTATTTGGGAGATCCTTTGCTCTACCATTAAGGAATAATCAATTCAAGATGAAGGACATTGCTCTATCTCGTGATTCTCATCATACCTACAAAATCGATTCAGTGTCTCCTTTTCCAACAACTCTTCTTCTCCTTACTCCCTTGTCTGTTGGCGTACCCCAAGGATCAGTCCTAGGCCCTCTCCTCTTCTCCAGCTACACATCCTCACTTGATAACCTTATAAACTCTTTTGGGCTTCAGTATCATCTCTATGCAGATGACAATCAAATCTACCTCTCAGCACCAGATCTATCCCCCTCTCTTCTAACACACTCTTCTAACACACATCTCCAACTGCCTCTCTAGTATATCCTCTTGGATATCCACCCACCATCTCAAACTCAACATGTCTATGACTGAACTCCTAATCTTTCCTCCCTCTACCACAGTGTCAATTCATCACATCTCTCTCACTGTCAACAGTGACACCCCCTGTTGCCTTGGGGTTCTACTGGAGCCCCCTGTCTTTCATCCCTCACTAACTAAATCTTGTCTTCTCCATCTAAAAAACAACTCCAGAATTAGACACTATCTTACGCAAGACACAACTAAAATCCTAATAGACTTTCTCAACATCTCTCGACTCAACTACTGCAACTCGCTTCTTCCTGGCCTACCCACCACCAGACTATCCCCACTTCAATCCATTATGAATGCCTCTGCTAGACTCATCTTCCCTACACGACTTTCAGTATCGGCCTCACCTCTCTGTCAATCACTCCACTGGCTTCCCTTAGCCTCCAGAATAAAATTAAAAATTATGACCCTAACTTTCAAAGCCCTCAACAATAGCGCTCCCCCATACATATCTGGTCTCATCTCCAAATACTCCCCCACCCGCCATCTTCATTCTGCTAATGACCTTCTTCTTTCCACAACTCTTGTTACCTCCTCTCACTCTCGCCTTCAGGTCTTTTCTCTTGCTGCCCCTATTCTCTGGAACTCCTTGCCTCTCTCCACCAGATTATCCTCCTGCCTCAAAACATTCAAAACCTCTCTAAAAACACATGTCTTAAAGAAGTGTATCACCTTCCACCCTAACACACTCAGCACCTCTCTCTCCCTCCTTTACCACTCACAATACCATTATTGAATATGTTGGCGCCTTATAAATAAACGATAATAATAATAATAAGGAGGCATTCTCTGCATCGTGTCTCGGGGTCCCTTTGACGATCAATCAGTTTAAAGAGTATTGGGTTAGTCAAACAAAACTCCATGAGTAGGAGAGAAAGGACACTGCATCCAACTGCCTCCCCCCCGCTGCTCAACTGGAGCGTGTATTGTGAAATATCAGACTTGTAATTAAAAATATTTAAATTATTTATTTAATTATTTAATTAATTAATACTTTACAATTCTATGTTTGAGAAAAAGGACCAATAGGGAAGATCCAGAGAGTCCCTCCATCATCTAATATTTCTTGTGTCTTAATAGTTATTTGGAGGAGCGCCAAACAAATGTGAGTATTTACCTTTTATTTTTTCTTCCATTTGCCATGGGTCTCAGAAGATCCTAAAGCAGTCTCTCTTTTTTTCCATGTGGTGGAAAATCAGTTTATTTGTTTTCCTTATAAATAGGATATCCATTTATTTTGCTCCACAAAGGGCTCATCTTCCATTTTTATTCTTCTTTTCATACATTAAGCCTTACTGCTGTTTACAAAGAACTTCACATGTTTGCAAAGTATGTAACGAACTAACAACATTGACAAATGTATAAAACTGTAGCAGTAAAGCATTTGCCTGCTCAAGGCATGAAGAGATGGGTACATAGCAAGGAAATCAGTCTGGAGTGTGACTGCCTTCATCTGATTATGTGAGGGGAGCAAGTGTTAAATACTAAATAGACGATTTGAATCATCCAATGAGACAACAAATCCACCTCCTTCCTTTCTACCATAGTTCTTCAATTTACTCCCTTTCTCTCTCAGCAACAGTGTTTTTTTACCATTTGTGCTATGTTTTCAACAAAAGAGCTAAATGTATTATATAGTTCTTATGAAGACTCTGGGCTGACATGTGGGCCTTCATGTGAAACTGTTTGCTTGTCTTGGGCCTACATGTTTCAAAAGATTACAAGGCTAGTGAGGATCCTTCAGAAACATGTCTCTCCTCCCTTACCTTATTTAGTAATCTTTCATGTTATAATATTTAGCACATTTTACAGTTTTTGCTACAACTTCACCTCACTACCATCTCTATCTTTGTGGACACAGAAAGCGATCCCACTGGTAATAAAATAAATTAGAAATACATACAAGTCATATGAGATTAGATAAAGGTGTGGTGAAGATGAGAAAGTAGTGAGATCAGAAAAAATAGATTAGTTCTTACTGTGTCATTTGCCAAAACGCATTTCCTGAAGTTTTCTTGAAATTGATCTAATTTGAAATATTACTATTCTTGCTATTTAATTCCAAACATGTTTTTTTTAATGTGTATTCAGTTGTTTCATGAGAACAATATACAAAAAGGAAATAACACTGGAAATATTATCTTCAAACCATATGGTCTTAACAGGGTTTACTATTTTACTATACTGTTTTAACACAAAATATAACTGTATCACATATATAGTTGTGGATCTTACGAATGTTGGTCACGTTTTCGATGTTGGTCCCGCACTTGTGGCCCTTGCGAAGTGAGGGACGCAGTTGCGGGGCTGCAATGAGCCGTGGGACTTAGGTTGCAAAGAGCATTGAAGGCGCTCATTGCAGGACTTGTGAAGAGCGCTTGTGGTGCTCATTGCGAGGCCCGCAGGACTTTAAAACTGCCTAGACATGAGCACAGAAGGCACTCATGTCGATGGCCGCGATCACCGCCGAAAAACAGAGCACTTTGCCACTGATTGCGAGGAACGCAGTTTACTAATTTAATGTCCAAAATATTTTCAAGCGTGTAACTCCAAACACCGCCCAAAAACGCCAAATAATAATAATTAAAAAAAATTACAAACTCACACACAGCAGAGGGGGCTTGCGATGATCATTGAGAACCACAAAAGTTGCGGGTTGCCAAGTCCTGCAATGAGTGGTGCGAGGCTGGAGAGGCTTGCAATGAGCGGCGAATTCGCTCATTGCAAGCCACACGATGAGCACCGAAAGCATGAATGTTGTGGGTTGCCAAGGCCTGCGTAAAGTAGATGAGGGAGAGGCTCACGATGAGCGCCGAAGGTGCTCAGATTGTGTGGCAAACAGCATTGCCAGGATTCAAATTTTATTGCCTTCAATTTTGACAGGCAATTTCCTAGTACCATTATATTTTGGTGAAAACAGGCGTTGACCATTGATAAGCTGTTTACTGACATATTTTAAGATTTTTTAACTATTGTAGGTAAATCTGTATGTGTAAATTAGGAAATTGAGTACAATTATCTACTGCTAATCCATTAATCCTCTTCTGGATCGCTACCTTGTTGTGGTAAAGGGGCTTGTGTACCTCAATGAAGTTGTGAACTATACCATATAGGGTCACCCACTATGGGCAAGTCATAGCAGCGAGGTCAGGCAAATTGCTGTCCACTGGAGAAGGAATTGGCATCCCAATCCAGTATCTTTGCCCAGAAAATCACATGGATAAGCAAAAATGCAAACACAGACAGATGTGACTGGCGTGCTGTGTCCATATGGTCACTGAGGATCAGACACAACTGACGGACTCAACAACAACAATCTAACTTGTTTTGCTACTTTATTAGTTTATCTCACCAACAGATAGTACTGTAGTTAAATTGAAAAATATTCAGAATAATTTTGCTTTGATTTTGAGTTATCCGTCCTTGAAACAAAATGAGCAATCTGTAAACTATTGAATTAAAAATGTATTTCTTTCTACCTTTAAAAGCGGTACAAGCACTAGGAGTTCACTATAAATAACATGACATCAATGATTTTACCACCCTTTATTTTATTTTAAATATATATATATATATATATATATATATATATATATATACATACAATGCTGATACTAACCAAAAAAGGAAAAGGCATGACCATACTTATGTTATGAAAAAAAAAAAAAGAATTGTATGGATCATTGGGCTGACCATCACTTAGTACTGGTCACCCTTTGGCCCCCATATGTCCAACATTCTTGTTAACACATAACCGTTTTACAGCCTCCTATATACTGTTTTGGTACTTTCAATTCTGATCTGAACACTCCACTTTGGAAAACCAGGAACAGTTGTTAAAATTGCAATTTTTTATTGTCTAAACCTTATATATTATATATATTATATAAGTGATTAGGCATGATAATGATGTTTTAAACATAAAGTTGAAGGGACATATATAACCCTGTAGTGTATATACAGTATTTTATGGTTAAGTAAAACCTGCACATGTGATAGTTACGATCCATAAATCTAAAGTCTAAACAGATGGAAAAGCAACAGAAGAGTACAGACAATGGCCAGGGTTAAGTTAGAAAAATTTGGCATACCAAAATGTAAGGGTAAGTCTTCAACCCCACTCTATGTCTTCCAGTAGTCTCAATTCAGAATAGCAGATGGCAGATCAAAACCTAAGGGCCTCATTCAATTGCGATTTGACCAATTGAATACGGCTCTATATAAGCACATAGCATACTTTTTTACAGCAGTTTTTAGTTAGTGAACTTCTATACAAAAGCAAGGTCTTCACTAACTAAAAACTTATGTAACAAAAATATGCTATGTGCTTATATAGAGCCCTATTGCAATTGAATGAGGCCCCATGTGTTTTAGCCTGTGTCAAATATCCGCACTGCTACTTCTATTATAATTAGAAGTGCCTATTTATAGGTTACGTAGATGTGATGTGTGATCAATCACAAACAATGACTTTTAATTTTATACATAAATCTCTTGGCACGGGAATGTCTGGGAAAGTCTTGGCATGTGAACATGGGTCTTAAGACCTCAAGATTCTAACATTCCTTTATCTTTGTTCATACAGCAAGCACAATTCTCCTGGGACCCTGAAACAGTCGGTATGATACATGGATCCTTCTTTTGGGGTTACATTGTCAGTGTCACGCAGATACCAGGAGGATACATATGTCAAATATCTGCAGCCAACAGGTACGATAATACTGATATTGTGTATGATGGTTTTACTCATTGATTTATCCTTGCACATTTGCAACTAATTGTGTGAAAATTAACTGAACAATTACTATTTACTGGTTCCAAGAGGCCCTTAGTGTAAGACCAATTTATCACTGTAGGACGAGGTATACTACTGCTTTAGGTGACACAGTAACAATAAACAGCAATGGCAGTAGCAAAAGCTCTCTGCAATTTGGATAGCATTGGGAAAGCAGGACAATGGAAGCATGAATAATCAGATGATTAAAGTGGCACAGCAACACTGGTAGCCAGGAGGATAGGTATCACTGGTAGGTAGGTGACCAGGCAGCATCGCTATAATGGTAGCCAGGCAGGGCAGTAGGACAGATGTCACAGGTAGCCATGAATAGCCATGAACTCTCAGGAATGTACAGGCAGATAGACTAGGGAATAGCTTCTAATTAGGACGAATAAGCAAGTAAACTGAAAACATTGCATTGAGTCAAAGAGGATTCCAGGGCTAGCATTGCGGGAAAACTTTTACATTTTTTAAACCAGGTGCACACTATCCCCTGGGTACGGGTTGCTGTAGTTATTTTATTTACATTTTATACACTGGTTAAGGTACATGTCAGAACCAGCTGTCATGAATAGCTAATATGCAGCACTTACCAGCATTGTTCTGCTCCCCAACACAACACTATATGCAGGCGGCCCTCTATTATTCTCATTTATTTATTTTTTGAGAACACTGCAGAAATAATTCATTTGTAAGCATGTTCTATTTTTACATTCTTCCTCACTTCATAAACAACCTCTGAAATAAAGATTGCATTTGGTTTTTCTTGTGCTTCTCTTGTCACTGCTGCAGCCTGTTTAATAAATCATACAATCTGTCTGCACAGTGTAACTAATAAAAACGACCCTTTTCCTCATAGAAAAATACACATTCAAGAAAAATCAATTCTCACATTTTCTCTGCTGGTCTAGTAGGAACTTTGACTTTTGAAAAATTACTGCTTACATATTAAATGTAGTTTTTCTCTAAAAACAAGCCTCTCTTAAATATAATCCACAGTGTATATACTTTTGCTATCTCCAGCCATTGAAGATACTAGAATAATTTATTATAATATTATGTAAAGTGTAACTGGAGTGATGGGACAGAAAGTTCTATCAGAAAGTACACGCTCACTGATATAAACTTTTTGTCATATACTGTCAGACACTTTCTACAGTTTGCAATAATATCATCTGGATTTCTTAATCTGAAGAAAGTATATTAAGACAAAGGTCCTCAATTGCTCCTCATCTCTTTTCATTCTGTCATCACCACTCAAATGCAAACACTGATGTTCTCTAGAAAGTTATTTGTAAAAATCAACTTTAAACCTAGGCCCATAATGGAGCCTGTAAAAGTTACAGATAATGAATTGCCTACATTTTGCAATTCGCAATCCATCTGCGAGTTACAGGCTCAAAATCCTTGCGGTTGTCATAAACGTGACTCCATCCTATCTCTTCCTTTGATGTTTCAAGGCCACAAATGTTACCAGCGCTAAAGATGCAAAATCCATATTTAATTGCAACAATTCAAAAAGGCCGCAATTGCCTTCAAACCCGTAAATGAGAAATGTATAAAAAAATTATATGAGTGCAAGTGGGTTAAACACATGTTTGTAACACTGTAAAAGCAAATATAAACACACTGCTGTACTTTAAAATACTGTGAAAGCTATGAAAGGCATTAGAATTAATTGCACAACAGCCTCAAGTTTGCAAATCTGCAATATCTTTTTTGTTTATGTTTTATCTATCTAGTTATATCTATACATATCAGACCACCCACATGGACTAGAACAGTTAATTTATTAACTATTATGGATTTCTACATTTCTGTATTGCGAGTCCAATTGCAAATCAGACGTCTAAACACTATTTAATTTTAGTCTAAACCCCATGTTTTACTGACATCATGATGATGGTCTCATTTACTATTGGCTCTGTCTAAATTGTAACTTACGGGCTTGCTTACTTGATCATGATCATGCCCTGTATTGCTACGTATGGGTTCATGGTTTGCATGTTGGGGCTGGGAGCCTGCAATTGTAGGCTTGAGCAATTAAATACTTCTGTAACTGTAGCAAATTTCTAACCCGAGACATACGGGCTGTATGAAGGTAATTAAGTGCTTGGAATTAAACGGGGGCCCATGTATGTAGCACAAAGGAAGTAAAGTAAGGACAAATTAATTTGTGACTACATTAGATAAACAGACAGTCACCCATGTGAGGGAAGCACCCTAGGCAATTCTTTGAATTGCAAAATGAAAGGTCCAAGCTCCACATACTGGAACTACTATCAATTCAGTTTGGTTTTCATGTCTGTTTATCTATTTAATATGGTGCAGCCTTGATATAAGGATACACAAAAATACACATCGAAAAAGTAAACTAAAAAATAATGTGCTTGTAATTTATTTATTAGAACTATTATTGTTGGGAACAATATATTTAAAAAAAAATGTGATATTTATCAACCTAATTTCAACTAACACTTACAAAAACAATGAACTTTGAAAATGGCAGGAAGAAGGATAAGTCAGAGAAAAATAAGCACAAGACCAAGGTTCATACTGTCAGTTTGAAGGTGGAAGGTGCGGAAGTAAATTGCATTGAAAAGATGGTAATCAAACAAACAAGACAAACAAAATAGCGTTTTAAAAACAAGAAAAATGGCTTATAGGAAAATGGGCAGATTTCATGGGTAGAGCTGTTTTCGGTTCCTGTGTTTCTATGTAATCACTCTCTTATTAGAAAATATTGTTGTGGATAACTAAATGGCCAATAATGTTTTCTTCTACAAAACCAATACAGCTACCAAATTATTTAATTAAATTAATTGTAAAAACACTATTATGTTGATTTAATTATAGAGCCGTCGTTAAAGACTTTGTACATTATTTGATTCATTGCAACGCTGTTTTATACAATCAGCTTTCATTTCCTCAGTGTTCCTCAAGAAATCATCATAGTATCCAGCCGTGTAACTGGTATACAATACAAGATAATAACACTGCATATAATCATGGTATGGACTGGTATATTGACACAAACCTCTCTGTACATATTTTACAGGACAACTGTATGAAAGATTTATTTTTTAAAGGCATAATGCTCTAAGGAATAAGATTTGAGTATATTATTTAAAATAAAAAAACTTAAACCTACTTATTTTTAATATATTTTATTTTTATTTCATGTGGTTTCATCTGCAGCTTTGATCAAGCACTACATTCCTTCTTTGCTGTTTAGTCACTCTAGCAGCCCGCTATGTACATTATGAGGGCGTGTGCATGGCTGTGCACAGAACTGCTTCTTGGCTCGCTCACAGAACACATGCCCTGATCATTTACATATAAACAAAGCATTAAATTGTCTTATTTTATGTGATAACAAATGTGACTATGTCTATCCGTCATAATAGAATGATTTGTTTTGGGACGTATGTAAAATGGTACGAGTAAAACAAATATATTACATCCTATTTATGAAATAAACTCTATTGGTAAAGAGGGAATGTTTTCTGTTACACATTTGATATATTTTTCCACAAGCATTCCTCCATTTTTATTCCTATCATCAATACTGAAAAATACTGAACTGAAATTATTACTACTTTCGCTTTATTCTTACCACATTACATTTTGAAAAACGATGTCTTGATATTAAGCAAAATGTTTTCTACAGTAAAACATCTTCTAGGTGTAGGAAGAAAAACTGAATGGATAGAAGCTTTTTGCTGCTACAAACGAAATACATCAATTCCTTGACAATGCTTTCAAATGGACTAATGGAAATTGCCCTATTTTATAACAACCCTCCCTGTTGATAAAACAGCTGAAACAAGGTAACATTTCAAATAGCAGCATATAAAAGATAACAAATGAAACCTCTGTATTATTTTCTTTCTTCCTACACATATTTGATCCATTCCCAAATGTAGTCCATCATAAGTTCATGTTTTAAATATAAGGCTACAGTGGTTCTTTAAAGGGACACTGAAGTCCCAAGTGTCCAAATGTATATACGTAAAAGGACAGGTTTTAAATGTTGTCACAATTTTCTTCCCATTAAATATGAGTGATACAAGGTTTTAAAAATCTTCCTTAACTCATTCTTCAAATTGCTTTTGGAACAAAATCAGGTCTTCCAACTGACTAACTCTAATTATGGTGTCAGAGCACTGGACCAATTGCGTTATCAAGTTCTATGGAAACCACAGCTTATCCCTCAACTAGCTGAAAATGCTATTTATATAAGGCTGAAAAATAATTTTAACCTTTGCAACGCTATTTCTTTTTTGCAAAATCAGCTCTTTTAAAGGTAAGATAGCATATTTCTGACTTTATCGTCCCTTTACTGTTTCGTGAACAGAATGTCTTACACTCTATATTCTCTGCCACAGCATTTCCAATATTTGTGCTCGAACCTTCTGATGTTTGTACTTTGCAACTTGTCATGAACAATTTATGTGAAAAATATGACAAACGAATAGGAAGAATGCATATCCATTCCACCCAACATGGAAGATTAGACCCTGTCAGTTTTCTTTTTGTATACCACTCTCACACCCAGACTCAGCAAACCAGTATTTTCTTATTGAGAGTTCTTTCTGTTTACTTGTCATCCTTACAAGCCGGTTAAATAAATCATACTGTGTGGGATGTATTCATGCTGCGACTATCACACCTAACAGTGGATTCCTTTCCTTCCTTGCACTGAAGACACTCAACAAAGATCTCTTGTTAATTTCTCAAGCTTTTTATGACATAGACATACTTCCTCCATATAACTAGCTATATGTTTATGGTTTTGTGGGGGCAGATAATAATTCATGTCATATTTAATAGTCTAAATAAATATAATTATGAAGTCTACAAATAGTGGGATTATGGAGGACAAGAATCATTGTGCTCAATTATATGTTTTCCCTCATAAGTCCTTTTGTATTATTACAATGGTCACATTGCCGGTTAAACTGTATAAATCATAAACAAAACATATTTTTAAAGTTCAAGATGTTTTAAAGAAAATAATAAGTTAAAATTTAAATGATATTTTTTAAAACTGGAATAGGGATAACTTCTATAGTAGTAAGTGAGAAGTGTAACATGCATACATTAATAAACTATACACTAATCAAACTCTTTTCATTTCTTGAGACACAGCTGAGGATCGAAATATGGTATAATTTAAAATTATAGGTAATAACAAGTACTTTATAAATAGAATGTTATTTAAACAATTGCATTTTCCTAGAGGAAAATAACATTGAAGTTTGCCATTTTGAGCTGTCAGTCTTTTTGATCCACCCAGAAAACACGATTCTTAACTGTGATAATGAGAGATCATTGCTTTTAATTAATGTTAAGCCCCTGAGGTGATGTTTTTGGTGCAGGTATCACTATAAGGTATGATCATGAGGCTGAAGCTCAAATATTTCGGCTATATTATGTGATGGCAGGATTCCCTAGAAAAGAGTCTGATGCTGGGAAAGATTGAAGGAACAAGAAGAAGGGGACGACAAAGGCGGAGATGGATAGATGAGGTCGCTGAAGCAATGAGCATGAACTTGATGGAGCTCAGAGGGAGAGTAACTGAGAGATGTGCCTGGTGTGATGTGCCACGGAGAGTCGGACGCGACTGAACGACTAAACAACAACAAAAATGTGCAAAAAGAGGCATTCCCAGACCCAGGTGACTGCACAGATAACAACGAAGAGGTTTATCAATAACTAAATGCATTTGTATTGACAAAACTTTTCAATCTCTTTTTGTTAGTGGATCAGAAATGCTGACTGACAGCCCAAAATGGCAAACTTCTATGTTATTTTACTGTAGGATTTTTTTTTTAAATAGCATTCAATCGATAAAGCACTTGTTATTACATATGGTTTTAAATTATACTTTGGAACCTAAGTTGTGTCACTTTATTAGACTTTTTGATTAGTATACAGTCAACTGACATGCCTATCCTTGACCTTCATATTACTAATACCTTTAAATAATATGGAACTGTGACATTGATTTCAAGATGCATGGAAGCCATAATGGACCTCAAGAAATGCAAAATCTGTTCAGTTCTACAAAGCAAATCTTGCATATATTGTATTTAAGAATGAATAATAATATCAGGGGCTATTGTCCAGATCATTGCCTGAGAGAACAACAAGAAATCTGGTTCCCCTCTTCATACCTATGTGTAAACAAACTTGAGACTATAAATATGTCTGCCAGTTACAATGAAAAGTTGATATTCTATAGAGCATCTAGGAAATATGAAGATTTTCAGCTACAAGATCCTTAAAAGCCTTTTAACATTTAATTATGGTGTATTTTTATGCATTAATGCAGAAACAGCATTAAGTGAAAGACAAGAGTTCATTGTTCAGCTTGGGATCTCACTCCCTAGTGGATCCTGTCATTTAGAACAAGTATATACAATCTACATGTGCAATTTTCCATACATTGTACTATGCAGTTTACCTTACTGTAGTGTGACATAAGGCCACATTCTAGTAACAAGTTTTTCTCACCTCCATAAGCAATTCTAATGCATTGTGACATTCATGGCAAATTCTAATGCATTAATTCCCCAATCTATTATTATTCCTTTATCCCAGAGGTCAATGTTTTGTTCTGCTAACTAGATGTGTTTTCCATCGCAAGATGTCTCTGTGCACTGCATGCCCTGTTTTAATGCAAGTTCATTCTTATATCCAACAAGTCTCTACATTCCTGGTTACAACATGATAAGAATTTGATGTATAAGACATTTTATTTTCCACAATGTGCTGCCAGAGGAAAAAAAAGGGAAGATGTTAAAATTAACATTATATCTCCAGCACTTTTCTGTTAAAATGTATCACAAAAGGAATTAAAATGTGAATCTCAGCTGAACACTTCAGAGATTGAATTGATTTAGTTTGTCATATAGATTGCAATCCATTTTTCTATCTGCAATAGAAACAAATGTTGTTTAGAGTATTTTCCCCCAAATTATATGATACTAGAAGGACTGCAAAATGGCTCAGATGGAACCTCATAAAGCTCTCCCCTGTACACCTAAAGTCTACTTGGTGCCCAAAACCCCTAGTATACAAAGGGCCTCATTCAAATGTGATTTGGCTAATTGAATAGGGCTCTATGTAAGCACATAGCATCTTTTTTTTACAGAAGTTTTTAATTAGTGAAGACCTTGCTTTTGGATAGAAGTTCACTAGCTAAAAACTTCCTTTAAAAAAAAGATGCTATGTGTTTATATAGAGACCTATTCAATTGGCCAAATCGTATTTGAATGAGGCCCCAACAAAACAGGACTCAAAGGGCTCAAGATCCTGAGTCAGAGACTCATAGCCACTCTCAATTATGCTCTCAGTAAGACCACAAAGCTTTTCAGAGAAATAAATTCTTAAAGTCATAACTATGTTTTCTGGATTATGAATGCATCTCATAGAGAAGAATTAGTAGTGTATGCAAACATTATTTCATGAACAAATCCCCAAATAAACATTTAAACACTTACAATAGACTCACACATACACTAACGAACTCCATGCCTCAATTCCTAGATATTTGGAACACTTGGTTGTCCAACCCACAGGCAATTAAAATGTCCTAATTAATCAAATACTCCTCACTCTCCCAATACACGTCATTAAGCCTAATGGCGGACTACTCAATAAATACTTAAAAGATCAAGACTCATCATGAAGACCAATTTGTAATTATTTTTATTTTTGTAATTAATTATTTATTTTAAGTTAAAGTTACATATTCTCTGTATTGTTTTGTCTCTTCCATTGTAAAGGTACTCTACAAATAGCTTCACATTGAACAACTTGCTTGGGATAATTCCCAACAGTACTGGAATCTAAACCTGATGCTGAGTGTTTAATGTCACTACATATTGAACAACTTGATTGGCATAACTCGCAGAGCAGTATTAGAACTCAAACCTATTGCCGAGTATTTAACATAACTGAACTTCCTTTACGTAACTGTGATCTGCTTATTATATTACTCTTGCATAGAATATGATTTAAATTGCGTGTACATTCAATATAATTCAAATTGCATGGTAAAATATTATTAAATCCTGATAACAATAAAAAATTATTGAAACAGAAACACATTGAAGTCAGCAAAAACTCTTGTAATTTCTGCAAATTAGGGTGAACACCCTCCAAACCCAGGCTAAATTAGCATCAAATTTATAATGATTTGTTTTGGCCAATCAGGTTAGCTGAAACATTTGATTTAAACTCTGGAGTACCTGTTTGTGCTGTAAATCAGTCTGGGATATGTAGTGTATCACTGATATGTGCTATGTATTGCTGCTGACACAGAGACAGGAAGCTGAAAGGAGATTGGCTGAGCAAGCAACATCAGGTAAATAGTGGTTAAATATTGCTCCCCTGATGCTGCATGCTGATTGGGGGGGGGGGGGGGTCAGATGCCTAGATGCCTGTGTAGATACCACCTGGAGGTGTCGACATAATCGTTAGATGGATTTTTAGATAATAATAAAAATAAAATGTTTTATGAGATGTGCTGCATACATATAGGCTGCTTTTTGTCTACAGAGTGCAGAAATGTATTTATCCATGAAATGTGGATATGCCTTTAAGTATTGTTATGGAAGCTTTGGTAACACAGAATGAAACACACAGTTTCAGAAATTCTGGTTTGAAATCCAAAATTAAAGACTTTCTCCATTTTATGAGAGCTGTGGCAATATCAGATCAATATTTCTAGTTGCGTATTATTCTAGTTTAGTTACACAATTTTGTTTCTACCAGCTTTTGATCCAGTTATCAAGCCCCTCATATCTTTAATTTGTAAAATCATGAACAATTATTTTGATAATGGGCAAATGTTTTCAGAAAGCAAATACATAGAATGTTATCATCTTCATATTTTATAACAAATTATTATTTACCGCAGGGATCAATTTTGTTTGTTAGCTGGTGCTGCATGTTACATTCTCAAGAGAGTATGTCCTTGTAAACTAATAAACATTGCATTAATGTGCAATTTATTGTAGAAAAAAACAAAATGATAGATCTCAAAGCAGCTTAATTGCATTTAAATGGCAATAAATTAGAGATTGTATTATTTTATTTTCCATTCTTAAGACATGTAGCATCTTTTCAAGTGTAGTTCTTGAAAAAAAAATAGTTTTTGAATAAATAACCACTGTGATCCTTTAAAGAAAATTACAACTGATTGTCTTTATTATCACCTAGGCTCTTGTATCCTCTCTACAACACCTGTTGTTTTTGAAATATCAATTTACAGTAAACTTGCTGGTTGCAAACTCAGTAAGAGAATAATAAATGTCTTACTGTTTTGTTCCTCTGTTACTAATACTAACTTTAACAAAAAACTGGCAGTAAAATCTAATTAGATATTTAGATGTAAGTATCACTAAAGACTACCCTGATGCTTTTTTTGCCTATTGCCACCTTTTAAAATGATCCTTCTGTGATCAATAAAAAAATATTTTTTGCATAATAAGAGACACCTACTTCAGCAGTATTTAGGCTGACTTGAGTTACAGTACATGGATTATATGTATAAGATGCTAGGGTATTTCACTGCGTCAAACTGCTAGGACATTGACTAATCACTCCCTCCCTCTGTGATACCTTGTGTCAGCTCATGTTATCCCCTCTGATATTGCTAAGAGTACAAAAAAAACATGTATAAGATTTTACATTAAACTGAAGACAGTAAACCAAGACAAGACTGCACAATTGTACATATACCATGGTACATGAGGAGATAAGGGCCCTTCTCTTGTGAGGAAATAGGAGTGTTACTGACACAAGGTAAGTGGAATGCTGTCATGACTGACTTTTGGGGACAAGGTGGGACTACTGCTAATGATTGTACGTTTTTATATTTGCTAGTTAGTAACAATAGTAACTGCAAAGACGTTATGTTAAAAGTGTATTTGGTGATTACATTGTTGCTTACTTAATTTGTGCAATGGGGTGATTGTTGGTAGACGTGAAAGAGCCAATATAAGCACTTTTAATGTTAAACCTATTTTTAGTTCACAATTAACATTAAAAACAGTGCACATTTTACTAACAAAGTATGTCACAAGTACTGTAATATCATTCATTGTAAAAAAACACCTACAAATACAAAGTGCTATTATTTAAACACTTATATAACTATAGAGGATGTCTGTGATGAACCAGAGTTAAAGGGCCACGTGCCCCTCAATTTTCTCCCTCTAGGTCGTGCCTTTTTGTGCTCAATCTCTCATCTCCGAGCAAAACACCTCCTAGGAGAACTCAGGACATCACAGGTGGCAAGCTCAGCTTATTTCCATCCCTTGGTTTAGAATAAGGACATTACAAGAAAGACACCTGAGGATATTACTTTAGTTAGAATGCCAAACTCACGACCAAGAATTGAGGGGCTATGTGTATTTAAAATTTCTCCCACAAGGTCTTGTCTTTATGTTTTCAATCTTGCATCCTCCAGCAAAACACCTAGAAAAACTTCGGACATCACAGATTACAAGCTCAGCCCCAAGGTTAATGACTCATTTCCATCCCTTTGCTTAGAATTAGGACAATACAAGAAAGACATAGGCAGACATTCCTTTAGTTAGAATGTCAAACTCACACTTATTCTTCCTTCAGACACATTTAAAAAAAACAAACAAATAAAAGTCACAAGTCCCTTCCCCCTGTTCCTACAGTTACCACCCTGTTCCTACAGTCACCAACCCTCTCCTTCCCTTTATTCCAGATACCGGGGCCTGAAAGGGGTCATCTTGTTAGCTGACCAGATTTTATGACTCTCTTTGATTACACAGGAGATACTAGAATGTAATATAACATCTGCGGCCAGAAAGTGGATGCCTGGCCGTTCTGAGGGGCTATACAAATGCTTGCAGAGTTAACTCTTAGTTGTCACACTACAAACATGGTGGAAAAGTTTAGATGTTAGTTACAAGCAACATAACACTGCTACAGTGCACATAACACAATATAGCAACCCCAACATTAATTATTATGCCCCACACTATACTATACAGGTTATTATGGTCATAACAAGGGTGCTGACAGTTCGATCTTGGCCTTTCAGCCCCTTACTGGTGGGGTTTAGGAGCTCTCCCATCCTGGCTCCGTCAGTCATGACACTGTCCTGCAATTCCTGTATCCCTTAGTTTGCACAACAGTCTTCCATGAGACACTGTATCAAAAGCCTTTGCAAAATCCAAAAAGACTGCATCCACTGAGTTACCTTGATCCAAGTTCTTACTAACCTCCTCATAGAAACTAATTAGGTTTGTTTGACATGATCTATCCCTCATAAATCCATGTTGATTCCTACTTATAATCTTGTTTAAACAGGCATATTCCTGTATACTATCCCTTATTAACCCTTCTAAAAGCTTTCCCACTATGGATGTGAGGCGTATAGGTCTATAATTTCCTGCATTTGTTCTTGTTCCCTTCTTTAATATAGGTGTCATCTCTGCTTTTCTCTAGTCATCTGGTAGAAATCTTTTGTTGAGTAAATCGTGAAAAATTAAATATAATAGTTTTGCTATTACAGAGCCCAGCTCCCTCAGTACCCTTGCATGTATTCCATCAGGACCTAGGGTTTTATTAACATTTGTTTTTTCCAACCTCTTTTGAATTTCTTCCTGTGTTAACCAGTTATTAGGTGACGGTATTATGCTGCAATGTCCCAACCACTGGTACCTCCCTATTTAGCTCATCTGCCTTTTCCTCATCACTAATTCCCATATGGCCTGTTTCACATTATAATGTTCTTATAGCTTCCTTCCTTCCTGGCCTTCTTCACATTAATATATTTAAAAAATATTTTAGGGTTACATAGTTAAATAGTTACATAGTAATTTAGGTTGAAAAAATACTTTAGTCCATCAAATTCAACCTTTTTAGATCTCCTCTGATCTGCAATACGCGGATTTATTGTTAATTAATCCAGAGGAAGGCCAACAGAAAAAAAAACCCCAGTGAACCTTTACCAATTTTTCTCAACAGGGAAAAAAATATACAATTCCTTCCTTTATCGGATTCATCCCTGGGTCAATACTCCCTCTCTATTTATCCAGGATAGCCCTTAATGCCCTTTTTATTTAAAAATATATCCAAAATATATCTATTGAATCCGCTGTCATCACCTCCTTTTTTGGTAGAGAATTCCACAGATTAACCACACTTATTGTGAAGAACCCTTTTCTTTCTTTAAGGTGAAATCTTTTTACTTCTAATCTCAAAGGATGTCCCCTTGTCAGTTGAAAACCTCTTGGCACAAAAAGTTCCCTTGACAAAGCCTTGTAGTCACCCTGGATATATTTATATAAGGCAATCATATCCCCTCTTAGAAGCTTTTTTTCTAGAGTAAATACGTTTTATTTGGTTAGTCTTTCTTCATAACTTAGCTTTGTTGCCCTTATCTGTACTTTTTCTAACTCTAAAATGTCCTTTTTATGACCAAAATTGTACTCCATATTCCAAATGAGGGCATACTAGGGATTTGTATAGTGGCAGTATTATATTTGCTTCCCTTGCTTCTATACCCTTCTTAATACATGCTCATATTTTACTTGCCTTTGCAGATGCTGCTTGGCATTGAGCACTGTTACCTAGGCGGTTGTGCACAACTACTCCGAAATCCCTTTCAATATCTGATACCCCTAGATTTGCTCCATTAAGATTATAAATTGCATGGCTATTTTTCCTTCCCAGATGCATAACTTTACATTTATTCGTATTAAATCTCATCTGCCACTTAGATGCCCATTCCTCAATTTTATGTAAATCCCTTTGAAGGTAAATCACATCATTATCTGATTTAATTACCTTGCACACCTTTGTGTCATCAGCAAAAATTGAGACACCACACTCCAATACCACTTCCAAGTCATTAATAAATATGTTAAAAAGGAGGGGACCTAATACTGAACCCTGAGGAACCCCACTTACCACATTAGTCCAATACGAGTTTGTTCCGTTTACCACAACCCTTTGCTTCCTGTCTTTTAGCTAGCTCTCATTCCATAAGCAAATATTTATGGCAATTCCTGTATCCCTTAGTTTGCTCAATAGTCTCCCATGTGGCACTGTATCAAAAGCCTTTGCAAAATTCAAATAGACTACATCCACTGAGTTGCCTTGATCCAAGTTCCTACTAACCTCCTCATAGAAACTAATTAGGTTGGTTTGACATGACCTATCCTTCATAAATCCATGTTGGCTCCTACGTATAATCCTGTTTGAATAGACATATTCTTTTATGTTATCCCTTATTAACCCTTCTAAAAGTTTTCCCACTACGAAGTGAGTCTCACTGGTCTATAATTCCCCGGACTTACTCTTGCTCCCTTCTTAAATATAGGTATCACCTCTGCTTTTCTCTAGTCTTCTGAGTGAATCTTGAAAAATTAGATATAATGGTTTTGCTATTACAGAGCCCAGTTCCCTCAGTACCCTTGGATGCATTCCATCAGGACCCGGGGCTTTATTAACATTTATTTTTTCCAACCTCTTTTGGATTTATTACTGCGTTAACCAGATATTTAGTGAAGGTAGTGTAGCCCCATTATTTTGCAGTGACCCAACCACTGGTACCTACCTTGTATATACCAAAGAAAATAACCTATTTAGCTCACCTGCCTTTTCCTGGTCACTAATTATCAAATGGCCTGTGTCACATTGCAATGCCCTTTTAAAATTAAGAATTTTCCTTAGCCCCTTACATGTTTTTTTTTAATTCAATCTCAAATAAGACTGTGTTGTGATCACTGTTACCCAAACGTTGCCCTATTTCAACATTTGATACTATATCAATATTATTTGTGATAACTAAATCCAAGATAGCCTTATTTCTAGTAGGTTCTTGTATATCCTGGGCCAGATAATGATCTTTGAGTGTACTCAAGAACCTGCTCCCCTTAGCTGAACTGTTGGTCTCATTTATCCATTTTATTTTAGGGTAATTAAAATCTCCCATTATTTGAACTTGCCCATGCTTAGCTGCATTTCCAATCTGTAACAATAATTGCATTTCCTCACTTTCAATTTTATTTGGGGGTTTATAGCATACTCCTACTAATATTATTTTAGAATTTGCTCCTCCGGTATTTAACTCTTCCCACAAACATTCAACATTACTGCTAGTTCCACCATACATATCTTCTCTGACTAAAGGGTTAAATTCAGGCATAACATACCATCAAATCCCTCCTCCTCTTTTACTATTGCCCCCATCTTTCCTAAATAGGTTATAACCATCCAGAGTAGCAGTCCAGTCATGATATTCATCCCACCACATTTCAGTAATGCCTATGAAATCACATTTCTCATTAACTGCTAATAATTCTAACTCTCTGATTTTTCCTGGCAAGCTTCTGGCATTAGCGATCATACACCTTATGTTATGAGTGTGTAGTTCTGAAGTGCTTGCCACTGTACTTGAGTTACTTAGCAATACCTCCCTATTGACTGTACCAACCCTCCCCCATTTCCTCCCCCATGACAAGTTAATGTGTTCCTTACCCCCTCTACACTTTCTACCGCATTACCCCTCCCCTAACCTACTAGTTTAAAAACTCCCCCAGTCATTCTACCATCCTATCCCCTAGCACAAAAGCTCCCTCATCATTAAGGTGCAATCCATCCCTGCTGTAGAGATTGCACTGAAGTGAGAAGTTAGCCCAACACCTCCTTAATGCACCACATTTTTTGCCACTCATTAACCCCTCTAAGCTTCTTATGGCTCCCTGGACTAGCACGTGGCATTGGTAGTATCTCAGAAAATACTACCTCGGAGGTCCTTGCCTTCAGCTTATTACCTAGTTCTATAAAATCATTATTTAGGACACTTCATCTCCATTCAACTAACTTTGTCATTGCTACCAACGGTTAATTTCCAGTCCCTCCCACTAATTTATCTACCCGATCCACAACATGACGAACTCAAGCACCCGGGAGACAGCAAATTGTTCGATTGCTGGGATCTGGGTGACAAATTACACTGTCTACCTCCCCAACCACCAATACTGCCTGTTGCTCTGCCTATTCTGCCCTCCCACTCCTCCAGTAGAAGTGTTCTCCCAGCTGTTAGAGGGAACAGCTCTATCTGGCATTACCATTCCTGAATCGACATCCCCAACAGTTTAACTCAATCTGGCAAATCTATTGGTGCTTGCCAACTCAGAACTGGCCTGCCTCCTGCTCCTGTTCCCCCTGCTTCCCCTTGTAACTGTATCCCAGCTATCTCCCTGGACATCCTCACTAGCCCCAGCTTCACCCTCCATGCTGGGCGCAGCTAAACTGTGCTCTGTGAGCACCAACTCCCTTTCTAGTCTTACTCCCCTTTGCAACTAACTTTTAATTTTCTATTTTAGCCAGTCTAATAGCGCTTTTGCAAGCCTTGTTGATTTCCTTGTACTCACGAAAAGCAGTCTCTGTTGCCTCTTTTTTGTGTAATTGAAATGTCTATTGTTTACTCCAAATATTGTATCACTCTAGTTGCCATCATTCAGCCTTAATTCACATCAAGATATATAATTTATAAATAACAGTTGACAAAGTCATGTTTCTCATAAGTGACCTATATAGCTGAATCAGAACTATTTCAATGTTTTATAATATTAAACATTGCTACTCAAAACCTAGAATTGACCTATGTAAGTAATTTAATTTCTATCAATTGCTTATACATATTACAGGGTTGGACATTCATTTGCAATCTGTCATTTTGCATTCTTTGAATCCACATGATCTGATTAGTACAGTATGATGTTTTGTGTTAAAATTACAGTGTTTTGGCAACACTTTAAGAATTGTCTACGTTAATATTACTGTATCAACATAGTAATATTAAATCTAATTTAGGAACAAGGTGCAGAAAAATACCTATTAACAATTTATCTCAGAGCTGGGCATTTACATGAGAAATACTTAGCTAGTGCATTCTGAAATTTGTTTTCTAAAGTAACATTTTGCATTAAAATAAAATAAAATACAATAAATGTCAATAAGATTAAGTGATTAGTCCATTGTATCCATGGAACAAAAATGTACATATTCCTTAGCTGTTGTTTAGCAATTGTATGACAAAACAGCAGGATACATTATACCAATTGATGGACTTATAGACAGCATACTGGTGTACTCATGGCTTCTCTCTATTGGCTACTCCAAAGGTTGGAAAACCCTAATTCAACATATAGTTGTATCTAATCTAGACTGAGTAACAGAAACAGAATACATAATGTGTCAACGTACTATTAGTGTCTTTTTTTATTTTTTGTATTTACTCAAAGCCTATTTTTGTTCACCTTAATAGTAGGCAGTGTGTAACTGCATGGAAATATGTAGCCAACAAGATAGGAGTGGATCCCCAATCAGTTGTTTTCAGTGGTTGTATTTGTTTAATATGTTAGGTCATTTGCTGATCATGCATTTACAAATTGTATTAAGTAATTATCAATTTGTGTTTTATATTGGAAACTGCCCTTGTGCATTGCTCATGCTTCTTTTCACTCTACACTCCGTATATAATGTGATAATAAATGTTATTACTATGCATTATCATTGTGATCGGTTTTGAATACCCCTGTTATAACCTCTGCTTTGTTTGACTTTGCTACACCCTGGCTCACTGTGCTTTGGCTTTGGATTTTAGATTTTGCTACTATTGTTTTCTAGTTTTGCCTTTGCCTCTGGGTCACTCCTATAAAAATAGCCATATTTCTGACTAGGCAAAAAAAAGGCAATTGCCTAGGACCACCTCATTTTATAATAATACATTTCAATTTCTTTATTTATTTTTAACACAAAGCCCCTCCTCTCTCTAGCCAGAAACTGAGAGTATGTTCTCTGTTTTGAGGTGTGGGAGGAGGTGGGTGGCAAGTGACAGACTTGAAATGTGCTGTACTATTATAAAACAAACAGAGCATGGGAGCACATTGGTAAGTTCATTGTGTCTGCACCACACTACTCCTCCTTCAATTGTTAGATGCAGGAGGTATCAATATACAGGGAATCCTCTGCAATTGTGGGAGTTCCATTCCATGGGTCCCAGTGAATAGCAATAAAATGTGAATAACCCAGACCAGGGTAAATAGTGAATTTACCGGTCTTGGAGGGGTGCAACTCACCCCAGTATAAACAACAGCATTTGGGCTGTCAACGAGGGCCCAAGCGTTCTTTTCAGGTGAAGGGGGTGTTGCTTGGCATTCCCTTCTCCCCTCTGCACAGGGCTCCTTGAGGACAATGACAAAGAAAACAAAGCCTTAATGATGTCCGCGATGGCCAAGCTTCCTTTTCGAGTAATGGCGGTGCTACTTAATATACCCCCTTCTCTCAGCGCAGTGCTTCCTGGGGGAAATGCAATAGAAAAAGAAAGGCAATTTGGAAACCTTTTGCGGAATTAGAGGGTCTACGGCACTACCGCTGCTGCTCACTTCCTGTCTGCCACAGGGCTGCAGACAAGCCCTCCCTTTGCTCCAGATTCTAAAAGCATCACAATCCCTTAGATTGTAAGTTTTAGAGTTTTCAATCGTGTATCCGTGTCTTGGAAACAAGCACTTTGTACATTTGATTATATGCTCAAACACAGGGCCCTCCATTCTTTATAAGGTGTTAAGTTTGTTTTTTTGCCATGTACTAAACCCCTGTACAGCGCTACGGAATATGTTGGCACAATATAAATAAAGATTATAATAATAATAATAATAATAATAATAATAATAATAATAATAAAAACACAGTATGCATCTGCTTTTCTTAATTATTGGTTTCAGAATGGCCAACTAGGATTACACCTTCTCAAATCTGGTTAGTGAGTAAAAACTACTGAATCTTGACCTTGCCAGTGAGAGTATAAATGCTTTATACTATGTGTCTTAATATGCAAGTCAGACAGTTTCTTACATACAGTACATACATAAACCTTGTGACAAAGCTGTACATAAATGTAATATAGTAGAAGAAGATGTGAGCCTTAAGGCTTCTCCTGCAGTACAAGCTGTGCCGATAATTATTGCTGAAGAAAACCTATTGAGGCTGCAGGTGTAGCTGGGCCAGAGTGACCTATAAAGAGAGAGGAGAAGAAACAAAGTGGAATTCTGGGAGAGTCTGTGTGGCTGGTAAAATCCAAGAGAGGAGTTTTTTGTTCAAGAAATCAAAACTGCAAACAGCCTAGATACTACAGAACTATTGGAAGCAAAGGATCCTTGGAGGGATCTGCAGTAGAAAGAATGTTTATTTTGTGCAAGTCAAGTGGCTAAAATCTGCATATTGTAGAGGAGAGTGGACCAATGCTCCACCCGCTTTTGTGTGTAACTACTGCAAAAACTTGAGGCCCAAGTTTGGAACAAGGACACTTGTGACTGTATTGTGGACAAACTATACAGGTCTGAATTCCGTAATATTCTTAATGCAGATATTTTTTTCGCTGCTGATTATTATTTTATATTTTGAGTGTCTGGGATTTGAAGACACTCTTATCTCAACATGGAGGAGTTAGTGAAGGCATTAATGCAGGCTACAGCAACTCAGCTGAGCATCAACAGACAACAGCAGGAATCTAACAAATTGCTGGCTAGCCAGGCGACTCAGAATCAAGCTGAACAAGAGAACCTGTGGTTAGAATTAAAGTCAGCATTTCCTACAGAAGATGACCAAGGAAGATGATGTGGAGACATACTTTCTAACATTTGAGAGGACTGCTACTCATGAAGCCTTGCCTCAAACCCAGTAGGCTGATATACTTGCACCATTTCTGAGTGGAACAGCACAGCATGTCCTCACAGTAGAATAGATATTGGATTATACTTGCCTGAAAACTGTAATTCTCGCTAGAGCAGGGATAAACCCAGCAGTTCTCGCTCAAAGGTTCAACCATTGACAAACCAAGGAAATCAGACAGCAAGGTCACCAATGTTGGAACTTTTGCATATTAGAAAATGGTGGAAATGCTGGTAATGGATTGTGACATTCGTGGGGGAGGGGACAAGACTTTGAGGGGCTGATGGATTATTGGAGATACTGGATTACCATGGATTATTAATATTCTTTCTTCTTGCCCCTGACACTGTCCTTCCAGCCTGAATACTTGAACTGTGACAGCTACGTTCTTATTGTGTGCCCTGTGCGATTGTGGAGCTATATTGTTCATGAAGTGGGCCAATGCTGCATTTCCACCCAAGAGTTTAATAAAGGGTATTACCAGGGTCCCTGGGGCAGAGGGCCCACCAGTTACAAGGTGCTTGATTGTAGGGGATCCAGTACAGTGTGGGAGAGCTGAGTAGCACCAGGGAACAGTGGTCACTTAGGATCCTACACATCAGAGACTGAGTATCTGCACTCCTGATCTGATCAGATATCCCCCTGTAAAGCCAGGATGAAAAGGCCAGTTAGCCTCGGTATTAAATTAGGCTCTTGGACTAAGGGGAGAATAGGGGGGGGGGGGGGGGGGGTTGACATCACTGTACAGGCCTCACCACATGGTCTAATAGCTTTTTTGCAAGATATGTTATATTCTTTATAGAGAAGAAAAGTTGCCTCTGTTCTTTATTTTTTTGTATAATTTAAATGCCTGCTTATCTTGATGTTTAAATCATTTTTAAGCCGCATGGGTTGTGATTTACTCCCTAAGCTTTTATTTCTACATGGTATATGCTGTTATGTATGTCTGTTTAGTAAGGCTTTAAATGTTGTCCAATTACCTTCAGTATTTTTACTGTCAGCTCTTTGTCCTAGTCTATCCTTTCTATTGCTGTCCACAGACCATTAAAACTTTCCATTTTAAAATTAAGAGTTTTTGTTGGTCCTTTATAACTTTGTTTTTTTTTAAATCTAGCTCCAATGAGAATGTTTTATAATCACTGTTCAACATTTGATATTATATCAATAATATTTATGATGACTAATTCCAAGATAGCTCAATTTCCAGTAGGTTCTTGTATAACCTGGGCCAGATAATGATCCCTGAGTGTACTCAAGAACCAGCTCTCCTTAGCGGTACTTCTGGTATCATTCATACAGTATATTTCAGAGTAGTTAAAATCTCCAATTATTAAAATTTGACCAGTTTGTAATTGAGATTCCTCACAGTCACTTATATTTGTGGCTAATAGAATGGTTCTAGCAAGGTTAGGATTTGTTCCTCCACTGTTTATTTCAACCCATAAGGTTTCAACAGTATAACTCATTCCACCATAAATATCTACTCTGACTAGACATCAAGATGATCCATCATGAGTCCTTAATTGAAATATTCCCCTCTTTGGATACAGAACTGTTCCCCATTCCAGATCAAGTACAAAAATCAACAAGAAAGAAAAAGATGAAAGCAAAAATCAAGAAGAAACATGACCAAGAGGAAGCTCTAGCAGCATCCCAGGCTACCCATGTGTTAAAAAGAGATAACTTGTATTGGATAGTCAAGACTGATAATCAGTCTATAGAACAACTGCTGTTGCCTCAGGGGAATAGGAAAAGTGATTGGACTGGCCAAAGCTATCTTTTTGGAAGCCACCTTACAGTAGAATAAAAATAGAATTATTAAAAAGTTATATTTGCCTGGAATGTATGCAGAAGTACATTGTTACCATGTGTCCTCTTTGTAAATGTAATTTTACAAGTCTCTGCTCTGAATTAATAGCACCATCATCCTATCATGGAGGATTCAATAGGTCCACTTAAGAAGACATTCCAGAGCCACCAGGACACAGAAACACCAGATTCCTGCTGGAAATAAACTTTTCTGTTTTATATATTCCAGTTGAAAATTAGGCCAGTTGGAAATGGTGTGTGGTCCTTTTTAAATGTTGCTCTATAGCACACTCCAGGATCAGGAACAATATCTGGGTGTGAATAATATGGGCAGATGTTCCACTGTTGGTTGTTCCCAGCTGGGTAGGGTAGTTTTTTAAGTAGATGCACAACTAATATTAAAACTGCTCATTTATTTTCTTAGCAAATTGTAGTCCCAAGTTGCATGGATTTCTCTACTACTCTCTAATTCCCCTTGGTATTTCTTTATGACACAGACATGCATATATCCAGGACATCCTGAGATACTGTGCTATGGTAGTAATTTAGGATTATGATCTTACACAAAAACAGTGCCCTCTTTGTAGAGATGAGCAACAAAGACTTAATTTGTCAGCTTGAGCTTACACTGAAAATTTTTGTGAAATCTAACCTTTCAATTATGTAGAATTTCTCATGTTACCTTTTTTAAGCACACCTGAGTCTTTACAAACAAAAGTGGTCATGCATGACTAATACCATTTTCACTGGGGTACAAACAGGTGACACACAGGCGAAGTTTCCTTATTTATCATCATGGTGAAGATCATAGAATGCACAAATTAAATGAGAAAATGTTTTTGAAATTCCTAAATCAGGCAAAGTCTATAACATAATGCAACCCTACCTGCTCTTATCCACAGTGAGGAGGATGGTTCAAGAGCCAAAACTTTCTCTGAGAATGAAAGTTGAATTTTTTTTAGCAATATTAATGCCAACAAGAAAGACCATCAAGCCACAAATGTAAACACCTGTAGTTCAACACAATAATCATCACAAGAACGGAAATTGCTTTCTAAGTTCAGATGAGACAAAATATAGACCCTTTTTTGGCAATAAACATGAGATGTGGGTTTAGGGTAAAAAAAGTCAAGGTCATGCAGAAAATAACCCAATCCTCACTGTGAAGAATGTTGGCGGATCTGTGATATTATGGGCTGCTTTTCTTCTAAAGGCCCAGGGAATCTACTTAGAGTACATAGAATGATGGACTCATCAAATGCCAGAAGTTTTGAGATCAAAATCTGTCTAAATCTCTCAGGAGGGCAAACCGGGTGCCTCTGCCAGGAAAAAAACAATGATCTGCAAAAATGCTTCAGTGACAGGAGAATAAAGTTTTTACTGTGGCCATCCTAGTCCCCTGGTATAAACTCAAATTGAAAATCTTTGGGTGAGCTGAGAATTTACAAATAAGAACCAAGGACTCCAAAGGTTCTTGTATTGAAACTGGTTACAGTCCTTTATTTGTGTTCTCCTTCATTATGAGTAGTGCCAATAATTGTTACATATTTCATAGAAGAAAAATGTAATTTGTTCTATTGCTCTTAAAAAAAATAATTTTACTTCACTAAATTATTACATTTCACTTGTATTTTCAGTGTAACATCAAGCTGATCAACAATGAAGACTTTTATTCATAACCTTTTTTGATAATTTGTATGATTTTATGTTTAAGGGTGCCAATAGTTGTGGAGGGCACCGTATAACAAACAACATGATCTGCCATGTTCTGTATTCCTTTATATTTTGTGGTTATTTAAACGTTTCTGAGCACTCAAAGGGTTTTATAAAACGACTTGTCATATTTCAAACTTTGCCTACAATTTGTCTGACTCTGTAAACAATAATAGAGGATGTGGAGAGCTTATGCTAAGTACTCATCAACAAGCAACTCACACTTTGCCTAATGCTTATCATGCTTCAATGCTCAGACAAAGTACTAAATATTTCATTTTTTGTCTGGTGATTTTAGGCATTCTCTTCTATTCCTAGACATTGTATACAAAGGCTTATTTAGCTTGCAGCACATATATTTGGTAGGTTGTTTTTTTTACAAACTACTTTACTTTGTCCAAGTTTGAAATGTTATTAATAGCCTTTATGTTGTTTTAAGCAATAAATCAGGCTGTATGTTTATTGGAGGAATGTCTATTGCAAGCAGGTTCATTTTACGTAAAGTTTCAAATTAATATAAACCTAAAAAAGTGATTTAAGGATGACAGATTTAAGATCATGTTTGTAAAATAATCAGGTGGGTATTTCTGTAGTTTCAGTGACTGTATTGTAGGTGAAAAGTTAAAGTACCTTAGATGATTTAATGCTCATTTTAATCAATGATTCACCATAACGCAACCTTTGCGCGTCAGTCAAAAGTGCGCAGTCAGAAGCGCGCCGACAAATGCACACCCCAACTCACCCGACAATTGCACGCCGGACTGAAGGTAAGGTGGGCTTAGGGTTGTTAAGGTTAGGCTTAGGGGTCTAAGGGTTGGGGTTAGGCTTAGGGGTCTAAGGGTTAGAGGGGTTCAGGACATTCGGGTACAAAAGAACATTGCACGCTTTTAACAGCTTGTATTTGTGGCTGTTGTTTGTGCTCAATTCTCATGCGTGCAAAGGTCGGGGTGCCATGATTTACAATATCAGCTTGGAAAATCAACTATTTAGTAAGAATCTTGATAAGATGGTTACACATAGGGCTTATAATATACTTTTACACACTAAACATTTTTTTTAGTCTAGGAATGGTGTAAAGTTATTACTTCTAAAGAATAGGCAAATTAAGATGGGTAATAACATTTTTCTGGTGAAAACCCCATTTAAATGTATTAAAGACATAAATACTAGATAGACTAGTGTGTAAATTTTAGCAAATGTATTAAATAATGTAACACTCCACTCTTCTAGGCTCACAGAATTTCTGTTACCAGCATAGGGCTTATACATAATCTATAAACATACACCTTTCTATATTATATCAGAAATGTGACATTATAGTATAAGGTTTACAGTATTTAACCTTACAAATTATTACTTCAAAAATGCCAAAATTCATTTTCCTTAAAAAAAAGATATCAGCTATTGCGAAGTGTGTCTCTGGGGTTGTGGAAAAGGTTATCCATGGTTCCCAGAGCCTTATGCATTACCAGCTGCAAACACAGAGATAGAGATGTCAGTTGTGTTTAAAAATAATACATTTTAATGTGCTGATTACAGGAGAAAGTAAAAAGTCAATCTTGGCAATGACCAGTGAGTTATATAAGTGTTCAATAGGATAGAACAGAAAGGTCACACAAGGGACGTAAGCACCAATCCAGCTTTTGAAACTGAACCCATAATTGGCATAATTTTATGTGATATTTTCCTTCAGGATTTACATTTACACCCCTTAATTTCTTCTCCATTTGTCCAACTCCATGTATACTGAATCATTACTGCCAGTGGAAGCATTAACACTTTTGTGACAGATCGTAAATAAATCGATTGTTTCAGGAGAATTGCTAGGGTGTACTATTTGAATCCCCTTCTGGTACGCTACTTTGTGGTGGTGAAGAGGCTTGTGTACCTCAATGAAACTGTGAGCTATACCATGAAGGGTCACCCAAGAATTGGCAGGTCATAGCAGAGAGGTCAGAAAAACTGCCGACCACTGGAGAAGGAGCTACCAACCCATTTCACTATTTCTGACATAAAAACCATATGGGTGAGCATGACCAGAAACACAGACAGATGTGCCAGGTGTGATGTGTCCATATGATCACCGAGAGTAGGACTCGACTGAAGGATTGAACAACAACAACTATTTGAATAACACTCTTGAATGCAATATCTATATGAATGGATTTAAATGTAATCTCCATATGTTTTGCAGTTTTCTATATCTCAAAGCGACAGGGATCTTCATTGACATAAATGAAAAGGTCATAAGAATTTATTTTCAACCCATTAAACATACTGCAGTAGCATGTAACAAACTCACTTCAATCTAACATTTACTATATACTAATTCTTTGCTAATCACAAATACTTTACTATGCTTCTATGAAATACCTCCCCTTCCGCACTTTCGTATTGCAGCTTAGATTTTTGGTTTGACACATGGCTTAATTATAGACTTCTCTTCCGGGCCTTTCAAGACATTCACTTTTTATTGTTGTCTTCTTTTGAAGTCTTCCAAATCCATTAGTCTATCATCTACCTACATTCCACATAAATAATCTACTGCTCTCATGTTTCTGGCTTCTGTGACTCATTTTTCTATCTTCTGATATAACTGCATTTCATCAAGACTGTGATGATTAATATATTATTTTCTATCATACCTTCTGCCATTTGTTTAATTCTCTTTCCTTATAGACCCATCACTTTTTAAGCTACAGTCTCAGTGCTCAGTTATGCGAATCCTGTAGTAACCTCAGCAGGGTTTACAAGGAAGTCTGCAAAAGCCTTTAAATGGCTCCCGCAAACCACTTCATTAAAAGTTACAAACCCACACTCAGGTGGTATTCCCCCGAAAATACCAACACCCAAAACACCCATAATTGAATACCTATTACCTGTCACAAACCTTCTACTTTGTCCTTTTCTGTGCCCTCTAGAATGTAAGCTTAGTAACAAGCTTTCTTTCATCCATTACCTATATATTTCTAACTCCCTTAATCTACTGGCTATCACTGAAACCTGGCTCACTCCATCTGACTCCTCTGCGGCACTCACATATGATAGCTTACACTTCAGTTACACTCCTAGACCTGGGAATAAGCAAGGTGGTGGTTTGGGCTTACAACTTTCCTCTCGCTGCACTTTTCACTGCATACCCCTGGTTCCCTCCCTCTAATTTGCATATTTTGGAGTTCACACTATCCACCTCTTCTCCCCTATTTCTCTTTGATCTATCACCCACCCAGACCACCCTCTCAATTTATGGATCACTTTGTTACCTGGCTCCCTCACTTTCTCTCCTCCAATGTACCTTCACTCATTCTTGGCAATTTCAACATAGCCACTGACACACCCACCCCGTTAACAGTTGCAAAATTATTTTCACTTACCTCTTTCCTTGGCTTCTCACAATTGAGAGATTCCCCAACTCACCATGATGGACACTCCATTGACCTTATTTTTACCGATCTCTGCACTATCTCCAAAACATTGAATCTAGTGCGCCATTGATTTTAATGCAAACTCCAAATTTGGGACATGATTTTTCATGAAAAAGATGCGCATTAGATTCGCGGAAATACGGTAAATCCAGGGGTGCTCCCACATTGCTGATTGACTATGGAGGAAATCTCACACTTCAGCAGACTTTCTCCATCACAAGTGTATCTTGCTGTCCTACTTCTCTGCCCTCAATCTTGCCAAACAAGACTACTTATCATCATTAATATCAAATCCAATCTCCAACCCCAAACATCTATTTGTTACATTTAACACTCTCATCTGCCTACCCCAACCTCCTGCCCCTTCCTGTCTCACAGTGGAAGACTTTGCCAGCCACTTTAAAAATAAAATTGAAAACATCCAACACAAACTCTCCTCTCAAATTCTCCTCTCAACTTGGCTCATACATGCCCTCCTCTCAACAAACCAACAACACCCAGCCTTTACCCTTCCCCAATCCCTCCTCCATTATAGACTCTTTTGACACGTAACTACTCTACTATTAACCTTTAACCTTAAAGCTTTTCCACATGATCCTATTCCATCACAGCTAATCCATCACCTCTTTACCACACCTATCCCAGCTCTCACACATCTATTCAACCTTTCCATAAACACTGGCAATTTTCCGTGATCTTTAAAACACCACATACAGTGGATATAAAAAGTCTACACACCCCTGTTAAAATGTAAGGTTTCTGTGCTGTAAAAAAATGAGACAAAGATAAATCATTTCAGAACTTTTTCCACCTTTAATGTGACCTATAAACTGTACAACTCAATTGAAAAACAAACTGAAATATTTTAGGTAGAGGGAAGAAAAAATATAAAAATAAAATAATATGGTTGCATAAGTATGCACACCCTTAAACTAATACTTTGTTGAAGCATCTTTTGATTTTATTACAGCACTCAGTCTTTTTAGGTATGAGTCTATCAGCATGGCACATTTAGACATGGCAAGATTTGCCCACTCTTATTTGCAAAAACACTCCAAATCTGTCAGATTGTGAGGGCATCTCCTGTGCACAGCCCTCTTCAGATCAACCCACAGATTTTCAATTGGATTCAGGTCTGGGCTCTGGCTGGGCCATTCCAAAACTTTAATCTTCTTCTGGTGAAGCCATTCCGTTGTTGATTTGGATGTATGCTTTGGGTCGTTGTCTTGCTGAAAGATGAAGTTCCTCTTCATGTTCAGCTTTCTAGCAGAAGCCTGAAGGTTTTTTGCCAATATTGACTGGTATTTGGAACTGTTCAAAATTCCCTCTATCTTAACTAAGGGCCCAGTTCCAGCTGAAGAAAAACAGCCACAAAGCATAATTCTGCCACCACCATGCTTCACTGTGGGTATGGTGTTCTTTTGCTGATGTGCAGTGTTGTTTTTGCGCCAAACATATCCTTTGGAATTATGGCCAAAAAGTTCAACCTTGGTTTCATCAGACCATAACACCTTTTCCCACATGCTTTTCGGAGACTTCAGACTGTGTTTTTGCAAAATGTAGCCTGGCTTGGATGTTTTTCTTCGTAAGAAAAGGCTTTCGTCTTGCCACTCTACCCCATAACCCAGACATATGAAGAATACGGGAGATTGTTGTCACATGTACCACACAGCCAGTACTTGCCAGATATTCCTGCAGCTCCTTTAATGTTGCTGTAGGCTTCTTGGTAGCCTCCCAGACCAGTTTTCTTTTCGTCTTTTCATCAATTTTGAAGGAAGCTCCAGTTCTCAGTAATGTTACTGTTGTGCCATATTTTCTCCATTTGATGATAACTGTCTTCACTGTGTTCCATGGTATATCTAATGCCTCGGAAATTATTTTGTACCCTTCTCCTGACTGATACCTTTTAACAATGAGATCCCTCTGATGCTTTGGAAGCTCTCTGTGGACCATGGCTTTTGCTGTGGGATGCGACTAAGAAAATTTCAGGAAAGACCAACTAGAGCAGCTGAACTTTATTTGGGGTTAATCAGAAGCACTTTAAATGATGGCAGGTGTATGCTGACTCCTATTTAACATGATTTGGAATGTGACTGCTTAATTCTGAACACAGCTACATCCCCAGGTATAAGAGGGTGTGCAGACTTATGCAAAATATACTTTTCTTTTCTTCCCTCCACCTAAAATATTTCAATTTGTTTTTCAATTGAGTTGTACAGTTTATAGGTCACATTAAAGGTGGAAAAAGTTCTGAAATTATTTATCTTTATCTGATTTTTTACAGCACAGAAACCTGACATTTTAACAGGGGTGTGTAGACTTTTTATACCCACTGTAATTACACCCATTCTTAAGAAAGTATCATCTAGTCCAGCTTCCGCATCCAACTATTGCCCTATCTCTATAAGCCTCTGCAGCTCCTCTCTGTCAATCTCTCCACTAGCTTCTCCTAACATACAGAATCAAATTTAAAATCAGGACTAACATATAAAGCCCTCAAAAACAGAGCTCCCGGAGGGTGTGGCTAGCAGCAAACAGAGAGGAAGCAAAACAACATAGCTCCCAGCAATAAGGCTTTAAAAAGCATGAAAATTATTTATAAAGTAACTTCTCTATCACCAAATCAACAAATTTGCACACAGGAGGACCCAGCTGGCTTTAAAAATCAAGTTTGGCAACTTTTTTCCTGAGATTTGCAGCTGAACCAGAACAAAGGAGACTCTGAAACACTGATAAACAACATGCCAACTTAAGGTTGGTAATGACTCATATTGCCTGTCTGTTTCAAACCTATACAATTCTTTGCCTTATACTACTGGAGATCTAGTCTGTGTAATAATCTAAATATATGGTACACAACAAACTGTATTACTTTTTAAGAGAAGAAGACCCAGCAGCTTATCTCACAAAGCTATAATATATGAAAGAGGATGTGTGTTTCTGCTGAAAAAAACATTTAAGACCATATATAAAGTGACTTATCTATCACCAAATTGATATATATGACCAGGATTGTGCACAGGAGGACCCAGCTGGTTTTAAAAATCAAGTTTGGGGATCCAGAAGCTGCAAGTTGCACCCTAACAAGAAGAGACTGTGTGAGAGGCCCAGAAAAGATTACAGCTTTGCTGCTACTAAAAACACTGCAAACCTAGAGGCACTAAAGGGAGGCTTTAATACTCTTGGCTCCCAAAAGCTCAGGGACCTGTACAGTTAAAAACACTCCAAAGGACAGAGAAAGCAGATACTGCTAAGAGAGGCTTGATGCAACACAGAACCCTCCCATATTTTATTACAGACTTTGTTTTTTTATGCAAGTGGGACATTAAAAGATTCTGAGAAGTTATGGTCCTAGAGGACATTACAATCTGGCTAATGGTCTCACTATAAGGCTTAAAGGCCCCAACTTGATTTCTATGTAATAATAACAGATTGAGAAAATTTGCCTGCAGCTCGTGTTTGTCTAAAAGACTGGATTGCCGTGTTGAAAGACTCCATGACTCTGACACTAGCGTGCTAACACTGACACCCGGTGGACACTCTAAGAATAGTGCATCCAAATCACAAACTGCACTAATCTGTAAGCATTTTCTGTTCAAGGAAGTTTTTTTCTCTAACCTTAATTCGGATGATGAGCCCTTACCCTGGGAGCACATATTATACAGCACTAGGGAGGGATTGGTGATCTCGGAGGCATTAAAGGAACGACAAATTCCCTTACTCAAGGAGTTCGTCATGCCCCAGAGGACACTGGGCCAGAGAAGATCAACACGCCCAGGGGGCAGCTTGACCATGGCTCCCATGCATGCATGAGGCTGGCAGCCACTAAGCCATCCATGAGTATTTAACTACTTTAGCACTATATCAACCCATTACCCTCTAACCCAGCTAACAGACTGGTCCAGGTCCTTAAACTTGAATCTCTACCCTCCTTAAAAGATGGCAAGTCGCAGTACTAGCAAAGTACAAAAAAAACAGACCGGAAAGGGAATCTACAAACCACCTGACGCAAGCCGCAACCCAAGTCCAAGTCCTAATTCGGAACATCCGGACTCGCCGGCCCAGGAGGTGGCGCAGAGCTCACAACCAGTTCAAATGGAACTAAAGGACGGCACCCTGTCCAAAATCAAGCAGATCATGCAAGCTGAAATCAAGCACGCAATAGATGATCTACGGTCAGACATCAAGTCCCTGACCCAGAGGCTGCAGGTCCTGGAGGAAAGCACCGACCAAATTGTGGAGGCCCAAGCACTTGATAAGCAAGATATCTTGCAGAACGCGTCTAAGATCCAGATACTGGAAGACAAAGTGGAGGACCTGGAAAATAGATCCCGCAGACATAACATCAGATTAAGGGGGGCTCCCAATAAAATAACGAACGTTTTGCAGTACTCTAGAGACTTTATCAGCATGATCCTTCCATCAGTCGAGGAATCAGATTGGACAATAGAAAGAGCTCACAGAGCGATGGGGTCATCTAGGGACCAAAATACACCCAAAGACATCATCATCAGATTTACACATCAAAAACCTAGGGATTTAATTCTAGCTGAAACGAGATTAAGAAAGGAAATCGTAGGTCCAGACGGCACTAAGATCCAAGTTTATATGGACCTTTCACCCTCTACCTTGCAGAAGAGAAGGGAGATGAGACCCACACTAAGAGTACTCTCCCATTATAAAATACCGTATAGATGGGGGTTCCCATTCGCCATTTTGTTCACGTATAAAGGAAAATCTTTCAGGGTGCTATCACTGGAGGAAAGCCAAAGCCTTTTAACCAGACTGAGACTCGTGCCTGAGGATTCAGAGGAGGAAAGCTCCTTCGTTCAGGCGGATTCAAGGCAGACCAGGAGGGGTTCAGAGAACCCGCTGCCTCAAAGATCAAAGTCCAGTTCCAACCATGTGAGGGACGTCAAGCATCGGGAGCAGGGGGCGACGGAGGACCCTTTATCCTAAAAAGATTTCCAGGTCCACACTCTTGCTCTATGAGTTTTTCCATACTGTCCACAGAGGCTGGACTTTACCTAGGGATTGGAGAGAGGAAAACCTGATTCTCCAGACTCTTCGCACACGCTGGGACATTGAGCACACTACAGACTCTACCTCAGTATTGTATCTTGGTTTGTGCATATGTTTAGCGGGAGCATATAGGGGCTAGAGGCCAGGCTTAACTTAAGGAGATGTTAACTCATGTAGGGTTTCTTGACTCTTATAAAACCTCTTTAGCCAGCAGTGGGTAATGGGTTAAATTGTTTTTCTAAAATGTTTTTCTATTTGTTTTCATATTGTTCTCTAACTCGCTTAGTATTGCATATATTTTAGTGAGTACTCAGGATGGCTACCTTAGGTAGCTAAGTTTCATGACAACTAGGGGCTTAGTGCCCAAGATATGGCTAATATTATTATGGTTAATGTTAATTGATAGTTTTCTCCCTGTAGGAATAATTAGGGGGGGTAGGTTCCCTTACCTTAATCCTATCGGAATGACTATATGTAGTAGTCAAGGGAGGACTCACTGTCATTGTAGGTTTATTACTGAGATACTAAATTGTACTGATACTGTTTTTTGTTTTTTTACATGTTATGCCGCTTGTGCCTGGCGGATCAAGAATTGCCTGGAGTCGTCCGCGTCTGGAGCGAGTTGTGGTGGGCATGTCCCGGACCGGCCGGTATGGGAAACTGGAGCCGAGGCAAAGTGGTCCGCGTGGGGTAACTTTCTAGAGACTTTTACACACTTAGAGAACAGACAACCATGACGGATCACCCACATAATATAATAACCCATAATGTAAAAGGCTTCAATTCCCCGTTTAAAAGGCGTAAAGCCTTCCTCTTTTATAAAAAAATCAAAACCTCTATAATTTTTTTGCAAGAAACTCACTTTGCATCAGATAAAGTCCTGAAATTCCTCCACAAGGATTACCCAAATTTTTATACCAAGAAAGCAGGTATGGCCATTCTCCTTCACAAGAACCTCCCCTTCAAGCTAGAGAAGCAGGTAAAGGATAAGGAGGGTAACTTCCTTATAATTACAGGTACGGTTCTTGAACTTAAGGTTTCCCTGGTGAATTTATATGCCCCCACGGTTAATCCGCACAACACGCTAATCAAACTTTTGAACCTCTTGAAGCAAGAGGACAGAGGGAAAATTATCATAGGGGGGGACCTAAACCTGGCGCTTCAGCCATTCCTGGATAGGTCAGGGACACCCTCGTACACCAAGGATGCGAGAAAACTTAAAGTCATACATGCCCTACTTAAAGAACTGGACTTAATAGATGCCTGGAGGGGGTTACATCCTTCTGAAAGACAATATACATTCTTTTCCCCTACACATAACACATACTCCAGGATTGATGCCTTGTTAATCAACTCCTCACTGTTCAATAGCGCATCAGATGCCCAAATTTTACCCTGCCCATGGTCAGACCACGCGTTGATATCTTGTAAATTAAGTTTAAGCCAAAATAATCCCCACATCCACGCTTGGCGTCTGAACGACAAGTTGATCACGTGCTCAGAGATACGGGCCCAAATAGATGAGGAAATTAACACCTTCTTCGTTCTGAACGATATTCCTGAGACGGAAATAGGATGATCCTGGGTTGCCCATAAGGCTTACATTAGAGGGATAATCATAAAAATCTCAGCGGCATATAGGAAGAAACTACTCAGCAAAGAAAACAAACTCTTCCAGAAATTACAAAAGTTGGAAAAGTTAAACCAGAGTAAATTCACCTGGGAAACACAAAACGTCATAAATCGAACCAGATCAGAATTAGATACCATTCTGGCTGAAAAAAACGAGAAGGCCATTAAAAAAACGAGACATAAATTTTACTGTCAAATTAACAAGCCCTCTCCTATGCTGGCAAGGAGACTACATTTTAGGAATAACTCTGCGCGCATTTACCAGCTTAGGGACGCGAGGGGGGAAATTACTATGAAACAGGATGAGATCAAAGAAACTTTCAGAAAGTATTACCAGGACATTTACTCATCTAAACTGGTGGCCAATAATTATAAAATTCACGAATTCCTGAACGCCTATGACCTCCCTTCAGCCACTGAGGAGGATTTAAATATGTTAAATGCTGAAGTCTCGCTAGAGGAGATAAGCAGAATTTTCATTTAGCCAAAAAGGATAATACCCCCTTATGTACAATAGGACTAGACCTGGAGAAAGCCTTTGACTCCATAGAATGGCCATACCTGCACGCCACACTGTCGAAGTTTGGGTTGGTGGGTAATTTTGTGAATGTTATTAAGTCTTTTTACAATAATCCATCTGCAAACATCAGCATTCCAGGGGCTGATCACACACTCATCAATATTAAAAGAGGCACAAGACAGGGCTGCCCCCTTTCCCGCCTCCTGTTCGCGCTAGCCATTGAGCCATTGGCTCAGGCTATTAGGAATAGCGCCTTAATAACAGCGATAAATGTAGGCATACATCAGTTCAAATGTTGCCTCTTTGCCGATGACATCCTGTGCACACTTACGAACCCAATTCACTCAATACCAGCCTTGATGTCCCTGATGGAGTCCTTTGGGTTCATCTTGGGGCTCAAAATTAACATAGACAAGACGGAAGCGATCTTGGCTCAGGCTCCGCAGGCCTTGAGAGATACTCTCAAATCCCAGTACTCCTTTGATTGGCCAGAAAAATATATAAATTATTTAGGTATTAAAATTACTCCGGAGATCACTGGCCTGTATCAGTCCAACTATATTCCGCTATACAAGACCCTGAATCAGGACTTGTTGAAATGTAATAAGTATCATCTCTCTTGGTTGGGGAGGATAAATGCAATAAAAATGAATATTCTCCCCAGGAACCTGTACTTTTTCAGGACTCTGCCTATTCAGGTACATACGAGAGACTTGACCAGCTTCCAAAATGCAATATTCAGATTTATTTGGAATTACAAGCACCCTAGAATAAGGAAAGCAATTATGATGAGGAGAAGATCCTCTGGAGGCTTGGGATGTCCCGACCTCCTTAAATACTTCAGGGCAGCCCAGATTTCTTTCTTGCCCCAGGCGCATTCGGCAGAGCACCAGCCACTTTGGGTCTTTGTAGAAAACCACCAAATTGCACCATTAAAATGGGATACTCTTATATTGAAACCTTCTTCCCCGTTGCCCTTAAAGCTGGCTCGAAACAACCCGATGATAGCCCTGTCTCTGAGGGAATGGGAAAGAGCTAACATCAGTAGACAGCTAAGCCCCAATATCTCTTTGCTAACCACTACACTCCCTTCCCCAAGCACCCTTGAGGAGATGGGTACGTTCTCCAAAGATTGGTGGATCTCACGGAAGTTAGATAGGTTTGGAAGCTTGGTTAGAGAGGGTGCAGTACTAAATACTGGGAGTTTTATGGAAACGTACAATCTCCCACCCAGAGAATACTTCAACTACAACAAAATTTGCCACAATGTTACCATTAAACTCTGTAAATGGGGCCCGCCAAGTTCAACTTGGTTCACACTAATATGTAATAAAGCCCCACTAACCAGGGAAATATTGGGGGAACTGTACGCTATATCCAACTCTAATGACATGGCTAGCAAGCCCAAGCATGTTAAGCAATGGGAACAGGATATGGGAGTAGAATGGGACATGAGTAGGTGGTCCAAAATTAGCCTGGAACTGACAAAAGGCTCCAGATACTTTAGCCATATGGAAACATCAGCCAAAGTTTTATTTAGAACCTATTACACGCCAGACAGGCTACACAAAATGGACCCTAATATCTCTCCTGAGTGTTTTAGAGGCTGTATCACAGGAGGTTCCTTCCGCCATATTTGGTGGGACTGCCCAATTGCTCAATCATTGTGGCACAAGGTGGCCGAACTGGCCTCTAATACACTTAAAACAAAAATACATCGCAAGATGGGAACATGTCTCCTAGGGCTTCCAGTACAAAACTTACGTATTCACCAAAATAAGTGGCTTCAATTTATCATGTTGGCGGCTAAAAGCAGTCTGGCAGGAAATTGGCGGAAGAATACACTAGATATCCACTCTACTTTATTATGACATTTGAACATATGACGGCAACTTTAAACGATACAGTGGCTGTTTATAAGGAAATATGGGGTGACTGGAGCGGGACGGAACACTCATTCCAGATACACTGACGGTAGTGCACTGATCGAGAGGGGGAGGCAGATAATAGCTGGTACGGTCCGGGACAGGGCTGTCCATGGTACCTCGTTTGAGGTCGCTGCAAACGTGGACGGTAAGAAAGGTAGTAAGCAATTTCTGTAAAACGTAATGTTGAAAGGCACACATTAATTTGTGTTAAGTTATGTTATATTTTTGTTAGTTAAAATTGTTTTAATTTCTGAAATAAGTAACCAAATCAGGATATCTAGCACATGCGAGACATAGATAGAGCATTTAAGCACGGGTAACTTACCTAACCTGTTATAGGTTGCATGCATAGACTATCTTAATAATAGAAAAAGGAAAAAGGTGGAGGGTGACACACGGAATTGACATATGTATTTTATCTTGGGCTAGCACAAATGTATACGATGAAAATCATAAAGTGTGGGGGACCTGCGTGTCGCTCCTTGTTTTCAAATGTGCTTGTCTTGTGAATGTGTCAATAAAAACTTTATGAAAAAAAAAAAACAGAGCTCCCCTATATATCACTGCTCTTGTCTCAAAATACTCCTCCAACTGTCCTCTGCACTCAACTAATGACCTACTTCTTTCCTCCTCTCTTATCACCTTCTTTCACTCTCACCTTCATTTTTCTGTGCTACCCCTATCTGCTTAAAACGTTTATGTGTTCAGCGTTAATATGCTCACTCCACACTCAAACCCTTTAGATTCTAAATTTGATTTTAAGCTCAACAACAGTGCCCTTCATTTTTTTGCAATGTGTTAATTTTATTTTTGCCTTGTTCTTAAACCCTGTACAACTCTACAGAATATGGTGGTGCATTAAAAATAAAGGACAATATTATTGCACAAAGCTGTATAGTTCTAACAGGTGCTCACAGCCTGTTTCACTTATAACCACAGGAAGCTCCAAAACTGAAACTTAGCAGCCTCCATAGCAATGTCACACAGATTAAAATAAAATGGAGGTGTTTATGTACAGTACATAGCCCAGCTGGAGCCAAGCAGTCTGTCATTTATGGTGGCTCAATGGGCTAAGATACAGGAACAGGAAAAGGGGTCAGTGACATATTCCACAGAATATATTCTCCTCCCATGTCTCTCTCCCCCCATGTCTCTCTCCCTCTATGTCTCTCTCCCTTGTCTCTCCTCCTCTCCCCTGTCTCTCCCTCCTTTACTAATAATCATATTAATGGTATGATTTGGTTTATGATTTAATCGGAACTTTAGATCCTGGTGTTGGAAAGCATCTATGATATCCGCCTCCCTCTCTTGTATATTCGTATCTACCTAGAACAATATATTGTTCTGTATTTCTCACAATTAATTTTTGGTAATAAAAATAATAGATTCCTGGAAAAATAAAGATTTAAACCTTGATTTTCTGTGTTTTTGGTGTTGTTCAATGGACTGGGAAAGTAAATTAGCAGTTATCATTTGATGTAAATTCTGTTTTTGTAGCTCCAATGAAAAAGCCAATTAACCATTTTAGTGACTCAATCATTATAGTTCAACAAAAACATCTTTTGAAATAGTTTTCTTTTTAGCCCTGCATTCAATTTCCTGATACATGTCTTTTAAAATAACAGTGACTTGGGAGCCTGTATCTATTAACCCTTTGATATTCCCTGAGTCTACACTGACAGGAATATAGTATGTATCCTGGATTCCCAGCTCACATAAGAAATGGGATTTTATAATATTTCGGACTTCTTTCACTGACTGTTGTTATTTAAAGAGTCAGATTGTGGAACATTATTTATCCAGTTTATTGTTAGTTTTGCATGTTAATAGTTTAATTTTCATTTTAATATTCAGGCATTAATAGGCCTTCATTTTCACTGGTATGTGAAAGAAATATATCACTTGCTAATGCATGGCACTATTCCGTTTCTATAGTAGCTATTAACCCTTTCCCAGTAGTTTACATCCTATGGGCATAGGGGCTTAACATTTATATCTTCTGCATCATCCCCCTCTTGCTGCATGGAAGCTTCTGTATAGGGAGAGAGCTTGGGAACAAAAGAAAAAAAGGCAAATCATTAGCATTTGTTTCAAAACATTGTGCCACAATTTCATTTGAATTAAGAGATCCACACATGTAATTTCTACATGTTTTATAATCTCCTCATTTATTTTTATCAACATTATCTAGTCACTGGCTCTGGCTTCCAGAACTTTGTTCTCCTTATTTCTCAATGGCTGATTTCCCTGCACATTGAATCCAGACATAACTGCAATCATTTGTTGTATCAGCAATTTCAGGCAAGAAGATTGTTTTGAAGAATGAGTTTGGCAATGCCTATTTACCTTTTTGGCTCTCTGAGCTATTTGAGGTAATGGGCATAAGAGTAGTTGACTTTCCCTCTAAATTAGGGGATTTTGGTCTCCGCCTTTAATCTTTGATGGAATTTTTACCTTTATAATTTGGGCTAGCATAATCATTATTTGCCCTTTTGGGGGTTTCATTCGTAGTATTGACTGGTTTAAATGAGGTCTGTCCCGGTCTCTGTTTACCTGGACGTTTAACCACTTCAGCATAGGATTTAGTTCCTGTCTCAAATTGTAAATCAGGGTTTACAGATATTTCTACTACCTTTTGAATATTTTCCTTTTTTTGCACTTGTAATCATTTCCATCATCAATCTGAATTTCATATATTTTTGAACATTTATTTACCAACAAACTTAGTGGTTTGGTATAGTCAAAATATTTTGCCATGTTCTGTTAAATAGTACATTTAAAAAAACAGCAGATTCTGGGTCTGTCTTTATGGCAGTTTGTCTGTATAATGTCTTTATAATGCCTGCCTTAAGTAATTAGGAATTCCTTTGGATTCTCATCATGTTTACATTTGAGGTAATGCACAGCTTTTAGTGCGGCCTGCTGATCCCTATACTCAGAGAAGTAATTTCTCACCTCAGATTTCTACATTTCCAAAACATTTATGTCGCTATCATGGAGTCAGGTAAAGAATGATGTATAAGAGTTCTAAAATCCCTCTCTACTGAATCTAAATGATTTTCTAAGGACAATTCAGCACTTTTAGTATACCGTTTAACCAATTTTGAATTGATTGGGCAATTTCATGAAAGGGAAGCTTTTTGTTAGACTGTATTTCATCATTGCCCTGTTTGTCTCACTTAAGTGCTTTCATTTTTCAGATATGTGATCATACTGCGCTGATTTTCCTGTTCTGACAATACTTCAAGGTCATTTTCTAACTCACTTATTTTTATCCCCAACTGGTCACACTTTTGTACTAACTTTTAATTTGGCCTCATTGAAATTGTTTTTAAATTTATCACACTGTTAATCACTATTTTTCCTTTTTAGTTCTTCAGTGTTGTTAATCTGTTGATCTAATATATGTGCCCTTTGTTCCTGTAACTTTCTTAACTCATCAAATTTTTCAGTGGCTACATTCATCTCCAATTTCTAATTCATCCAAACTGTTACTAATCTTGCTAAACATTTCTTTCTCTTGGATTTGCTCTGGATAGCATTAATGGCATTTATAATTGTTGTCAACAATTCAGCATTCTGAAACCAATCATCAGTGGTGGTTCCATCAATTTTAGGGTCTATTCTATCCAGATATTCTGGCAGCTGTTCTTTAAATTCACAAACAAAAATATTACAACATCTAGAAAAATAATGTTTATTGGGTTCACTATCACTTTATAGACAAGTATACACTTTTTATTAACACATTTATTAACATAGTAAACCAAGAATAAACAACTGTATGTATCAAAACATGTGACAACAATCTATATTCAGATAGATCAGGTATATCACAATATAAAATCAGTGAGAACTATATAATATGTTATCAAACTTGGTTAACAATGAAATATCTATTCGACAGAATATATTTGGTATTAGCATTCAGTGATGTGACATACTCATAGATGAACAATTAACATACTCTATGACAACAGCAAATAACAATATCAGACATAAAACCTATATAGCAGCCAGAATGTAAAATACACTGAAGCAATATAAAATAACTAGATATAATATAAAAAGCAATAGTAGATAGTATGTCAAGCTAAATAACATTTTTATATAGGTATCAGATTATACTATAGAGGATTTATAACAGAATTAAATAAACTTAGTTTATCAAAGTAATCAGTCTGTTTTTGATAGAATGGACCCAAGGAGAAAACAATGATGATTGGTAATCATATACGGATTATGATTACCTTCTTTAAGGTTGTGTCCACTTTATCAATTGAAACTGAAACATTGTATGCAGGCTATCTCAATTCTATTACAAAATATAATATAAAACACAGCTATACTTTACCATTTATGAGGTTAGAGAGTAGACCCCTGTCTAATAGGACTCCTTCTTAAGTTTGGTTAGAAGTAATCCCTTTTGGTCTTCTGTTCAGTAAACGATTAAGCAAAAATAGATATAGTAAATAATCTCAGAGAAGAGAGATAAGAAAGTTTTTTTTTTCTAGAGAACAATTCCCTGGCTCCCTTTGTTCCCCCAGATAAAATATTTCCTCTCTTCTCTTACTCCGCTTCTCTCAGTCACCTGGCTGATCTTAACCATTTGTCGTAACCAAATGCCAGGTTTGTCTACAAATACATAATTTAGATATATAATAATAGATGTTTTTATGCCCACTAGAGTGCAGGCTTGCTCCTTGGCCCAACTATGAGATAATACTGAATATTTGTATTGACCTTCTCAGTCATAATTATCAGTCAATCATTATTTTTTTCTATAAGAATCGACCATTGTTTGCTATCTGCACCTGTTTATTATCGCTTAGCTAAAACAATGATGTATAAAGAAAGGAGTAGCCTCTGGTACATGTATTATGATTATGAGACCGTCTCATGATCATATTCTCAAGGCTGCTCAGCTGTATGAAACCAATTGGCACTAGCTCATGTCCTGTTTAAAAGAACATTTAATAAACTCAGAAATATATGTGTGCAATAGGAAAATAAATAACCCTTCATATAAGGAAATGGACACACAGCATAAGTATACAGTATATGCATTTATAGTGATAAATTATAAACAATCAAACAACAAATAAAGTAGAAGGTGTATATGATCTTTTGTATTTACAAATGGACAATAAAGACTTCCTTAGTCCATAACACTTCATACTCTAAAATACCTACCCAAAAGTATATATAAAATACAAAAATAATGACAATTTGAAAAAAAAGCCTGAAAGAATTACAGAATTAAATAAAATGAATTAAAAAACAAAACAAAAACAAATTAAATTAATTAAAATAAAATATGTGTAAATCGAATTTCAGCTATTCAGAATTGAGTATTTGAATGTTAAAGATTGTAAGTGTGCAAGGTACTTTGGGGAAAATCTCTATGTACATTTGATTTTAAGCTCAAAAACAGGGACCTCCATTCTTTTGCAAAGTGTTAAAAAAATGCCTTGTACTTAAACATTACGGAATATATTGGCATGTTACAAATGAAGGCTAACAAAAATTAGTTAAGAACTCTGGTTACTCAGTAACCAATCAGAGAATGCTACTATCCCTTTTTGGATTGGTTAAAAGTGAAGCTCAATGTTATCTTTTCTTATTTTAGCTATTTTTCTATGGCCTATCACCCATCATCCATAGTTTCCTACCACTGCTCAACAACTTCAAGTATTCTCTGTGCTCATTTGCCATTACTAGGACCAGTAAGACTGAGGTACTGAGAAGGTAGGTTGTTGCTGCAAGCATTTTATATATATTGTTCCCAAATGTATAGCTTTATATAGTATCTCAATGTCTTATATAGTACAATAATTCCATTTGAGAAATTTGCAGAAAGTTGATTTGGTAAAGTTCTGTATTTCATCAAGTAAGAAACACCATATTGGAATTTAAGAATTTTACTGTACAGCTAAAACTATCTCACAAAATAGTTATATTAGTAACCAGCTGCAGAGTAAGGATAGCACCAACTGTGAAACTGGTAGTAGTTGTTGAGAATTAAATATAGGTTTTATTGTGCAACACTGAGTGATTTTTCATGTCCTTCCACATGATATGTAATTGTCTGTGTACTACAATAGAGGAAATCCGAAAACATTTAGAAGGAAACTAAAGGTGACAGATTGACCCTAGATTTGTATATGATTACCAAGTGCATACCTGTCAACACTTCAAAATATGTCTGAGGTTAATGATTGTCTGACATCTGGCATTTGGAAGAAAAATGTAAGGTCGGATAAAGGGTGTAAAACAAGCACAGTCACTTATATGTTATTTACAAAACCTTTTTCAAATGTCTTCCATGAATTAAATAGCGTAATATATATCAGATATGGTTACAGCTATTTTCCTTTGCTGTTACAGTGACATAGGGTTTGTTTTGTTCACATAATTTTTTACCCATTTCAGTGGTTTTGTGTCTGTAAAGTTTTGTTTGTGAATATATTCTTTATAATATTGCTATATTCTTTACAGTTTTGCATGTGTGTGTAAATAGATTATGCATGACAGAATAATTTAGGAAATTTCTTCTGGAGATTGACCTATATATTTAACCAATAGAAATATAAATATATTATCATTAGTTAATGCAAATAATTTAAGCACCAATATTTAAGGCCTCATCACTTAATGATAAGTGTAAACTGACTCAAACATTAAAGAACAAGACTCCAAATTATATCCCCCCAGGGGCTCTTTTCTTGAAAAGGCAGCACAATTTCAATATTATATCAAAGTATACTTTTATTAATTCCCATTAAAAAATAAAAAAGGCACAATTAATACATAAAACAAATAGCTGTCCATGATATTTTACATTATATCCTTACAATAATCCACAGTATAATCCAAAAGTCAATAATTAATTATGGTAGGTCAACAAATCACAAAAAGAGGAGGTTAAATGGAGATGGATAATTTGCATATTTTATCTTTAACTGATATCAAAAACTATACCAAAAATGTAAAGTGTAAATATATAGTACAATCAAACATCAATTTAAAAATTCATTCAAACTCTATAAAGTACAAATGCAATGTACCATGTCAATTCATACAAGTGTATCATCAATACTAAGTACAAAAAAAAAGGTGCAATACAAAAAATGACATCATATACCCTAACACTAAAAACCCTACAGACACTGTTATGGTGGTGCTTGGAGCCCACCACTTGCTCTTTAACCTCCACACAAATCTAACTAAAACGCTAACCTCATAATCTAAAGTGATGCAACTATTCTCAATACGCTACAAATACTACTGTAGTGGTTGGTGGTGTCCACCATTTACCCCCTCATAATATATTAAACCCACACTCACCTCCTATAGCTAAAAAACAATAAACAATTAATGACAATAACTTGTGGAACTAAATGTATCACCTTCCTTTTGAATTGATGATAGTTATAATGCCATTCATGAGAGCCTGCATATGGAAATAATTCCTTCTGTGTACAGAGCAGATACTTATATTATATGCACAAGACACGCTGGACTCTCTTTGGCATACTCAGATGACATCATCAACCAGGGACAGCAGAGTCAATCTGGCCTGTTTCGTACGTTTCCTGTAGGGCTTTTTTTGGAGCCAGAGCTTGGGTTGTGTGTTACCCAAGATGTTGTCTAATGAAACGGGCATAATCATGCAATATCCTAATTTATAATTACACAAATGTTGATATTGGTCTGTTAAAGGCATATCTACAGTAAGTTTCCCTGTTCTTACCTTTTTCTAATCTAACACATGCTGCTTATAACAGAAACATACATTATATTGATTTATTCTATACACATACAGATTTATTTTATTTAAAATAAAACTTTTTCCCCACACTTTAGAGCTGTCTGCACAGGCACCTGATACCTACCAATAGAAACTTCATTCAAATATGGATTTTAACCTTTTATTAACCTTGAAGACTTTAGCAGCTCAATGCAGATATCTACAGATCAGTGTCTGACTCTTCCTGTTTCCTTTTACAAGGGGTCTACACATTCTGAAGATTCCTTCCTGCACATACTGCTATCACTTATTGCTACATTGTATTAAAATGTATAGCTGCCCTGCCTGTGATTTGTCAAAATTAATTATGAATGTTATGCTATGTATAGCAGGGATTTGTAGAAATGTTAACTCGCAGAAACTGCTGCTTGCAAACTCAAGAGATTTATCAAACATCAGGGTTAGTTTGTTAATGTTTGCTCGCGGGTGACCATGTTGCAATTTAATAGCTGAATTGAACAAGTAGCGGTTACAGGCATGACAGATCACAGGATTTTCGTGCGTGAAGTTCAACATTGCTCACCACTAAGCCTATTCTCAGCCGTCCTGCGTCTTAACACGCAAGTCCGATGCAAGTAACGTTACAGAGCTAATTCAATACCCGTAATCTGGAGTTACGGGCTACGTTTTACAATGTATCCCCAATTTAATGAGGCTGTATACATGTAGGTCTGCATTATTTGTTTTAATGCTGCATTAAATATATTATCATTTTCTGTTTACTTTTCATTGATATGGTCAATTTGAGGACTCATTTGTCCAAGTCTGGTATTCAAACACAGCACAAACTATAATACAAGGAATACTCCTTAATAGTAAGGGTTAATAGAGTATGATATAGCTTTTTGTAAATATTTTGATTGTCAAGCTGGCAAGGTAACACACATGAAGATTCACTACACCATCTTAATGGCAGAGATAGGCTGTAATGGCAATGGTTTTCCCCATAAGAAACATATATTGTAGACTTATGAAATGACCATTGCTACCCATAAATGCTTAGTGAATCTCCAATGTGAGATCTGACAATTGTAGTGGAAAACCTTGCATACTAGCAGTTCATTAATATGATGCTAAAATGTAAATTCTGCATAATGTATAATATCTGAGAATGTAATAAAATGATATGCATCACATTTGATAATGTGAGATAATTTAACGATCATCCCAGAAGGGAAACTTAATAGCACAGAAAATTATAGGCCTGCATTTACAAATTGCTGTCAGTAAGTTAGGGAGACTCGTATATTGTCTTTAAAACTTTAAAACTTTATACATGCTGTTAATTAAGGAATAAAGCAAAATCATATAATAGGTTTTGCTAGTGCGGCTCAGAATATTATCTATAGAGGCTGCTGTTGGCTTTTTGAGAGAAAGAAGTTTTGGGCTTAAATTTTCTAAAAATAAACTGAAATGAAATGACTGATGGGTAAGAAGCTTTTTGACATCTCTAGAGAAGTGATTTTAGTGCTAGTGGAGTTGGGAATGGTGGTAGGCAGCTTAAGTTAATTAGAGGTCTGCAGATGAAGCCCTCAGATGCCCTCAATGACTGCAATTTACTGAAATGCTTTTTTCAGGAAGCAGCAGTTTTTAATGCATTTGGTTTTTCATTCATTTTCCTATCATTTTGCTTGGCTTAATTGTCATAGTTTAAACTTTAAGGAATCTATTGAGGAAAGTGTGTCAAATAATAATAATATACATATATCTCTGCGCTGAGATTCTTAAAAGTCATGTTATTGAGCAAGTAATGAGAAGTTTATGTGATACAGCATAAATAGCAGGGAATAATGGGGTAGTTCACAAGGCTGTGAAGTGCTGCCATGGTAAATTTCCCCATAGAAAACAAAAAAAACATAAGAAAGCACATTGCATACCCTGCAAGGCGAGTCAACCTCCCCTTTAGTTTACTAAAATGAGACTGTGTTTTAAGTAGACATCCTATATGTGTATCAATACATTTGTACCATGTGTTTATTTTATATGAATTTCAAGCCAAAGAGTATTTATGTTTTATTTTATATTCTAAATAATTATGTATAAAAGAACACATTGTAAATATAAGTGCACCCTTGATATTTTACGCAGTTACTACTTACTGGTGAGCAAGGTTGGATTTACATCAGAGTTGCCCCTAGGTAAAGACTTTTCAAGTCCTCCCTGGAGGGTTAGGTGTACCCTTCTCTATTGTCTACTCTATTATAGAGAATGATCATGTTTGAGGGAGCAGTATTATAATTGTTATATAGATAAAAACATTTTCAGGAACTCATCAAGGAGGATCAAAGGAACTAGTGAATATGAGCCTTGCAAAAAGGAGAACAGCATCTCCTATAGGAGAACAGTTTGAGTATGAATCCCAGAGAGAGTAATTAGGTGAACACAGATTATATGGTGGTCTGCAAGCTACATTTAACATATTACAACTATTAGAAGTTTGTAAAATATATTATTCTTCTGACTTCACAGCCGGTCACTGTATCTCTGAACAATACAATTTGTAAAATGGCACTATGTTGCTGCAAGGGTTGTACATAGAATAAGAAGGATTAGATCAAGTGTTCATGTGTTTTATAGCATCCTCCATATCCAGCTTTCTAGTAGAACAGGTAGGTTAGTATTACTAGCAATACCTGAGAACGTTCACTTAAAGGTAACATTACAACCAATCAGCAAGTCTAGCTGTCATACTGTAAAAAGACACACAGCAAGGAGAACAATAGAAAATATCTATATATTAGAAGAGAACATGCAACTGATATGTGAATGATTTTGACTAGTTCATGTTTTGTATATAATTTGAATATAAAAGTACCAAAGATATACAGTATATGACTAAATGAATTTCCTGGGAAGAAATCGTATTATTTATCTGGTTTAACAGCGTTATCAGTAGCACAAAAATAGGAAAGAACAAATTCATATACACCAGACACCAAATCAGTGGAAGACAAAAGAGCTTGGCCCTCATTCGTTTTATTATAAAATGTAATTTTCATAAACAGTTGCAAACATCATCAAATATACTAAAAGACGGTAGCTATGAAATTACTTCTGAAAATATACAGATGCTACATACTAACCAATTCTTATATGAACAAGTGTTCTGGAGTCCCACTCATGTGGAATACTGGGAGTGAGAAATGAAATTAGGTTTTCACCTCTGCATAGAAGGCAAAAAGATCAGACCAAACTGGGTCTTGTAATGCACTTGAAAGAGATTAACAAAGCTATAGCAATAATACAGCAACATTTCTCCTAATGACAAATTCCTGTTATTGCGGAATGAAGTGGCTGTGAAAAGGCCGAGAGAAGAAGTACTTGTGACATCTGCATTAATACCAAATGAAGCCATTACAATCCAACCTCGTTATTATCACTGCAGATTAAACATTCCCGGACAGTTTAATGCATGTGTGTGTTAGGGTGAACATTGATGGCATGTCTTTGTGTTGTTTCTTAATCGTACTGAACTATACATTTTATTTGATTGTTTTTGGAAGAGCTTCAGATTAGAACAGATAAGATCTGGATTAGATGGGCTGCTACTGATTTGACCAGAGCTTATTATATCAGTGTACACTTAATAACATATTATATTTGCAATGTGGTTGCCAGATCAAGGACATTAAAATCTTGTAATGTTAGCAAATAAGGCAGTGAATATTTTCCTAATTTTGAGATTCTTACTGTTTGCCTCAATGTATTCCAATTTTGTTCACCTGTTCCCCTTTCATCCTTATATGTGCGTGACTCAAAGGGAATAAGTAGGAAGATTTACTGCTGGTTGCTACACCTTTACATGCACTGCAGCCCAAGCTCAAGTAATTACGGTAATCAGTCTTTTAGCCAATAGTAACATCTTGGGCTGGAGTACATCTGCTGCTATTGGCAGATTACAATAATTGGGCATAAATATAATTTACTAGATAGCCCTATCAATCTGAGACACTTACTAAATAAAAAGGGTTGAGTAGTAAGCTCTGGTAACATTGCAGAAGGACAAAATGGAAAACACCTAGAGGCAAGCAATGTTTCAAAACTATAAGGAAATCTATTTACTACCTTAGTTTCAAAGAGTGCACTTTATTTAAATTTACTTTTAATTTACAAATAGTTTGCTGTCAGACCAACCATCATGTGCTTGCTCATTTCTTTGCATGACTATTCCGACTTATCTACCTTCCTGCCCCTGACCCCTAGCTGATTTAGAGGGAAATGGAACACATCTGTTTTTTTTTTCAAGCATTGAAGAGAGCACTGTTTAAACATTACAAACATTGTTTTTGAATGGAAAAAAATATTAAGTAAAACCTTTTTCAACTTTATTGAAAATGACAATGAATGCAGAGAGCATACTTTATTCTATAGCTCTCATTGGCTGGCAAAGGAAGAGCCTCCAAGAGCAGTTACATTTTTTTTTATTTGAAAAAAGAAGAAACACTTACACATTATTAAATACCCCTTTTCTGATGCAACAAAGAAATACAATCTTTCCATTTCCCTTTAAGAAATTGTACTGTCTGGCTAATGACTCTGTCTCTGTTATTTGTACCTGGATCTGTCTTGCTTGCTACCTGCCTCAGCCTCTGGACTGTATTATGTATTTGCTCTTGCTTCTGGTCCCTTCTTTTACTGTACTGTATTGTCATCCACATCTACTATAGGTCCCAACTCTGAGTACATCTGCATTTGCTCTGTTACAGTACCCCTTTAAATTTAAATTAATTAAAGAACAGTCTGTGGAGAAATCCATAAATCAGTACGCTAGAAGCTGAATATTGACCTGGCAGAGAATGCCAAACTTTGTAATGTTGTTTAAATGTCCAGAAGCTGAACGGATATTAATACTAACTGATAATGTCAATAAAATTAGTTAAAACCTCATTCCTCTGCCAACAGCACTTTACAGCTGCTTAGTATGATGGGACATTGTTTTCTATGCATAAATCAAATTTTTATTTCCGCAAACCTTTCTACACATGAAGGAGTTATTGACATTTTGTCTGTGATTTCTTTGGTAATCCCAAACAGCAATTTTAATCCATCCTGTTATTTTGGGCCACATTTATTTTAAGACTGATATCTCTCTGGTCCTGTTATTTTGGGGCAGTGTGTCCCGGGAAAGAAATGGAATTAAGACACTAGAACAGAATTCAAATGAGTAAGACTAGCAGCTGCTGAACATAGGGAAACTGCAGCATGAACATAAACCCATATATAATCCCTTATGAGTAATAAAATAAAGTCAACTAAATGAGAACACTGACTGATTTCAAACTCGTGACTTTAGTTTGAGACATAAACTCTCCACTGACTGTATACTTCCCAGTTATAAGCGTAAAGGCACAAGCTATGTATTACACTGGGTAAAGGCACAAGGGAGTCTGTGTAAAAATAGAGCTAAAAGTGCATGCTTATTTGCATGTTATTACTTAGAATCTTTGTCTATAGACATACTGCAGTGTGACATGTGGCAGTGAGATATATACAGGTACAGTAGAATTGATAGCAAATAAAAACTGCCATGCCCAGGCACTGCCCATCCAGAATTCCCATTTGCTGTCTGTGTAAAATCCTCAGACTTTGTTTGCTCTGCATTAAAGGGATGTTAAAGTTAATTAGTGCATAGACTTCTTTAAAGGATCACTGAAGTGTCATGTTTTATTATCCACTATTTGTTATTGAATGGATAATAGGCCATATGTTTTCTAGAAAGGTTAAAAAGGTCCTTTAATTTTGAACTAGTGTATTCATATTTGCTTTAATGGCATGATACATTTGCTTTTGTTCCTAATATGACTAGTTACCTAGAAGAAATGGAAGGAGCCTTGGATGTAGATACCACCTGTGTTCATGTCATTGAAAATCTGGCACTATGAATAGATGCATGGTAATAGGACTGAATACAGTAGCAAGTCACCAGCAAGTCCAAGCAAATTAGCTATTTAACACTGAACCAATCATGGCGCTAGCAGAGCCTGTAATAATTAAGATTTTCTCTAACAATGATCACTGAAATCCAGCATTTGCAGCATGTTCTTTTAAAGAACTAAACTCAATAATATGAATTTTTTTTTTTCCATATCACGCCACGCACATGGACTAGAACAGTATCAGCATTCATTCTTATTATTTTGTGTTTTGCGGTTCTGCGTGTCCGATCGCATATCGGACCTCAAAACGCTAATAGATTGACATGTAACTTCCATGTTTTACTGACCTAATGATGATGGTCTTATTTTTTATTGTCTGTTTCTAAATGGGTAGTTATGGCTTTGCTTTATTGATCATGTTCCTGAGCTGAAATGCTACATACGATAGCATGGTTTATGGTTTTGGCTTTCGTCCCCTAACTTGCAGGCTTGCTCAAATGAATAGCAGGCCCGCAGACATACGGTCTGTATACCGCAAGATGTGGCCTTCGAGTTGAATAAGGCTCATAGAGTTATTTTAATCCTACTGAAGTGGCCAAATGCTTTGCAGCATTAAAGGCTGTCTCCAGTTTGTGTAAACAAATAAACTGAACAGAAAATTATGACTCCTACTACATGATCATTGAATGCAATAGTAAATCAATTAAAGACATGAAAATGTCTCATGGTCTGAAAGATAAAACTTATAAGGAAATACTTCATGACCTGAATATGTATACCTTAGATTGAAATATTCAAATATATCAGATGCTTTACTAAAGTTTAAGAGGGGAGGATCTTCAAGAAATGGAGGAATGCAAATACAAAAGGTCAATAATTGAAGTTGTAATGTGGAAGATTTAGTAGTATATGAGAAAGTACTACTTTACAGAAAGAGTAGTAGATAAGTGGAACTGTCTTCCACATTTTAAGCATGCCTGGGATAAGCATAAAGCTTAGCAGAAACATCTATGTTTTGATTTCATGTTTCAGAAGGGACTCTTGTGGTTGTCATTTTACAATGGATAGCTCATTTTATGCGAGAGAAAATATATCTCCGAATGTGATGTGACTGACTGAAGTTCTAAACATGGGAATTATGAGCCTATTCTATTAGAAGCATGCAAATGCCTCTAACCCATAATTTTGGCTGCAGGTGTTTTTTTCTCTAAATGTTTAGAGGTCTTCTATTGCCACAAGCTCGCAAATTCCTACCTTAAGGCTGAACTTGTAAACCTGCCAACGCTCACAAGCTTTTTAGGGGTGTAATTACATGATGCTCACATTGTGAAACCAATTGCGCAATTTAAGTTTATGTCACAGCTCTAGGAGCCAATAGAAAATGGCCTAATGCATCAGTGATTGACAGGAAGAGGTTATAAAGCCGCAAGCTACATGAGTTGATTGTGTTGTAGATTTTTACAAATTAGCACGCAGTATTGGGCGTCGCCTCAATTGGAGCTGGATGTGCAGGACTGTGCCCCCACCCAGCAGGAACCATCACAGGAGGAGGAGGCAAGGAGAGGATCAGAGGGCCTGGGATATGAGGAGGAGGACGAACACTTCAAATGGTCAGTGGGGGCACCTGCTGGACCTTCTGCCACACCTGTGGCATTTGACCCCACTGGTCCCCTCCTCCAACAAATTAAGTCATTACCCAGACCCTCCTACTGGATGTACCACCACAACCAACACCTCCTCCCCCCACCAGTAGCACAACCTGGCTCCCACCACCACCAAGCCCACCTCCACATCAACAAACTCACAGGCCCTCCCCTATATGATCCTCATGTCTTTGGACACATAAGGTTATTTTTACCATTTCACCAGTTGATGGTCACTGAGGAATGCAGTTGAGAAGATATGCTGCAGTCCCTACATATTTTTAAGGCATTATAATTGTTTGAATACTTTTTTATTTTTTATTTTAGGCACAATTCAGGTCCATGAAGGCATCTTCTTCATCTGCAAACATTGCTAAAAATATAAAGTAATTGAAATACATTCAAAGTGGCTATGTGATATGACAATGACATCCCCTCCTAGGAGAGTAGCTCACACAATATTAATGAAATCATATATAAAGTTTTAGAATACATGATTGTTTTTGCATACATTTAGACCAATGCACCTATGTAAAGTCCCACAATGGCATGTTAATCAAAGTAAGCATTAATACATGCACTAGTGAAGCATGTCATCCTCTCCTCAAAATCAATATGAAAACAGATACTTTTGTCTGATGTAAGTAACAGACTTTATGGCTGCTGGTATTTGTGTCCTCTTCATATTAGGGTAGTTGTTCAGACCTCATGATATCATAAGAATCTTTCAAAATGTGATAACATTTGTATATCACATGAATGTGATGGCTATCAAATATCATATAGAGAAGGTGATAGTACTCTTGGCCGACTGATTGTGGCCACAGCTAAGCATTTATTGTGAGATGACACATCATCATTAATCGTCATGGCTAATGATGTATCTTGACACCCACCTAATGGTTAGTAATGCTTGCAGATGAAGATCAGATATGTTGGTTTATTGTTACAGTTATGGTATTTCGCACTGTACAAGTATTTTTTTAGTTTTTATATCCTCCTCTGCCTTTATTTGGTTTTGACCACCTTTTTTGCTAGATTATTTTTTTAAACACACTCTATGTGTGTAACTCGATTGGATTACATAGTCAAGATGTTTATGCATCTGTTTAATTGAGCAGATGAAGACCATATGTACGTGCTATGTGCAATACTGGTTACCTCTATTAAATGTAGTGATGTATGATGATTTGTATTCATCAGAATCTGGTTACTGTGTAGTGACCACATGCGGCCCTAATAGATGCTATGCATCATTATTAATATTAAACAGTATTACCTTTAACCCTTTAGGTTTCGCCTTTTTCCAAAACAGCCTTTTGCCCTTCCAGGATCACCCACATCACACCCATGATAAAAATGCACAGTCGTATACATTTCTGAGTGTGCTCTGCATAAATAATAATGTTTTGTTATACCGTTATCACTGTTTCTGTGTGTTTTCAATGGTTAAGGTTTTGGGACATCAACATACATAACATTTATGTAAAGATAATATATTTATAGGTAGATGATCTTCCTGTACACCCACCTCTTCACGCATTTGAGTACTGTAATCATATGTTTGCATGTCACTAGTCTTCAGTTAATTGGGATTTGATTTTGTTATGGTCAAATGTTCTTTCAGTGTTAAAAGTTATGTTTATATCATGATTTTTAACATATGCACCTAACACCTAAAATCTGCAAGAGGTGTGCCATCCCTCTGAAGCAATTATCCCTATTTACTGTCCATAACATTGTTATGTGAATATTCTAGCCCATTACAGTGACACACCCTTGGTTTCCAAGTTATCACATGTATACATTTTTCAAACGTGTTCAAACACAATTTTATGTGTTATTTTTACCATTTTGAATATCATGCTTGAACAACAATCTTGGTGATGTTTGTGAGTTAATACTCATGAAAAGTATACACTGTTCAGTATTAGCATTCCCCTGAAGTGTTGTTAGCCAAATGACTGATTTTATTATTAATTAATTAATACAAGAACATTTGCTATAATTTCACAAATTATTATTGTTATACATCTTGCCACATGCTCAACGGCTGTGGCGTGGGACTTTACAGGATGGGGGTACCCAAGATTGGTCTTGATGGAGGTGAATTTGCTGTTCCCCTATGCGCCTCTCTACAGCCTCATTGTGTGTTTGTTGGCCTTCCTGAAGAGTTTGAACAGATTAGTACAATTTCCATTGTTGTGGTTAGTTCCTTAATCCCCATTTCCCTGTGCCTGCAACAGCATGTTAATTACATGTTCCTTGGGACAATGCAGTGCAAGGTCTGTGCTATGTAGCGAGATACCCATGTAGCCAGTATCAATGTCACCCCTCCTCTTTTTAAGGCTCGAGGCTGCCCATGCTAGAAATTATTCCTACCTCATTTTCTTTGAGCTATAGTTCTGTTGTAGATGCCATACCTTCCCATGGATGTGGGTAGATGATTTGGGTCAGTGGTGTGCTGTGAGGCTGATCAGTAGTGTTGTTGAGTATTATTTGAGGTGTCATTGCATTGGAACAGCTTTTGTGCTCCCTGTGTGTTTGCAGATTGGTATTGATCTCTTGCGTGGTGTGGTGTATGTTCCCCTGGTACTTGTGGCGATACAATATTGCCAATAGTTTTTAATGCATTTAATAGAGATTTCTCTATATTATAAGGTTATCTTTCTTGCAGTTTATTTATTAAAGGGTCACTATGCTCTATATTTAAAATGCGATCTTTTGAAGTACTAAACTCAAAATTAGCCTACATTTTATTAATCTAAAAACTATACAGCCTGTAATTTTCTATTTTGTTTCCTTTTATATGAACTTTTTTGCTTTCTAAAATAAATTTTGCCCAAACATAGCTAAGTGAAACCCTCTGGCTACAGCCAAATGACAATTGTGACAAAATAATGAAAGTACAATGGCAAAAAACGCACAGTAAGCATCAAACAGGAAACAATGTAAAAGAGAATACTATAAAAAATTAATTATAGAAAACAGAGGAACCATGAGAGCATGTGAAATATTAGAGAAATCTCCCTCAGGAAACAAGCAAGGTCACTTTATCCTGCGGTGATTTGGATGCCCTGCCTGGCAGCTTTATGTCTATGTATTAGAAAGCACAGCTCTGTCAGCCTGCAGTGAATCTACCACATGCTGCTCATCCTTTACAGTTTAAAGATTGCTTCATTCAATATAGCAATGTTCATTTTTGGAACGATCCATATATAGCTCCTTTTTATGATCTATTTTTTATTTACTTTTTGTTTAACTTTTTTGGCACATTTGCATGTCCCTGCTCAGCTTCCCAGAATGCAGTGTAATAAACTGTATTTCTCAGAATTCTGAGTTGGAAACTATTTATTTACTGTACTACTGTACGGTGCAGGGCTTCTATCTCTCTTTTGCCCACCATATATTAAATGATTGCTGTGGTGAACTACCTACTCATAAGGTCCACAACACAAGATGGGATCCCGCTCCACACTGATGATAGCCAGTAAGCTTGAAACATCTGTACGTAGATAGGATTTGCAGCTTGTGTATAATCCAACCTTGGCTTTGCATAAAAGCTGTGTAATGCAGCGTGCATAAGCTTAAAGGAAGCCATGTTTAGAATGTTTTATGGATTGAAGAGTGAGGCATTTGTGGGCACATTTGCATGTCCCTGCTCAGTTCTCAGAATGCAGTGTAATAACTGTATTTCTCGTAATTCTTGGAAACAGTTTTTTTTATTTGTTTTAGAGATTCAAATGTGAACACAGATGTACTATTTATTTACTACATATATATATATATATATATATATATATATATATATATATATATATATATATATATATATATATATATATATATACTGTATATACACCCAGTGGACCCTCCGTTCTTGACCTCCTCTGAACTCAACATTTTTGGAACTCAACATGTCTCTTTGCCAAAAAATTCCCTCTGTCTTTCGGAAAGTGGAATACTGTAGTGTAGTAGGTGTCTGCATGAGCCCAAGACCAGTCTGTGCCTGCAAGAGCCCAAGAACAGTCTGTGCCTACAAGAGCCCAAGAGCTTCCTTTGTCTGCAAGAATCCAAGCGAAGCCTGTGTCTACAAAAATCAAAGTGTAGACTGTGCGTATAAGAACCAAAGTGCAACATGTACTTATAAGGACCAAAGTGTAGCCTGTGCTTATAAGAACCAAAGTGTAGCATGTGCCTATAAGCACCAAAGTGCAGTGTATTCTTATAAGAACCAAAGTGTAACCTGTGCCTATATGAACCAAAGTGTAGCCTATGCCTAAAATAATAAAAATGTAGCCTGTGTTTACAAGAACCAAAGTGTAGCATCTTCTTACAAGAACCAGAGTGTATCCTGTGCCTATAAGAACCGAATTCCAAGCAATATCCTCTCTCCTCCTTCTACTACTCTACATCACCACATCCCATTGGGCCCTCAAGTCATCTCAGTTAAAAGGAAGTTAAATTTTATTTTATTTGATCAAATTATTGTTTTTTATTTATGTCTGTTTAGTTTTAAGGTTTTGTATAAAAAAACAAGATCATCAGTTTAAACTAAAATGTGAAATGTCTGAACTCAGAACAAATTATTTCAATTTACATTGATTCCTATATATATATATATATATATTTATATATATATATATATATATATATATATATACTTATACATAGTTATTTATATATATATTTAGTTCACCAGAACAATAATTTGATATATGGTGGGCAAAAGGGCGATAGAAGCCCTCCACTCTACAGTAGTACAGTAAATAAATAGTACATCTGCTTCCAGCTCAGAATTCTGAGAAAAACAGTTATTACACTGCATTCTAGGAAGCTGAACTGGGACATGCAATTGTGCCCACAAATGCCTCGCTCTTCAATCCATAGCCATTTTCAAACATGGCTTCCTTTAAGCTTATGCCTGCTGTATTACACAGCTTTAACCCAAAGCCAAGGCTGGATTTTACACAAGCTGAGAATCCTATACATGTACAGCTGTTTCAAGCTTACTTGCTATCATCAGCATGGAGCGAGATCTCAGCTTGTGTTATGGATCTTATGAGTAGGTAGTTTAGGTCTCTGTTTTTTAGATATTACACTGCCTATATTTGCATTTTTTTTTTCTATCACCAAAACACCAGTGGAGCCTGTGGCTCTGAAATGATCGGCACTTTCTCCTCACTGTTCATTTAATCCATTGCTTTATTTTAAAGCTAGATATGTTTATTTACAGAGTACATTTTGAAACAATAACTCCCTGCCATGTATGTTACAGCTCACACAAATCTATGTGTGAAATAAGTTATTCAAATATGTCCAATTATACCATGTTCCAAAAATGAATTTGCAACCATAGACAACAGCTGACGTGCTCTGCAGTTATAGAGATTCATTTATGGACTAATTGCTGTCCATGAATTAACCACTGTAGATGTAGAGTAAGCAAATACATACATAACAACAGTACAAGAACACTCAAATTCAGCTTTAAAAGAAATCATGCAAGAGACGTGAGGTTGTAGTTAAACCTAGAATATAGTCTTACTATTCACATTGTGGATTCACTTGTGATAATTAGTGTCATTTTATTCAGATATATATCATCTTCTATTACAAAGGCAGAGAATTAAAATTAATTGGGTAATTTCCCCAGCTAATCCCCTTTTTGCTTTGTCTAACCTTTTTTCTATTACATTCAACTGATTTTCAGTTATCTGAAAACATTTTTTTTTTTCATTTTGACTAAGAGTATCCCGATTTTATGAATCTGGCGGAGAAATCAGTAAAAGATGGAAAAAGAAGAAATAGTAGGGTGGAGCAAAGGATTGATAAAACTGGATTCTAATCCAGATCTTCTAATAAAACCTCTCCTAGAATAGCAAGAGTGACTCTCAGCTGCCGCTTACCTCACAACAAAAGATTACTTGTGGGATCTTCCAGGTTCTTAGCAAAGCCATATAAGGTAATAAGTTACCAAAAAACAATGCAGATATGTCATTTTTAGCAATAATGCAAGTTTGGTTAGAGAAATCATGTAGCTAATTTCCAAAAACCTATGCTTTCTTTTCTACCGTTACTCTATAAATATCTATGTATCTCTATTATTTCCGTTTTCACAAAACCCAAACATCTGCAATGTTATTCCTCATATTTTTTCATTGCAAAGGAAGCACCCTGGAAGAAATTACCATACGTGTTACTAAAGTGGACTTATTTCTTAAAAAAACATTTTATGACCCCTTGCAAACCCTTAATTGCTTCAACTCTCCAAAAAGATCCCTTGCACCAAGCAGGCAGAGCAGTATAAATGCTTATGTAGCCTAATTTACCTGAGTCCACGTCAATACAAAGTCAGAACGCGGAGAGTTAAGTTCAACTTAATTTCCTTTTCTTGTATGAGATAAAACAATGTAGAGAATAGAAACCACTTGTGGCGTGATCAGCTGTAGGAAAATACAATAAGCTGTTTTCTCATTGGTTATAATGCCTACAGACATTTTTGTAGATTCTCTGACTTAAAGAAACACACAAATCCATTTTCTTTTCTATATCCTGAACTGGAATGCTCAGGTTTCATCATAATATATATAAAAAAATCAGTAATTCAGAGTTAGTGCAAGATCTCATCATCTCTCCTTAGTTGCTGTTCCTGAGCAGTTGTTAGTAGGTTCTATATCTTAGCATGGTGACAGAACAAGTTGCACAAAGTGTTAAAAGCTTAAGAACAAGAAGAAGATCCAATATCATATGTCACACAAAACCAGTGCCTCTGTGGTCATATATTCCATAAAATAAAATTTGATTTCTCTAGAATGCCAGCTCTTTAGTTAAGAGATTAGATTGTAAGTTTGCGAGTTTTCAATCTTGTGTCAGTGCCTTGGAAACAAGCTCTATGTACATTTGATACAAATTTAAAGAGCACATTATTTCATGTGTCGATCAGCATGATATTGCTTAGCAGATGCGTACATTTTGAGTGAGGTCATCACTGCTCTTCTATTCCAAGATGCAAATTAAATTTGTACCAGTGCACAAGGAGAGTAATAACACCATCAGCCACATTTATCAATCAGCAAAGCACAAATAGTGCAAGACACAAGAAATACATTTTGAATTTGTATTATTTGAAAGCTAGACCATATTATGATAACAGAAGTATTGTGTAAGCATGGCTCATTTTTTATTTAAACATGTGTCAGTCTTAACTTATGTATGAAGCTATCAGCTAAGGCTCCCAGAATGCAGTGAAATACCTGTATTTCTCGCAATTCTGAGAAGGAAACATGTTTTTTTAGCTTGTTTTAGATGTTCAAATGTGAACACAAATGTGCTATTTATTTACTGTACTACTGTAAGGTGGAGGGCTTGTATCGCTCTTTTGCCCACCATAAATGAAATAACTGTTGTGGTAAACTACCTCCTCAAAAAAATCTACTACACCAGCTAAGAAACTGGCCCCACGCTGGTGAGAGGCAGTAACCTTGAAACAGATGTATGTGGGTGGGATTCCTAGCTTGTGTAAAATACAACATTAGCTTTACTCAAAGCTGTTTGATCCAACAGGCATATGCTTAAGGGAAGCCATGTTTAAAATGGTAATGGATTGCAAGAGTGAAGCCTTTATGGGCACATTTGCATGCCCCAGAATGCAGTGTAATAACTGTATTTCTCGGAATTCTGGGCATGAAAACGTTTTTTAATTTGGTTTAAATGTTCAAATGTGAACACAAATGTACTGTTTATTTATATAGAAACACACACCGCAGTATAAGACCTAAAATCATGTAATTGGCACCACCTTTCCCATTAGCCGCTATGCAATATGGTATACTAGAAGCATTATTGACTAAACTTGTTAAGATATTTACCAAGTTAACCTATATCTTACTATAGACATGCAGTATTATTGCACTATTTTGTTTAAGTTAAGTTGACACTGACACTGTTTGTCTGTCAGTTTTCATTGTAACTGTAAACCTAAAGAAAAACAGAAATCAATACATTAGCAAATACCCCTTATGGTATTATACTGAAAGTATTTTGCTCAGTACATAGCTTTAAACTTGGATATCCAGTGTTATTTCTTGCATTAAAATAAGTGTCAGAAAACAGTTGAGTGGATCTTAGTAAGATACATTCACATTCCATTTAATTCATCTAATTTGCAATGCTACCCAGATAAGTATTAAATATAATTAATATATTACATATTTCATAGCATAAAGAACACTGAATCTTGAAATTCATTTGATTACTGCTACACAAAACACAGTACATTAAGCATAAGAAGATGAAGTGTTGTTGAGAATTTGCTAAGTTAGCAGAAGACAAGACATCTCAGTGGTCTTCAGTCCCAGACACCCTAGGGACACATAAAGAAAAAAAAAAGATAACATACAACCAAGTGAGACATTCTGAGCACGTTAATCTATAGTAAGCATTAAGAGAGGTGTCATAGTGAGTGTATGGGAATGTTGACAAGGTTGGCTCATTAGAGGTAAATGATGTGCTAATGAGGGTCTCTGACAGGGCCAGAATCCATAGTCATTAAAAAAGAAACAAACACCAACAGATACATCTGTTGTTTGAATTAACATCAGACAAATTCCATTGGGGCATGGTTGATTTGATAGTAAGAAGTCAGCATAGTAGCTCAATGGATAGATTTTTTATACAGTAAACAATAAAATGTCAAGGTGCTTTGTAAGTGTTTGCCATTAAGTTGTATTTTGCGTCATACAACGTTTAAAAACAAAATTGGATGCTGTGTCTCTGAATGTATAAGTATTTAATTCACTGCATCACTGCACAACTTTTTTCGATTCAATAATGAGACAAAACGATTTGTGTCAATGACTAGAAATAATTGATGATCGGAAAATAAGTGATGATCCTTCTAATTTGCTTAGCAGTGCACATTTTCTTTAAATTATAACCTTATAATGGCAGGTGGTTATCAACTAAAACCTATGTTACTATTTTTGCCTAATAATATGTCTTCTGTATAGTATTATCATTCCATCCCTAGATTATATCTAAATAGATTTACCAATGTTTGCCAGCTATAACTCTCAGTAACACAATTTATGAATTGGAGCTGGAGCTCAGATGTATTAATCAGTAGTAGTAGATCAGTAGTTTTGATTTAGTAGTACTTTTTAATGTTGATTTTTAAGCTCTAAAAAACAATCTAATTTAACTTTGATATCTTCTATAGCAAAAAATTGCATTTCCCTACTTGACTTCTATGAGATGCACAGATATAAGAATGATGTATCGTTTGTGGTCATTGTGCCCTTTAGTGTAAGCCTATTGGGAGAAGCTTTTTAAATAACTTTGAGAATGTTAGGTGTCCAAATAGATCCAACCTGTAGGAAAATCCTGAATATCTGCTGTTATAAAAACATAGGTTTACAGGTAGATCCACCTGTATGCAGTTCTTGAAAATCTTACCAGCCTTCGAATGGAGTGCCTTCGAATAGGTCCACAAATGCATTCATTTTATATAAATGTATGTATTAATGTAATTAGTTTAAACCAGGTCTGTACTGTGGGAAAAGGCAACTGGTGCAAGAAAACTCAAAATAAAAATAACCCTAAGAATCACAAAAAGAGCAAGCTTTAAGAAGGTGTATGAATGACATGTGTATAGAGGGGAGGGGAGACTCCCAAATTGCAATATAAAAAGCCAAGTATCTATGGAAGAGTAGGCACTGTCCAAAGTCCATAGTGCCAGGAGGATGCCAGATGGGCCCAGCTGAGCAGAATAATTATGACCAAGGAACCTGATGGAGAACAAACTTCAAAAGCTTACCATAGGGAGTAGCATAATTTATCGTGATATATCAATGTAAAATTCATATACATTTTTTATTTGTAAATATTGTCTTCATTTCTTCTTTTGATTTATGTACAATATATATTTTTTAATTATCCCTTGTCTGTCTGATTGTTCACCTGCCAAAAAAAACATTATATTTGTAGAGATTATATATAAACATTTATTACAACCTCTTAAACTACATGATCAAATACAATACTCATTAAAAGAAAACACCTCAAAGAAAGATTGAAATAATCGAGTACACAATAAAACAGTCCAAACGTACATAACACACTGAAGCAAAATTAAGTACAGCAATAGATTTGATTTTGTGTCGGTCATTCACAATTTTTTTTCTCTAGGATCACTTGAAAATTACCTAGTTGCCTAATTACTCTTGGTGGAAAACTTGAATATTGCTGAGGGTTTTGGAGGACCTCTGATTACTCCTTCTGATTCTTTTTTAAGAATTGTATGGCATATGGCATAGTACTTCTAAAAAATAAAATCTAGTACCTAAACACTGTTCTTAAGATCATCCAAATGAAGTTTATAGACCATTGGTATACTGTAGACCACAGTTTGGGAAGCTTGAGTGTGTAGATAGATTTGAATAATTAAAGCAACAGAAATATGTAATGCTGAGAGCAATAATTTAAACATGTAGTCAAAGATATCATAGCAAACTCGAATGCTTAATTGGAGCTCAAAGTATAAGTTGTTACCGTAGTTGATAATGCTACTTAGAGTGTGCACCAAAATCACATATGTGCACACATATGAAAAACAATCAAAAAAGTAAACATAGTGTAATTCCATTTCTAAAGCAGTTAGTTTATTGTTGTTGTTGTCCAGTTGTGCCCAGCTCCCTGTGATCCCATGGACTACAGCACGCCAGGCACATCTGTCTGCAACTGTCTCTCTGAGATTGCTCAAGCTCATAATCATTGCTTCATTGAACCTCTCTATCCATCTCTGCCACTGCCATCTCCTTCTTTGTGTGCCTTCTTTCCCAGGATAAGAGAATGTTCTATGGATATGGCCAACATAATTGAGCATTAGTCTAATGAAGAAACTTTTCAGTGAACAATATGGCATGATTTCCTGTAATATTGGTTGACTGGATCTTCCAGTCAACCAACGAAAAGACTGAAAGCAGTTTTCTCCAACACCACAATTCAAAGGTGTCGATTTTACGGCACTCAGCCTTCTTTATGGCCCATCTCTACTGGGAATACCTTAGTTCTAACTATGCAGACCTTTGTTAATAGTGTAACACCTTTTCATAGCTTGTCCAGACTTACCCTAGCTTTCCTCTCTAGAAGGAAACATATTTTAATTTTGTGACTGCAATCACCATTTGTAGATATCTTGAAGCCCAGGAAAATAAAATCTATCACTGCCTCCATTTCTTCCCCATCTATTTGTGAGGAACTGAGATTGCTCTTTGCCATGATATTTTTCTTTTTAACACTGAGGAGGAGGCCAGCTTTTATACTCATTTTTTCCACCCTCCTTACTTTCAGCCATAACAGCTGTATCATCTGCCTATTTGAACTTGTTGATATTTCTCCCAGCAATATGAATTCTGGCTTTGGATTTGAAAAACAGTTTTGATAATAGGAATTAAAAAAAATCAAAACATTATGTTCTATTCTCTAAAATATAGAATTATACCCACTATTATTGATTCTGCTGATCTAATTGTTCAGGTGTGTGCGTGTGCTTGTGTGGGTAATACATTTATATAAAGTTTCCATCTGCTACAATGGGTATGTGCAAATTCAAAATACAGATACCTTCCATTTCCCTTTAAGTCATCCCAAATAAATCTGAAATTCAAACTATATTTATACATACTAATGTCTAATATCTTCATATTTTTACAAATAAAATGTGTGACTTTTGTATTACTGCCTCAATTATTCACACTCACCTAACTCCGTGCAAACTAAATAGCTGTACCACCATTCCTTAAACTTGGCCAAAGGTGCATCCAGGATTTTAATTTGTATTTACATTTGCTATTTACAGTGCTGTTCATGTCATTCCAGTTTTAGCTATCTAGTTTTCTAGTTTTTTATGATTTGACCATTTTCATTATTATTTTACTTGCTAGGATTTTTATAAATCAAAAAACTGGATGTATTATTTAGATTGATCATTTTTCCTATTTTTTTTTATAGTATCTTGCCCGTTCACTATCACTGGTATAAATGGTATTTATATCATTAATGTACAAATTCAGTGAAAATAAATAAAACACGCTGATTGTGAAATGAGAATAGTAAGCAAGGCTGTACATTCTTTTCTAGAATTACCAATTTGATGAGATATCAGACAACAGTATATATTTGAAATGAGAATTATTATTATTTATTTCAAATCACCTAATTATTTTGAACTCCATTTCAACCAATCTCGTCATCTGTCCGTAAATGCTTCTCGTTCTTTATCTCCGGTGCTTCCTAACCTGTTTCACAGAACTCACTTGAGGATGCTTTGATTTTTTTTTGTTGAATTCATTGAAGCATAGAAGGAATTAGCTTAAATCTTGCAGTCCTTTTCTCACTTTATTACACACCTACCATCCATCCCCCAGTCTTTAGTGCTTACAGTCTCGTTTTCATGTTTTTTTTTTAATAAGTTACTTTCCAAACCCCCTGTGTGAAGCTATTCAAATTCAATTGTAAATTGACAGCAACACTGACAAAAACAATGAAAAACAATCCATGGGATTGGATAATGGATTCCCCATTTAATCCTCAATTGACAGAAAACAATCAGTGTTTCTCCATAGTCTTCCCTTTTCCAGTAATAGATTGGAGAATAACATTGCGGCCTTTACTCCGTTTTTCACCTCCCGTTACAGCTGTCAAATTCCTCCCTTCACAAAGTTGTCAGGGTAACGAGCTTCCGAAACACTAGGCTGAGATGAAAACTCTTGGGATTCACAAAGCATGTTCATTTCTCTGCTCTCCTGAAGTCAGTAGAGGCTAAGAAAAGCAATGTGTAGCAAATTAGGCTCAAAGATCAGTCTAGGTCAGAACGCCTAGAGAACACTATTTAAAGAAATACTGGCACTTAATGAAGATTTTTCGGAGCAAAGCAGATGTGCTATGGACTCATAGTTTATGGGCCATTACTATTTGCTGGTTTGCAGCAACCAACTTTAAGGCACATCTCCAATGCCTCGTCTGCTGTGTGCTCCCAGTGAAAGCTCTATAAAATATAAATTGCATATTCCTTGATAGTACTATTGTGACTTTCACAGTAAGCTTTTGAGGTATTTAATATGTATGCTGAAACCTAAAAAGCTATTAACTATATCTTAAATTATAGAACAAAGTCAAGAATGTGAGAGAAATATTTAAGCAGTGTTCAGTATGTTGAAACTGTGAATAATTGCTCACAAGCAGTACTATTCTGAGGCTGCAATGCACCCTGCTCAGATTTGCAGATCGAGTGTTCATTCAAATCTAAATTTGAATATACAGGGCAAGACCTTTCTGCACATATTGCACGTTAGGGTGCTTAAAGAAACAGACTGGTGGCCACAATATTTTTCCAGATACATATTGTGTTGTTAACATTTCTGCATCACGTTCAGACTAAGAGGAAGTATTTATGGAAAAGTACCTTAGATTCACACATGATAGAGCAACAGGGGGTTAAAGAGACATGCAACAGAAAGAACCCTAATATCAAGGGTGTCATAACCAACTTGTAAAGGGGAAAAAATCCAGTGGTTACTCAATAATGTCCACTGCCTGTTATCTGTGGGCAACGGAGTATTAGTGAGGAGTCCTGCTACTCCAAAATTTTAAGAAATATTAGGGCAAACCTTCTGTGTAATTTGTGACATCTCAGATGAGTTATATTTTGGAAAGAAAGGAGGTTTGTTCTGTCAACAGAGAAATAACTGATTAAAAGCTGAAACAAAGGAACACCTCTTCGTTTTGCTTTGGCAATCAGCTAGAAGATATAAAAGTGACAAGCTCAGTGCACAAAACTACAGAGGACCTTATACAAGTGCTAAATGCCAGTGTGAGGAGAACCTTGGTACAGAGGGTGCGGAAACCCTGGACGTGGAATCTGTAATGTTAATTTATCATCAAAGAAATATAGAGGAGTTCCAATAGATTAATTGATACAAACCTGAGAATGCAACTGATTCTACAACACCAACAGGCTTCAGATTGAGAGCTCCAGGCTCATAGAGAGACATCAAAGTACAAAAGCAAAAAGAACAGTAAAAAGAAAGGCAGAGGAGCACCAGGTAGATTACCAGTAATCAAAGAGATTCCTAGTCGACATTCAGAGAATGGTTGTTAAGCTAATGAAAAATGTAAACATAGAACATTTTCTATGCTGCTTTGAGAAGACTTACAAAAGAAATAACAGCTGTGCGTGATATTTAACCCCTGGTCTTAAAGGTCCAGCATTGTAATCTGTTGTAGAGTTTTTCCTTGGTCATGGTTACAAAGCCATCCAAATGTCTTTCAAAATCATTGCAAACTCACTCCAGAGGATTACAGGAAAATATTCAATACTTTGCAGAAGAATACCACATAGGGCTATACTCCGTGGTAAACAACTTCTGCAAATCTGGTGAGCCAGAGGAAGACCAAAATAACATTTTATTAAGAAGAATCCAAGGTGGAATGGTAGACAGACATGGGGAAAAGCATCTCAAACTGTTCTTACCTTTACTTTTCTTGTGAATAACATGTGACACTAGGGAAGAAGAATAACTTCTGGAGTTCTGAATGCAACAAGATTGGTCATGTCAGATATGCCTACCCACAGAAGGAAACATCTTTAAACTGAGAAATTTAAACATTTATATCCTCTTATAAGCATGTACCATAACTTTGAAAAACACAATACTTTTTTAATAAAAACATTAATTATCCTTAACTACTAAAAGAACACAGGCCAACATTTAAGTCTTTTGAAATTCAAGATTAAATTGTCCTTTAATCATTTAAGTGATTACCTCAGTAGTTTGTCCAATAAGCTGGAGCCAGACATCCTAGAGAGAGAAGTAAGATGGGAATAGGATTACTTGCTGATAACAAGCGTGCAGGAGTTGATGGAATCCCATTTGAACTATTCAAAATTCTACAAGATGATGCTGTGAAAGTTTTGCTTGCCTTATGCCAACAAATTTGGAAAACTGAACAATGGCCAATAGACTGGAAAAAGGTCAGTCTACATCCCCATCCCAAAAAAATGACAGTGCCAAAGTGTGTTCCAATTTTCGAACAATTGCACTCATTTCACATGCTAATAAGGTAATGCTTATGTCATGATTTAATTGTTTAAGGACTCATATTGTCAGCAATTTAGGAATATGTCCAAGGGAGCATGACATTGTTACATTGGGATTATGTGTTAATGTGTAGTTTACAGTATGTTGCCTGTACATGGTTATTATGTAGCCTAGTTATTATATATTAGAAGAGGGAAAATGTTACATAGAACATATGTGGAATTGGTAGAAAAGCTCTGCATAGAAGTTACCTGCACACTCATACATACAGAACTTGGGTCAAGACAATTGCATGTACTTCAAGTAGTCCTAAGCAAACACTTGAGTTTAACATAAATGTTTGTTCACTAGATATCTGGTGAATTTGATCTCAAGAGCTTTGATAGCCCAAGGTTGCAAGCCAGATGGTCTGACATCACACATACACAAATGTACACAAGGGTGTGGTATTGGTTGAGAGATAGTTTTCACATAAACAAGGCGTGAGACTATTTCTGTGTGTTGTAGCCTGACTTGGGGAGTGGTCTTGCCATGGGCCACTAAGTAACCTGGATCCAGTATTCTCTGCCTGTACCTTTTGGGCCTTGCCCTCTTCAGAAGCCATCTTTTGTGCCACAGAGAACAGGAACTACATGATTCTGCTGGGGTAGGTTTGAACTAGGTTAATATGAAGCCCCTTAGAAGAAGCAGATCGTGACAGCTTAAGATCCTATAATCTTGGCTCAACAATGTATGGACCAAGAAACACCAGATGTGCAAGCCAGGCTCTGCTGAAGAAAAGGTACAAAAGATCAAACCGCCAATGTTTGCTGGATAATAAAAAAGGCAAGAGAGGTTCTGAATTGTTTTTTACTTCTGCTTCATAGACTATTCTAAAGCCTTTGACTCTGTGGATCATAACAGAATGTGGCAAGTTCTTAAAAAGATGGGTGTACCAGATATTCTCATCCTCCTCCTGAAGAATCTGTATGTGGACCAAGAAGCCACGGTCAGAACCGAACATGAGACAACAGAATGGTTCAAGATCTGATAAGTGTGCGACAAGATTGTATATTGTAACCTTATTTATTCAAATTATATGCACAGTTCATCATGCATAAGGCTGGGCTGGATGAATCCAAAGCTGGAATCAATATTGCTGGAAGAAATACCCACAACCTCAGACACGCCAATGATACAACTTTGATGGCTGAAAGTGAGGAGGAACTAAAGAACTTATTGATGAGGGTAAAAGAAGAAAGTGCAAAAGCTTGCCTTCTGCTCAACATTATAAAGACAAAGATCATGGCAAACAGCAATCTCAGTTCCTGGCAAATAGACTGGAAAGAAGTGGATGCAGTGACAGATTTTATTTTCCTGAGATCCAAGATCTCTTCAGGTGGTGACTGTAGTCATGACATTTAAAGATGTTTGCTTCTGGGGAGGAAAGCTATTGCAACCTTGGATAAGGTAGTAGAAAGTAAAAATATTAAATTAAGAACAAAGGCCAGCATAGATCGAACTATGGTATTCCCAGTAGTAACATACGGATGTGAGAGCTGGGCCATAAAGAAGCCTCAGTGCTGTAGAATTGATGCCTTTGAATTAGGGCAGACAAATAGATGTATTTAAAGATAGTTTCCCATAATATTAATGGAATAAATTCTCCAATAAAAACAAGGATCAGTTTCGCAGAGTATGCTAAACTAAAACTAAATGTCCTATGCTTACAAGAAACACATTTGAAAAAAAGCTATGTACATTTATTAAGAAATAGGAAGTACATACATAGTATAGATACTACATTTAATAGAAAAGCTAGAGGTGTATCCATATTGTTTAGTAAAGGCCTAGTGGTGAAAGATGAGTTTCAAAAAATTGATGAGGACAGCTGATATATTATCTGGGTGGGATATATCGACAATAACTTATACACAATAGTTAATATCTATGCGCCAAATCAAAAACAAAAGAAATTTATAAGACAGATGTTTAAGCTGTTAAATAAGTTTAAGAAAGGCAAGACGATAATCTGTGGAGACTTCATCCTTGTGTTGGATCCTTTGAAAGATAGATCATATGGACCTGAGGGTAATAAAGAGAACCCTAATATATATGGCTCAAAGAAAATAAGGGAGCTGCTGATAGACATGAATTTATTTGATTTATGGAGAATAAGATTCCCCTCGAAATAAGATTATACATGTCTCTCAAAGAGATTTAATACATTATATCCTGGGAGATGGATCCATATTAAATAATGTAGTGGATATAAATATAGGTACAAGTGCTATATCGGACCACGCTCCGGTAGTACTAATACTTAAAACAACCGAAGTCCAGGTTAAATGTAGTAATTGGAAAATGGAATCAACATTGTTAAATGATAAAATAAAAGTAGATGAGATTAAGAAACTTCTAATAGAATATCTAGATATAAATACAAGTTCAGTATCATCGGCGTCTATTCTCTGGTGCTCGATGAAGGCATATATTAGGGGAATAGCCAAGACAATAGAATTGAAAAGAGAAAGAGGTAAAACACTAAGAACCTTGTATATAGAATTAGAAGAACAACAAAGACTAAATAAAAAATCCCCAAATGGCGAAACTCTGAAGGAAATGGATATAATTAAACAACAAATAAAAAAGAGTGAACAATATAAATTGGATCGATTAATCGATGCAAGCGAATAAATAGCGAATAAATATGATATGTAAGATAAGACAGGTAAATATTTGGCAAATAAAATGAAAAAACAAAGAATATCCAGTTCTTTTCTGGAGATGAGAGGAGAGGATGGTAGGATACATCAACACCCTAAAGAAATAGGGAATATTTTTTAACAATATTATTCCAAGTTTTATAATTTGGAAATACAAAATAAGAAAAATAAACCAGAAGTAAGGGAAATAAAGGAATTTTTAAGTGATATCAACCTTCCCAGAATTTCGGCAGTAGAATTGGACACCTTAAATAAAAATATAACTGAAAAGGAGGTAGAGAATGTGATAAAGGGCTGTAAAAATAATAAGGCACCTGGTATAGACGGGTTAGATAAACTCTTCAATCAAACATTTTTAGATATATTGAAAGCCCCCCTAGTTAAGATGTTTAATGAAATAAAAAATAGTGCGAACATACTCGTTAAATTGACAGAAGCCAAAATTATAGATATATTAAAAGAGGGTAAGGATCCAGCCGATAAGAAGAGTTACAGGCTTATATCTGTAATAAATTTTGACTTGAAAGTATACCCCCAAATTTTAGCAAATAGGCTCGATCCAATAATTATTATACTTATCCACCCAGATCATGTAGGGTTTGTTAGGTCCCGCCAAGGATGTGATAACATCAGGAGTCGAATAAATATTTTTTTCATTTAGTGTTAAAAAAGGAGTTCCCATGCTGGCCCTGTCATTAGACGCTGAAAAAGCGTTTGACAGGGTCAGTTGGGATTTCCTACAAATAATACTTCAGAAATATGGATTGGGAGATTTCGCCAGTAAAGCGATAAAAGCTCTTTATAGTAATCTTAGAGCAAAAATTGTGGGTATAAATTTTTAGTCAAACTACTTCCGTATCACAAATGGAACGACACATTACTGTTTATTCTTTTTTTAGAACCATTGATTGAAAAAATAAGAATGACAAAAGAAATTAAAGGGGTTAAAATCGGAATTAGGGAATATAAAACAACATTTTGAAAATAACTTGGTAAATATACATAGATCTCTATTTAGGACTTTGACAGATTGGATATCGATCCATCTCTCCTGGACAGCAAGAACTGCGGTAATAAAAATGATAGCTATTCCTAAATTAACTTATATTTTTAGATCTATACCAGAGGTACCGCCCGAATATTGGTTAAAAAAATTCCAAAGAAATATAGATTCCTATATATTACAGGGGGAAAAAGCCAGAATCTCAGGAGAGATTACTAATCGGAGGATTGAAGACATTTATGCTGCAATCGCGTTATCCCAGATTATACAGTGGAGTACATCGTCACCAGTTATTAATTGGAAATTAATGGAGGAAGTATTCTTTGAGAAGATTCCAATCCATTTATTATTATCGATTCCAAATCTTGCGGAAGTTACAAACTGCTTCATTCCAAGGAATATTAAGTCCCTGCTAAAAATTTTGATGAAAATTAATACAAAAATGAAATGATTTGAATGCCCCTCTTTAGGTACTCCAATAGAAATATTGAAAGTAAGCCAAGAGAAAGTTTGTATTGAAACTTGGAAAAAGAATGGTATTAATTATATGAATTATTTTTATGAAGGAGTACTACTTAGTTGGTCAAAAATCCGCGATAAGTATAAATTGAATACAAATCAGTGGCTGCAGTTTGTGTCTATTCAGAGCTCCCCAAAACAAAGATAATTAAAAAAAAAAATGAAACCTCTATCTACATTCGAACTAATGATATATAGTAAGAACACTACCCATAGAATATCGAGATGTCATAGGATTCTCACTAAATGAACAGAGTGGTAAAACTGCGGATATGCTAGACTGGGAGAAAAATGGGAGATTCAATAGTTCTGTCGAAGAATGGAAGAATACTATAAAAACTGTTCGAATATCCGCTAGGTCCTCTTCCTATTATGAACTATATTTCAAAATCATTTATATGTGGCATTATACACCAGAATGTATTAATAAGTTTGTAAAAAAGGATTTCATATTATGTTGGAAAGAAGGTGGGAAGGCACTAAATTTAGATCTTTTTGGAGGAAATGTATTGTCTGGTTAACAGATGTATTTGAGGAGGAAATACCCTGTAATTTGGAAATTATAATATTACATCTACATCTTAAGGAATTATTTCCGAAGTTTTACCTTCTCTTATCGCATATCTTATTGGTAACTAAGGGATTGATATGCAAATTCTGGAAATTAAATACAATGCCTTCAATTCCAGAAATAATTAGATATATCAGTAGAAATAGAGAATTTTATCAATTAAATCAAAGATATTCAGTTAAAATTAAGGGTTTGCTAACCCAATGGTATATATGGGACAGGTATATGGAGAGGAAAAAAGGAAGAAATTAAGATGTAAAGAAAGAAGAAAAGATTGTAGTAAATGTAGCCCTATGTTTTAGTGGTCTGCTGTCTTTACAATATAGGATTATCCTCTAGGTAATAAAGTTTATGTCTTCCCCTTCAAAAAAAGTTACTGATATTTAATCCATCTTGTTGTGACTTTTCGTGTGTTTGTTTGGAAGATTATGTTTTTGTTTAAAATAAAAAATATTAAAGAAAATAAATAAATTGATGTCTTTGAATTGTGGTATTGGCGAAAACTACTTAGAGTCCTTTGGACTGCAAGAAGATCCAACAAATCAGTCCTTCAGGAAATCAAGACAAACTGTTCATTAGAAGGTTTGATCATGAGGCTAAAGCGTAAAAACTTTGGCCATCTCATGAGACGGCGCTGTTCCCTAGAGAAGACTTTGATGCTGGGAAGGATTGAAGGCACAGGAAGAAGGGGACGACAGAGATGAATAGTTGATGGCGCAATGAACATGAACTTGATGGAGCTCAGAGGGTCAGTGACTGAGAGATGTACCTGGCGTGCTGCGGCCCATAGGGTCATGGAGAATCGGACGTGACTGATAAAGTAAAGATGTTGTCAGGGTCCACATCCAGGTTCAATTTTATGGCAGATCTCATGGTTTAGCACAAGTACAACATGTGCTACAGTTATGTGTTCTTGAGACAGATCCGTCAGAAGTACATATCCTAGCTTTTGATGCTTTTCTCCTGATTGGTTGATGATAAGCCCTGGTCTTATTACCGGCCAATCCCACATCATCGGGGGCAATTTTTGCTGTACCAGACTCCTCTCAGTACCTTTTGTAGGTTGTGCATGTGTCTTCCCACTTTGTTTACTACAGCTTCTGTTCCCTTTTGGACTGACCGGGATTGTTGTGACTGTGGATTTCTGCTAGCCCCTGATCTTTGGCTTGCCTGACCAATCCTGTGCCCTTGGACTTGTTGTTTTCGACTTGCCATCCTCTGGCACTTTGCTGCTGAAGGGTTTCACCCAGACAACCTTAACAGGTGCAAAGTCTATTTCGAACAGAAATAAATTGTAGAATAAGAGTTTATGTTATGGTGGTTAAAAAAAATTGGTGGTTAACAAAAATGACACAGATGGGGTTTTTTCGATTTACGGTAAGCTATTTTTTACATATCGTTGAAGTAATCCTAATATTTTCTGTTGACATCTTCCAAATAAAAAGACAACAATTCTGTTTAATAATAATGCATAATAATAAATAAAATTGAATTATTTTTTCTTCAATATGTTCCCTGCTAGTATGCCTACTTAAACCAAATCACACTGTTTAACGCTATCACTTCTAAGTCTAATCATGCTACATTGGCATTTGCATTTACTGTTGATAACTACTGGCTGTTTACTGGCATTTTCATGGAATTTACTCACAATTGGCTAGTGCTTTCTGTAACAAATGTACAGAACAAGCTATAAATTATTTAATGAATTCTTTTTATAGGTAATTACTTTGTTATGAAATGTGTTGATGCATTTTAGCATAAGTGTGTTACTTATTGAAAAATAATCAGCATTGCCTAGCAGTTCTTTTTTAAATGAAATTGCGGAATCTTTTGTTAAACCTGCTTTTTTTAAAAATATGCAGTTTAATATTGCTATGAAAGTTTTAGACAGTAAAGTTTATATAATTTGTTTCCTGAAATGTTGCATTCTAAGTTGCTGGTGGTAACGTGAGGAATATTCTAAAATGTTCAAATTATCCTTTAGATTGTAAATCTGCGAGTTTCAATCCGGCGCTGTGCTTTAGGGAAAGCACTATGGACACTGCATTCCAAGATCAAAGACAGGGCCCTCCATTATTTGCAATGTGTTTTGTCATTGCCTGTGACTTAACTTATGTATAGCGCTACAGAATATGTTGGCGTGTTACAAATAAACAATAATAATAATCCTTTGGACCTAAATGACTAAACAATTGCATTTTTTTAGGTGAGCATTTGTAGGTTTGTAAATCAAGTGAGGGGCCAAGACCCAGGGAATAATAAACCTAGTTAATCCCTGGAGTCTGCACATTTGCATTGATTTTCATATGGCTTTAAATTGAACAAAATACATACAGATAGTTTTTTTAAGCAATTATTGACAATACTTTCCTAAAAACAAGATAACAGACTATGAGTACTATTCTATTAGAAGCCTGCAAATGTCTCTAACCTGTAATTTAGGCTGTGGATGTTTTTTTCTCTAAACTGTTTAGATGTATTCTATTGAATCCAGCTCACAATTTACCTCCTTAAGTCTCAACTAGTAAACCCTGCCTTTTTTGAGTAGGGTTTCAGGGGGAGTGATAATATGATCTGACAGTATTTAAGCAAGCCCGTCATTTACTTAGACACAGCCAGTAATAAATGAGTCCATCATCATGACGAAAGTAAAACATGGAAGTTAGACGTAAACTGCAATCGGAGGCTACAAATTAATTAGTGCCAATAAGTAATATTTGCCAATTGGGTCACAATCAAGCAATCTAGCACTCTATATAATGCATTAGATCATCTGGGATTCATGATATGTATTAACCCCTTTGAGTCGATATTACTCAGAAATAACAGTTCAAAATAATATTTTTTAATTACATATTTGTAGGTTTGAGACTGTTGTGCAATTAATTATGATGTCTTTCCATGCTTTCCCATGTATTTAAAGTACAGTATTGTGTGTTTAATTACTGCTACAGCTCTAATAAGTGTTTGAAAAAGCCATTGTGAGTCCTATTTAGTACAGTTAAGTAATATTTTTGACAGAAACTTGATACTTTTTCAGTTGCGGGTTAGACTTTATTTGCGAGCTAGAGCTACGGGTCTAATAGAATATTGATTTTATGTAATTTTAATTATTTTGAGCTTGGAATATTCAAGCTGGGCTAAAACCAATGGAGTTCTAAGCTAGAAATTGTGTCTTTGGCTGCATTCTAGTGATTGTGGGCAGGTAACTCATAATTGCAGTGCGAGTAGCTAACAGAATATGTGGCATTATTAAGAGTGTTTTTAAGTATGTATAAATTTACTAATTGGGCAATAGAATAAGGCCCTATGATTGGTTGTTGGTCAGAGATTAGTTGACAGGTAAAAATTAGAAACCTTAATGCAAGTTTATATATAAAATATATTTGTTTATAATATCATTTAAAGGACCAGTTGTTCAGTACAACTTGGAAACACACCACGGTAAACTTCCCATAATACCATGTTGAAATACTTTTTGAATTTTTGAAATATGTTCTTTTTTCACTGAGAAATGTATAAATTAAATTTCTGTTTACATGAGACTCTGACAAGCTCTGTTTCAGCTAAAAAAGACAGTTGGGGGTTAAAATCTCTTTCTACATTCCTGAAGTTCAGAGAAAACCCATAAATCTTTGTGCTCGTGAAGTCTAAGTGTTGGCATGTGTCGTTAATCATGGAACATTCAGGAGTGTGTTTGTAAACAGACCTAAGACTGCAGATTTTTAGCTGTTATTAGTGTAGTTAAAAAAACAACCAATAGATCACTTATAGAATATAGCATAAATTTGATGTATCTTTGCCTATGTTTAAATCTTCCAAAATAATAATTCCCAAGTCATTTTCCTTGTAGAACTATTAGTATTGGTCAACTAAAACTATTTGCATGCTATTAAAATAACTCAGCATTTTGATTTATAAGAAAGGTTGGGAAGGTTGTTTGATAATAACTATTTCAGATTATACTATGTTGTTTTTAGTCGTTCAGTTGTCTCCAACTTTCCATGGCCACATGGATGACAACACACCTGGCAGATCTGACAGCATCTGTCCATCTGAGCGCCATCAAGCTCATCCTCATTTCATCAGTGGTCTCATCTATCTCTGCCTCTACTGTTCCCTTCTTCGTGTGCTGTCAATCTTTCCCAATTCTCATGATATAGCCAAAATATTTGAACTTCAGCCCCATGATCATACCTTCAAGTAAATAGTTTGGCATGATTTTCTGAACTATTGAATTGTTAGATCTTCTTGCAGTCCAAGGGACTCTAAGCAGTGTTTTTTCCAACACCACAATTCAAAGGCATCAATTCTATGGCACGCAGCCTTCTTTGTGGTCCAGCTCTCACATCTGTATGCTGCAATGGAATACCATAGTTCTAACTATGCGGACCTTTGTTTATAATATCTTTACTTTTTGCCAGCTTGTCCAGTCTTGCCATAGCTTTCCTCTCCAAAAGCAAACATCTTTTAATTTCATGGCAGCATCTGAAAATACATTGGAACCCAGGAAAATAAAATCTGTCTGACTCCACTTCTTCCCCATCTATTTGCCACAAACTGAGATTGATTTTCATCTTTTTAACATTAAGTAGCAGGCCAGCTTTTGCACTCTCTTTTTTCACTCTCATCAATAGGCTCCTTAGTTCATCTTTGTTTTCAGCCATTAGAGTAGTATCATCTCCATATGTAAGGTTGTTGACATTTCTCCCAGCAATATTGATTCCAGATTTGGATTCGTCCATCCGGGCCTTACGCATTATGTAAGGTGGCAATATACAACCTTGTTGCACTCGTTCCGATCTTGAACCATTCTTCTGTTCCATGTTCGGTTCTGACCGCGGCTTCTTGGTCCACATACAGATTCCTCAGGAGGCAGATACGATGATCTGGTACTCCCATCTTTTTATGAACTTGCCACATTTTGTTGTGATCCACACAGTCAAAGGCTTTAGAATAGTCTATGAAGCAGAAGTAAAACATTTTCTGTAACTCTATTGTAGGATCTTCAGCATGGCCTTGCTAGCATGTGAAATGTGTGCAATTGTTCAATTATTGGAACACACTTACATCCAGTCTACAGGCCATTGTTGAGTTTTCCAAATTTGTTGGCATAAGGCAAGCAACACTTTCCCAGCATCGTCTTGTAGGCTTTTGACTAATTCAGCTGGCATTCCATCACCTCCTGCCGCCTTGTGATCAGCAAGGTTTCCTACGGCCATCTCTCTTTACTCTCCAAGATGTCTGGCTCCAGCTCATCGGACAAACTATTGAGGCTGCCACATCTTCTTTATCTGATCTGCTTCTGTTAAGTCTGTATCATTTTAATATTTTATCATGCCCACTTTGGATCCCCAATTTTCTTGAAGAGATCTCTTGACTTTCCTAATTCTGTTATCTTCTTCTATCTCTTTACATCGTTCATTATACAATACCTCTTGTTTCTTCATGCAGTCCTCTGCATTCAGTTACCTCACAGCTTCATTGAAGTACACAGGCCTTTTCACCACGACAAGGTAGAGATCAAGAAGGGGCGAATTATACTTACAACATGAATATTCAAATATTATAAAATAATTTTGCTTGTAAATATGCACAGCCACATGTATAAAATACCATGAGTTCAATATAGTTGAAGGTGTCATCAAAGTATTACAGTGTAATGTAAAATGATAACCAGCTGTTCAAACCTTAGTTAAAATCTCAAAGTTTTAACCAAGTAGCTGTCACAACCCACTTTTTGGGGCCAGAGTGAGACTTCCCTGAAACTGTTATGAACGCCACGACACTTGGACTTTTGGGTCTGGCCACTGGACCCGGGTGGACATTAGACACCTAGTCAGTTGCATTATAGGGTATTATAATGATGTCACCTAGGTGGAGAAGGAGACAGGCTGGCATCAGGTCCTTGGAGATAGACTTGACTCATGTGGGGTAGTTCAAAGGGGCTCATTGGTGATTGGTGCAGGGCTGGGCTATGTAAATGTATCATTGTTTTATTGTATGGAACAAAAAATTATAAAAAGGAGACCCAAGGAATAAGGATTATTCTCTGTTTGGGACACAGATGCATGGTGCGTTTAATTTAGAGGGAAGACAATTTATTATTTTTACTGGACCATAATCACTTTGTATCCTGGACCACCTACTGATAGCCTATGAGAAGGGAATTGAAAAAACTGATTGGAACTGCATCCTGAACTGATACTGCTAGCCTAGAAGAAGGGGAAAGATGCAATAAATGAGATCTGCTAGTAGGATTGGTCTCCCTGGCCCTTTTAAGCCATCAGAAGAACAGATTGTACCTGTTATGCTGATCCTTTGATCTTGTATTCCTGGTGCTACTGCTGATGATCCTGGTAAGACCCTCAGGGAAGCTCTTGAGGAAGTATTACTGTAGCTGAAGGCAGGAGTTTTTTAAGGTAAAGTAGACCCCCTTCCCTGGGTTGTGACAGTATCCTTCTGAATGAGCATGCCAAACACGATTTAGGAAAGTTTCCTGATGTCAGGCTGTAAACATTTGAAAGCAAAACATAAATATTATGTTAATATCATGTACAATTTCACCATGTATGAAGGTGGTGAAAAAAAGTGCATATTTTTTATGTGATATATAATTCATGTTGTTTATATACCGTATTGGTCCGATTATAAGCTGCACCCGCATATAAGCCGCACCTGTAAAATTGGAGAGAAAAAGACTCTCAAAGTGATCAGCCATTGCAAGAAACAGGCTTTCTAATTAGCACTGTAGCTTTTTTTTGCAGGTTACAGGCTTTACAGGTCGTTAGAATCACTAAAACCGTAAATTGCTATTCAATACCGCAGTCTAAAGCACGAGAAACGGCACCCTTATCTCGCAATCACGCAAATCGGCAGTAATTTTGTGTTTGCGAATAGAAGCCGCACACGTAACAAGCAAAGTTCGCAAATCGGCAAGGATTTTTTTACGGTCGCGAATATAAGCTGCACCCATAACTCGCAAGCTCAAAAATCGGAAAAAAGGTGAGGCTTATATTCGGACCAATACGGTATAAAAATTTTGCATGCTCAAAATACCTTACTATCAGATATCCAGCTACCTTTTCTTAAATATGGTCCATAGATGTTACTAGTCAACATTGGCATTGTTAGTTATTTCTTGGGGAACCATGGTGACAAAAACACGTATTTATGAGTTATTGGACTTTCCTGTATTTATCAACCTCCCAAACCTGCTATAAATCTACCATTTTCACTTTTGTTCCTCAAAAGAAAAACAATTGCTATTTGACAAAACCCCTTAAACATAAATGCTTACTGAACTTCTCTGTTTTGCAGATAAGACCAAAAAAAAACCCAGACCATCCAAACTGACCTTTGAAAATATCACATGCAATTCTGTACTAATACCTGTAATTCAAGTTAAATTCATCTGAACATAATTTGGTTTAAGCTGCAACAGTACATGAGGCTAAATATCAGTTAATAAATAAAGAGGGTAAAGTTACATTAAACTTATAATGGGCAACATCTTTTTAGAATGTTTTGACATTAAAAAGCATATTATTATAGGTAACTATAAGCAGCACTAAGAGCTGCCATTAAATATGCATGATGTAATTTAACAAAATACCTATGATGACGTGTCAATTAGTGCATGTGAATCACGTGTGTTGTATGCTTATTACTGTTCTATTTGTGCTTTGAAATATGATTCTAATAAATGATTTGCTTTAATGGGATATTCTGGAGCAGCTCTTCCTTTAACAAGGTCACCATATGTCTAATTATTGGTTGCATTGTGATAACATGTAGGAAAGGTAAGTGGTTGCTTTGAGCATTACAGTAAAGTGTATGAACATCAGCTATAAGGCTGAAGGGAGAGGTTTCAAGTAAAAAAAGTTGTAGTATCTAAGATGACTCATTGTTGACCAGAAAGTAAACAAATACACCTATGGCCTCTCCCAGTATTGCATATCTGCATAAAACTCCAAATAATAGTTACTACATCTAAAGACATCTTGTTTAGCTTTTTTAAATAGTAAAAAGGCTTTAACACGTTTTGCTTCTCTGCCTTTTGACTATGATTAAGCGTAGTACCATCCAGTACCCTCCTTTTGTCTTGGGAAAAGTGAAGGGATTGCTGGGAGACATTTCGTCTGATGCCAGAGGGCCTCGCTAGTCTGAGGTACTTTGCTTAAAATGGCACGGCTTTGGCCATTAAAACAGTGTTTGTTTTTGGATTCCAGCTTGCACTTAGTACTAGAGAGATTAGTGACAGATGTCTCTTTAGGGTCAAGGTGATGATGAGCTTGGTGACATCTGCTCCCAATGGCCACCATTAAAGCAGTTACATATATGTTATATATACTGGACACTCACCATTTTGAATCGTGTTTTTGATCTTGGAATAAGATTTTGTTTTTTGCGCACTCATTCACAAGGGCAGGAGGTCCTAAAATACTTCTGGATGGCCTTTGTGGCCAGGGATCTCTTTATATCCTGAGGTATTCATTACAGAGGCTCTGCCTAGGAGAAGAGGTGATCGCTACTCTCTGATGATGAGCAGTATCAGAGTCTAAGGGCTCTGGTTGGAAGACAATGTAAAATGATCCTCATTGTGGAGGATAGAAGAAGGTTCTCTTCCAGCTGCACTGGACTCTTTGGACAAGGAGAATTAGTTTTCATACCCTCAGACTGGGCACCCAAGACCTTTCATGACCTCTCATAAGAACATGGATTGGAGAGAATCATTCCAGTTGAAGTAGTAACATCAATCACAGTAAGTAGGCTAAATATAAGGCCCCCTTCTGGATCGCTACCATGTCGTGGTGAAGTAGCTTGTATAAATCGATGAAGCTGTGAGAAATACCATGTAGGGTCAATTCAAAATGGGCAGGTCATAGAAGAGAGGAGGAGGGTGTTTGTTATATCATTGGAAAGTTTAGTATTTGACACCTACACCATTCTACATGCTCCAAAGTATGCAGTCACAATGAAAAATTACATACAGAAATCTAAATGCCACTCTTACACATGCAACCTTTGTAAAACTGCCATGGATGCCTCCAGGGATTATCAAAGGCTTCAAATTTTAATTTTTATATTTAAAATGTAAAGTATTGCTGACTCACTTTGTGAGATTAAGAGGTTTTTTTCTTCTAACATTGGTCCCTTAAAGGGGAATTTGTTTGTACAAATACATAAAATCTAATTAAGCAAGTAGGATAAGTCTGTCCTGATAAATGGGTAGCCCAGATAGAATGGGCAGACTCAATGGGTTTATTGCTTTTACATGTCATATACTCAGTATTGTTGTGCAAGTGATATGTGTATGGATGAAAATGTTAAATCTACTTTTTGAATCAATCACACATAGCATCAAATGTGATTGAACTATAACACAGAACCTGAACCATAAATACAGTGGATATAAAAAGTCTACACACCCCTGTTAAAATGTCAGGTTTCTGTGTGGTAAAAAAAAGAGACAAAGATAAATAATTTCAGAACTTTTTCCACGTTTAATGTGACCTATAAACTGTACAACTCAATTGAAAAACAAACTGAAATCTTTTAGTTAGAGGGAAGAAAAAATATAAAAATAAAATAATATGGTTGCATAAGTATGCACACCCTTACACTAATACTTTGTTGAAGCACATTTTGATTTTATTGCAGCACTCAGTCTTTTTGGGTATGAGTCTATCAGCATGGCACATTTTGACTTGGCAAGATTTGCCCACTCTTCTTTGCAAAAATACTCCAAATCTGTCAGATTGTGAGGGCATCTCCTGTGCACAGCCCTCTTCAGATCAACCCACAGATTTTCAATCGGATTCAGGTCTGGGCTCTGGCTTGGCCATTCCAAAACTGTAATCTTCTTCTGGTTAAGCCATTCCTTTGTTGATTTGAATATACTTGTATGCTTTGGGTCGTTGTCATGCTGAAAGATGAAGTTCCTCTTCATGTCCAGCTTTCTAGCAGAAGCCTGAAGGTTTTGTGCCAATATTGACTGGTATTTGGAACTGTTCATAATTCCCTCTATCTTAACTAAGGCCCCAGTTCCAGCTGAAGAAAAACAGCCCCAAAGCATGATGCTGCCACCACCATGCTTCACTGTGTGTATGGTGTTCTTTTGGTGATGTGCAGTGTTGTTTTTGCGCCAAACATATCTTTTGGAATTATGGCCAAAAAGTTCAACCTTGGTTTCATCAGACCATAACACCTTTTCCCACATGCTTTTGGGAGACTTCGGATGTGTTTTTGCAAAATGTAGCCTGGCTTGGATGTTTTTCTTCATAAGAAAAGGCTTTCATCTTGCCACTCTACCCCATAGCCCAGACATATGAAGAATACGGGAGATTGTTGTCACATGTACCACACAGCCAGTACTTGCCAGATATTCCTGCAGCTCCTTTGATGTTGCTGTAGGCCTCTTGGTAGCCTCCCAGACCAGTTTTCTTCTCGTCTTTTCATCAATGTTGGAGCTTCAGTTTTTGGTAATTTCACTGTTGTGCCATATTTTCTCCACTTGATGATGACTGTCTTCACTGTGTTCCATGGTATATCTAATGCCTTGGAAATTCTTTTGTACCCTTCTCCTGACTGATAACTTTTAACAATGAGATCCCTTTGATGCTTTGGAAGCTCTCTGTGTACCATGGCTTTTGCTGTGGGATGCGACTAAGAAAATTTCAGGTAAGACCAACTAGAGCAGCTGAACTTTCTTTGGGGTTAATCAGAGGCACTTTAAATGATGGCAGGTGTATGCTGACTCCGATTTAACATGATTTGGAATGTGATTGCTTAATTCTGAACACAGCTACATCCCCAGTTATAAGAGGGTGTGCAGACTTATGCAGACTTATTTTTCTTTTTTCTTTTTTCTTCCCTCCACCTAAAATATTTCATTTTTTAATTGAGTTGTACAGTTTTTAGGTCACATTAAAGGTGTAAAAAGTTCTGAAATTATTTATCTTTGTCTGATTTTTTTACAGCACAGAAACCTGCCATTTTAACAGGGGTGTGTAGACTTTTTATATCCACTGTACCAACAACAAGGAAAAGAGGCCTGTTGACTGTACACAAGTATGTTTTTTACTTCTAAAAAATTTCAGATTACAAACAAAGCCTAATTTAGTAATGGGAAAGGTAGCTCTAAAACATAAAAACAGAACATTCTAGTGCATTTAGAGCACAAACACAATACATTATAACATCATGTTTAATATATATAGTAATAAATAGTGTGAATACACATACAAATTGCTTATAACCAGCATGCAACCAATCACACCACAGAAAAGAAAGGCCTATTTACTTGTTACAACCATACTCTTGGGGGGCCTTTTGGACCCCACTTTCACCAACCATGTTTGGTCAAAAGCTCTCTTCGACAGGGCTGAATTCTATTGGGACTGTGCAATGTAATTAATAAAATGGATCTCTGTAATCCGCAGTCGGACCACTGGAATTTAGAACTGTTTAAATGTTATGGGCCCTGGCATTGGTTAATACTATTGTACTAGATGTTTGTATCTTGTCATTGTGAGCTATTGTCTTTGTAGCTCATTTAATATGCTAAAGCAATAGCCAATAATGGATTTAGTGAAAAATATAGTTATTGAAAGAGGAACAAGAATAGTGTATTTTATAATGTATTGTTATATATTTCTGTTTTGCCATATCTTAATACATTTAGTTGCTTATTTTGTAACTGGCAAATTTAAGTTAAAAAGAGTTTAAAAACGATCATGTCTGTTATCTATGTAGGTGTTAAGTCTTCCTTCAGTTTATATTAGCTTGTTAGAGAATTCTTTTTATGTTCCCATATTCTCAGATTCTGTATATAAACTCTGTTTGACTATACATAAACAAGGTATATGTGTTATTCTAGAGGCAAATGCTTTTATTTATTTTTAAAAAGCTTGCTTGTATCATGTGTTCCTGCTGGTCCTATCTAAAGAGACCAATACCTGCTCATGTGTGCTTGTATCCTGATGACTGATGACTAAGCTGGCTGAGTGCAGAGATATCCAATCCATCCCAATCCAAGGGGTGCTACTGTAAGATGAAAGCAGGGGTTTTGGTGTACCTGGTTCCCTCAACCATGCATGGGGAAGAAAGGGGCATTGGCCCTGGAGTTTGGTGGGTGGGTTGGTAATGGCACCACTAGAACTGTCTCCTGGATTGGTTCCCACTCCAGAACTTTTAAAATTGAATAATGTGGAAAGCCCAATACACAAACCCGGACCCAAACGCCGGTCAGGGGAGGAGCAGGCATGGGAAATGGTGAATTATTGTCCACCATTGTCCCCATGGGACTGCTTTGGGTGCGGCTGATCTGTTGTTTTTACTGGCTTGGTTGGCAGGGTTACATTAGTCCAGGACTATCCCAGATTCCTGCATATCTGGAAATACCAGTTTTTCTGGATTACAAATGGGGGTACCCCAGTATACTATTTGCCATCAACCCCCACTGTGGTGCCTCCACTGAAGCCACAGAAGTATAGGAGAACCAGGATGAGACCTTATGCTTCCCCTGGGACTGTATACAGTATTTAAATAGCAATGTGGCTTTATTTTGGACCACTTGTTGCTCCACCCCAGACAAGGATATACCCTTGGACTCAATGCCGCAGCATCCCGAAAATCATCTTATAATTATAATCACCAGGATGCTGCATCTAGAAAGGAGGAGCAGCTGTTACGATCACACTCTTGGGGATAAGGAAGGACCCTTTGGCCAGCCATGCCCCCACTTTCACCAGCCATGCCCTGTCAAAACCCCTCTCAGACAGGGCAAAATTCAATTTGGGACTGCATAGTTTTGTATCGTATTAATACAATGGATCTCTGTTATTCCCAGAGGGACCACTGGACTTTAGAACTTATTAAATGTTATGGGCCCTGTAATGGCATTGGTTAATTGTTGAATAAATGTTTGTATCTTGTCATTATGAGGCATTGTCTTAGTAGTTAATTTAATATGCTAAAGCAATAGCCAATGTTGGGTTTAGTGAAAAATATAGCTCTTGAAAGCGGAATGCGAATAGCGTATTTTAGAAAATATTTCTGTTTTGCCCTAGCTTAATACATTTAGTTGCTTATTTTGTAACTGACAAAGTTAAGTAAAAAAAATGTTTAAAAACAATTATGTCTGTAGATGTTAAATCTTTGTTCAGTTAGTTACATTAGCTTTTAGAACAATCTTCCCATATTCTTCAGATTCTGTATATACTAAATCTTCTGACATAACCAGAACACAAGGGGTAAAACTGACAGTTGGTTGGGTCTGTCATGTGAGGTGGCCTTACTAAGCTGTCTGGGCACTGAAATATCCAATTCATCACAATCCAAGGGGTGTTCCTATAAGCTGGAAGCAGGAGGGTTTGGGGTGTACCTGGTCCCCTCACCCCTGGATTGTGACATTCTTTTTTTTCCTTGGGGTGATCAAGTTCAATGTCCAATTTGTCCATAAGCTGGTCAATCATTTCCATTAAAATGAATTCACAATTGGCAACACATTTCACAATACAAGCCAATACGACTTTACACTGTTCTCTGCCTTTTGATCCCTACATTGTGTTAGGTTATATCAAGAATTCTACATGCCTTTCGGACCAGAATTGTGTAATTATCATTTGTTTACCAGTGGGTATATGACCAGAGAAAGCATATCTAGTAATTGTGAATTAAATATTAATGTGTGGAAGCTAATTTATCTGTTTGCATTCGTTTCATTGTAAAGCGGTATAACAGTTCCTCTTGAGAACTGCTAGCCAGGTTCTTAAGTTTCTCTCAAGTTCATGTTGTCACACAGAAATGCAAATTCATGGCACAACAGAACTAATAAGCTCATCTAATCTGCCCATTCTCTATACCCAAACATATTGACTGTATAAATCATCCAGGTAGCCTGTTTTTTAGATGTACTTAAATACTTTACAAATGTCTATACTATCAATTTCTGGAAAGCTGTTTTTGCTAATGGTAATAGGTCTAACAGTTTATTTACCAGATCATTTTAGAGCTGGTCAGTTACCAGGGGTACAAAGAAAAAAAAATTATCTATTCGAAAATGATAAAAGTGAGCTAACTCTTGGGACTCTAAGGCAGAAAACACACTACTTCATGGACGCCAGTTCTTAGGTGTGCATCTCTCACTTTGGTTTTGTTTTGCTAATGCAAAAAGGCTGGATCTAAGGTTTATAGGGTAGTCCAGATGTGGACCCTTTGCCCACTGTGCTAATGGAGATCAACACACCCAACTGCAGAGTGGATTTACATGGAATTTAAAGGTGGATCTGTTCGTAGTGGAAGATACAGAATTATCCTCTATAATGGCACGAGTCAGCTAAAATTCAGGTTTCTGCACCTATTTAGATACCATCTCACAGGGCACTCTGTTTCAGTATTGCTTCTTAAACAGCGGCTTTGCCTGAGAACACAAGTAACCAGCATTATCAAGTACGATTACTCATTTCTTAGCTCTAAACCATTGTAAATCTCTGCATTTAATTAAGTCATCAGCATCAACACATTTTGACTGAAAACTATAAAAAAAAAAAAAATAGCCGCTTTAAACAACTGCACCTGAAAATAGGTAGCACTTTTTGTAGAATGGAAAAATGATGAAGCCTCTAATTTTTTTTAATATGCAATTATGCTGTTGTGTTAGTTTCCAGTAATTCACTTACTGTGGTAAGCTGAAACTGAATATACAGGACGTTTGTATCAGCACAATGGCATATACAACTGCCAGTGCTCTCTAGTGGAAAACTCACTGGTTTATAAGGATGCTCCCTGTTGAGCAGGTGCTGTAGGAAACAGACTTAAGAAAACAGAAGCTGGCAAATAATTGCATATGAAAGTGAAAAATGTAAAGGTTGTGGTTGCTTTTTTACTTTCTAACAACATTTTGCAAACATGTTTTTCAAAACAACATATAGAAAAAAATTGATTACAGCGTCTTTTGTTTTAGCAGACTCTGCTTGTGTCTGAAGGGTGCATTCTTGACCTTTATAGCTGACCGGAGCCTTAGTGGGATGTACTTTTACTGGTGCCTATTTTAAAGTGCATGGTGCCTTTTGCTAAGTGCCTCTTCAAATTGGCATTCTTGTATTAGAACTGAATGGAGATCTACAATTGACTAGTCACTTGCTCTAGGAAAGCAAAACTGATTTAGTAGTAAAAAAAGAGGATTCTTATGTGTTTAAGTGTGGAGTGCTCCAAGATTGTTTGTATGTTATGATGACCCATTTATTTGCATAGTGTGGAGTTTGAAAGGTGTTGTTCAGCAATTTACCATGAACAAAGACGTTAATTATTAATGTCTATTACTGTAATCATCTTTGTTATTACATTGTAATTATGAGAAAAAAAACATGTTATCAAACTTCAATGAATAATGCTCTAAAATAGACAAACAACATCTCTTCAGTAATATTCTGCAGCAAAATAAAATGTTGATAAATCCTGTCTAGATTTTATTACTTTCTTTTTCCTCTCCTTGACATTAGCCCATTTGAAATGGATCTCACTGACAAGATGAAACATAAGAGAGAGACTTGCAAGCAACTAAATTAACTGTGAGTTTGGCAAGCACAGTATGATAAAAAAATATCTCATTCTCTCTTTTTTTTCTCAACCTTGAACCTTCACAGAGCATGGTCTCAAAACTTCCTCTTTTAACAGGAATCCCCAGAGACGTCTCCACTGTGCAGAAGAAGAGACCCCCACACTGGGAACTTCAAAGCAGGTCAGTCACACACCCCATGCTTCTGTCTTTGGTTCTCAACACAGTAAAATACATTTAGATTCATTACTAGGCCGAAATAGTTAGATTTGACAGAATATTCAACATGTTTTTTCATCTGACTTTCAGTATGCAGTACACTGTGATGGACAGCCTATGGATGTCCTCTTGAAATCGATCTGGTTGAATAGGTTAACCACAAAACAGGTTATCCCAGATATCTACAATAACGGTAAAAACCCCATTAGCCATCACATGCATCTTAAAGTCTATGATAGCATGCTGTCACCACCAAGATAGTTTAAGAGGTAGCTATCTATTGGAGACCTTGGTTGTTCACAACTATTAAAGTCACACAAGACACCAATTTGTTAGAAAGGAAAATGTAACCCCCTAAATAATAGGAAGCACATCTTCAGCAATGTAATCTTCTTAAGAGCACAGAGACATACATGATCCCACATTATAATTGTCAAACTGTGAGTTGTCGTCACGGTTTGCGAGCTCACAAAGCGAGCTCGCAGAACTACGTCCCTCGCAAATGCGGACCTCGTGAAGCAAGGGCTGCATTTGCGGAGGTAGAGGCTCCCACGTCAGCTGCAATGAGCGGAAGGCCTGGTAAGAGTCCGCATTTGGGGAGGTGGACATAAACTGCAATGAGCGGAAGGCTTTGCAATAAACCGTATTTGCCGAGGTGGAGGCTCTACGGAGCCTCAAACTCGCCAAAAAACAACCCAGAAAAGCACACAGCACGGGAGGACAGCCAGGACGTCTGGAAGTGAGGTTGCACGCCAATTTAAGTCACATGTAAGAAGTTTCGGCCAAGCGAGAAACAAAATTAAAACGAGGCTACATGACCCTGAGGCACACAAATCACCAACAAGGACTTACAGCTTTTACAAACAAGAATTACGACCTGCGGAACTTCTAAAAAAATGATACAAAGTCGCAAGAATACAAAGTTAACAGCCAAACCACACACATCAAAAAACACGAAAAGCACAACAACAAAAGAATACAAAATAAGACAGACATCACACACAGCATAGGGGTACAGTCAGGACGTCTGGGAGTGAGGTTGCACGCCAATTTAAGTCACATTTAAGAAGTTTCGCCACTTGAAAAATCGGCTATGCAACAAAAAAAAAATGGTGGACAAAAAAAAGAAAACGAGGCTAAAGGAGACAGAGCCACGAAAATGACCACTAGGCACATCGAGTTATACAGGTACATAGGAGAAACAAAATATACCATTACAACGGTCGGAAAATGCTTGAGAGTCAAGTAACACATAGAAAAAAGCCGCCATGTTACAACACTTACTTGCAACTAATAACATTAGGATTCTAAAATACTGCTTTACCCGCCTAAACAAAAAATTTGGTCTTACGCACGCAGCCTATTTACTTTCACACTTGCTACATTGCTGACACTTTCTCCTCAGATGA